>OZ005660.1:50686746-51286746 GCA_963930645.1 Salticus scenicus | reverse complement strand
AGCGGGCATGCTACGCACGCACTGCAAAATCCACTTTCCTCCAACGGGGAGCTCAGTATGTTGTATACGAACATCACCAATCACCTTGAATTTCCAAGACCTTTAAAATAAGGTGTCACATGGTGGTGTCAACTGCAAAATCCTTTAGTTGCACTTTCCACCGCCAGGGGCGCAGTTTGTGCTGTACGAACATCACCAACGGTGAGGAAATACCAAGACCTTTAAAATAAGATATAACATGATAGGATCTACTACAAAATCACCTAGTTCCATTTTTCACCACCAGGGGGCGCACAATATTGTATACAAACATCCCCAATCAACATGAAATTTCAAGACCTCTATCACCAATCGCCTTGGATTTCCAAGACCTTTTAAATAAGGTGTCACATGGTTTTGTCAACAGCCAAATCCTTTAGTTGCACTTTCCACCGCCAGGGGGCGCACTGTGTTCTGTACGAACATCACCAACGGTCAGGAAATACCAAGACCTTTAAAATAAGATGTAACATGATAGGGTCTACAGCAAAATCACTTAGTTCCATTTTTCACCACCAGGGGTAGCACTATACTGTATACAAACATCCCCAATCGACATGAAATTTCAAGACCTTTAAAATGAGGTGCTACATGTGTGGGTCTAGAACGGATTTCCCTCTCAAACTAATTTCCCCCCTTTCCCCTCCCCTCCAAATCTACTTTCCCCCTTTTTTCCCCCTTTAAAATCGAAAATTCCAAATCCACAGAAAGTGATTTTTTAGTATTCGACTTTAGTCCCCATATGTACAATTTCTTCACCGTGAAGTAATTTGAAGCTTAGTTAAGCTCGTAAACATGTTTTTAAACCGAAACGGGTGGTTTCCCACCCGTTTCCGCCGGGGGAGAAACTGTTCGACTTTTTTTTATTTTTCTCTTCTCATAGCACATCTACAGACCAAGACCTTTCTTTAGACACCTCAACCAAATTTTTACACCGAGTAGTTCTCTCAATATAGTGGAGACAGGCAAAAACATGTTTCAAATTAATATACAGATTTTTTTTTCAAATAATTGATTTACACCAAACGCAGGAAAATCTTGAAAAATTCCTGAAAAAATTGAATGTAAAGTTGATTGTGCACGCATAACTTTACTCAAACTCAACGAATTTAAGCAGTTAATAGCTCAAAAGAAAGAGCTTGATCCACTGAGTGTTCTTAGACTTGTGACAACAGCCTACGTTAATTAGAACTCTAGTTATAGAGGTTTGAGTAAAGGAAAATCTTGAAAAAATTGAATGTAAATTTGATTCTGCACGCATAACTTTCCTCAAACTCAACGAATTTAAGCAGTTAATAGCTCAAAAGAAAGAGCTTGATCCACTGAGTTTTCTGAGAGTGAAACGATCAAGATCCATTCATTAGAAGAGGAGCTATGAGAATTCGAATTGCTTGAGTAAATGTGTCCCATAAGAAATGTACAGGGAAGAATCGCGTTTGAGTATAACTTGAGTAAGGTGGGAATTGAGTAAATTTCAATGATTGATGACATATCTGTGTCTAAATACCTTTCATTTAAAAAAAAAAATGAAGGAAATCGGCCGGATAGAACGGCCAGACGGACTGCCTTTAGTTTTCATAAATTTTTTTAATATATAAGACTAGCTGGACCCCGTCGACTTCGACGGTCACTTTATTGACCGTAATGTTTCAAAAATCGTTTATTAATTATATCATTAAATTATTTATTAAATCATTATTTAAATGTATTTCAAGTTAAAACATCTAATTTAATTTACAACATTTCACTTAAAAAAAAAGAAATTCGGAAAAATGGTTATAAATTAAAATACTATGTATGACATCACTTTCTACAAAGTACTGTCAATGTGACGTCAAACTGACTCCAAATAAAACAGTTGCTATCTTTTATTTTCTGTTTCTTTTAATACTAAGGCTACATGTTAGCTGACCAACCCGGCGTTGCCTGTACCCATGATAATAACCTTAATTGAACCTTAAATTTGTATGATTTTATATCTTTAACTCGATTTTGTTTGAATTTCTATTTTTAAATAAAGGCAACGCGAAAAAATAATCAGCTGTAACAAAAAAATTACCTCGAACCGAACGAAACTCAGTCTTGTGACACCGGTGTCTGTGGCAGCACATACGTGAGCCACTAATAACGTAAAAAAAAATTCCCAAAAATTAACCTGCAACCGAAAGAACCCACCCGGTGTTGCCCGGGCCCATGATAATAACCTTAAATGCACCTTAAATTTGTATGGTTTTATATCTTTAACTCGATTTTGTTTGAATTTCTATTTTTAAATGAAAAGATCACAAAAAAAAAAAAGAAAATAATAATAATAATAATAATAATAATAATAATCATTATCTGTAACAAATAAAAATTACTTCAAACAGAACGGAACTCGGGTTCGTATCCCAGTGCCTGTGGCACGTATATGCAGACAGCTATTAACATGAAAAAATTCTCAAAAATTAACCTTGAACCGAACGAACCTCTGACTCGTGTTACCGCTGCCTGTGGCTGCGGCACCGTATAGCAGGCATGCTACTTACGCACTGCAAAATCCACTTTCCTCCAACAGGGAGCACAGTATGTTCTATACGAAAATCACCAATCACCTTGAATTTCCAAGACCTTTCAAATAAGGTGTCACATGGTGGTGTCAACTGTAAAATCCTTTAGTTGCACTTTCCACCGCCAGGGGGCGCAGTTTGTTCTGTACGAACATCACCAACGGTGAGGAAATACCAAGATCACTTAGTTCCATTTCACTTAGTTCCAAAATCACTTAGTTCCATTTTTTACCACCAGGGGTCGCATTATACTGTATACAAACATCCCCAATCGACATGAAATTTCAAGACCTTTAAAATGAGGTGCTACATGTGTGGGTCTAGAACGGATTTCCCTCTCAAACTAATTTCCCCCCTTTCCCCTCTCCTCCAAATCTACTTTCCCCCTTTTTCCCCCTTTAAAATCGAAAATTCCAAATTCGCAGATATTGATTTTTTAGTATTCGACTCTAGTCCCCATATGTAGAATTTCTTCACCGTGAAGCAATTTGAAGCTTAGTTAAGCTCGTAAACGTGTTTTTAACCCGAAACGGGTGGGAAATGGTTTCCCACCCGTTTCCCCCGGGGGGAAACTGATTAAAGTTGATTCTGCACGCATAACTTTCCTCAAACTCAACGAATTTAAGCAGTTAATAGCTCAAAAGAAAGAGCTTGATCCACTGAGTGTTCTTAGACTTGTGTCAACAGCCTACATTAATTAGAAATCTAGTTATAGAGGTTTGAGTGAAGGAAAATCTTGAAAAAATTGAATGTAAAGTTGATTCTGCACGCATAACTTTCCTCAAACTCAACGAATTTAAGCAGTTAATAGCTCAAAAGAAAGAGCTTGATCCACTGAGTGTTCTTAGACTTGTGTCAACAGCCTACATTAATTAGAACTCTAGTTATAGAGGTTTGAGTAAAGGAAAATCTTGAAAAAATTGAATGTAAAGTGGATTCTGCACGCATAACTTTCCTCAGACTCAACGAATTTAAGCAGTTAATAGCTCAAAAGAAAGAGCTTGATTCACTGAGTGTTCTGAGAGTGAAACGATCAAGATCCATTCAATAGAAGAGGAGCTATGAGAATTCGAATTGTTTGAGTGAATGTGTCCCATAGGAAATGTACAGGGAAGAATCGCGTTTGAGTATAACTTGAGTAAGGTGGGAGTTGAGTAAATTTCAATGATTGATGACATATCTGTGTCTAAATACCTTTCATTTAAAAAAAAAATGAAGGAAATCGCCCGGATAGAACGGCCAGACGGACTGCCTTTAGTTTTCATAAATTCTTTTAATATATAAGATTATCCAATATTAAATTATATTTCATTTTCCACGCGCTATTTTTGTTTTCTAAATCAAATATTATCTAAATCAAATGGAAAAGAAAAATCAAAGCATAATACAACAAACGGCGACAATGCAAATTCGCTGTCTGGAAGAAATAGGCCTATTGTACTTAAAAAAAAAAAAAAAAAAAAAAAAAAAAAGAACAAGAAGAAGAAGAGGAAGAAGAAACAATGAAAGAAAAAGAAAACTTTTATCTTGTCTAGGGGCTTCTAACCTTTAAAAAACTCGATTAAAATAATTAACATATTCTGAACATCTCTCTCTTTCTCTTACAAAAATCTCTTTCCCCTGTTTCTTTAAAATTGCACTCACATTTACATAAAGGACATCTGCAAAATGAATTAATATTTAATGAAATTAATTTTAATTAGTTAAATTTATTGACAAAAATGTTTGAAATTTTTCAGAATTTTTAAATATTTTTTAAAATGGAAAATTTTGAAATATCTCTAAATGTTTAATTCATTTTGCAGATATCTTTTTGCGCAAAATTCTAAGTAAAGATTTTTTTTTTCTTTTTATCTTACGGATAGGAGATAAAAAGGACTTTTAAGAAAATGAGAGTTAAAGTTTGGAAATTCAGCGAAATTCAATCTTAAAATCAGTTACAATTTTTTCCTTAACTTTTGAACGAAAACGCGTAGAAGCATAAATTAAGTGAAAAATGTTTAGAATTTTTCATACAATAACATAGATATTTTCAAAAAATCTGAATTTTTGTATGGTTAAAATCCCTAGAAACTTTAAGAGAATTTTTTTTTTTTTTTTAAGAACAGTTCTCTTTATCTTAAACGTTTGTTTATTTGAAAAATAATAATATGTCTAATATGCAGGGTGATTCAAAAGTCAACATGCAAACTTTTGATGCTCCTTATGACGTCGTAGAGCACATCATAAGAATTGGAAATTGCATAGAAACCCATGATCTTAAATGTCATTTTAACTTTTTAAGAACTGGATGTTTTTGTGTGAACATAGAGGTGGCCCTTGATTTTTTTTTTTTTTTTTTTTTTTCGTTTATTTTAAGCTTTTACATAAATAAAACAAATTATATTTTGTATCAGTGTATATTTTATCGCATTAATTGCATTAATACGAACATTGTGCAGAATTTTACGAAATAATGAAGCATACCAGATTTTAAAATTTACACAGTGGCCAAAAGTCGTTAAAGGGTTAAAATCATGTTTGCGGTCATGAGTTCCATGATGTGTCTTACCGCCTCTAAAAGTTTGTACTTTGACTTTTGAATCACCTGTATATCTATTGTAATACATAATAATTAGTAAGCCCGTGCGAAATTTCCGCACTTTTATTTCTTTTCTTATTTACCTTTTAAATTTGAAACTCATAAATATTATACCAATTTCACCATCAAATTAAAATTTTACTTAATAAGTAACCAAATTATTATTAGAACTAAATCGTCATTGTGCAACAGTAAAACCAAAATCATTCAAAGAAAGATTTAAAAATAAAATTCATGGCTGATAACCCAGTTTTCACAATTCCGCAGCAGTGCAGTTTTAGTATAGGACCCCCATGACGACTTTTAAATTTATCTCACCATGTTGGCGATAACTTTTTATTTATTTGGAACAGTTTTTTGTGAAAATAATAATAATAATAATTTTTCTTTTGATTACACTTTTCATTGTTGTGTTTTTTAGTCAATTTATGATAACTAGTATCGCCCAGTGGTCGAAACTCGACCATTTTTTTTTTTTTGCAAAGCGAGGCAAAGCAAAGTTATTGCCTTGTCCTCAACGGAATGCAATTGCAACACAGCTGCAGCAATTGTTTGTCGATATTCACTCTAACTGAATCAGCAGAGTTTTACTTAATATAACTATTTCTCTCTGTAGATGTTAGCCTTTCCTGAAATGAGAGAAAATCGCAACGTGAAAACGCCCCTTGTTGTGTGATACAGCCCAGAAGCTAATAGGTACCATGTCAGACCAAGGTCCAACCAAGTATCAAATTCTGTTAAATTAATTCGATTGGTTCATAAAGTACAGTGTTTGAACAAAAAAAAAAAAAAAAAAAAAAAAAAAAAAAAAAATATTTTTCAAAAATGGTTGAATTGAGTTCGTGAAATTTCAAAACGTGTAACTTTATCGAAAACCGAAAATCTAAAACATTTCTGAATCTTATATTTTCTACTTATATATGCAGAGAAAAGAATAATAAATCCACTTTTTAAAAAATAAAAATAAGTAGTCAATTTCACTAATTTTACTTAATTAAAATGCAAGGAAATCTCAAAACGTGTAAATTCATCGATAACTGGAAATCTAAAACATTTCTGAATCTTATATTTTCTACTTATATATGCAGAGAAAAGAATAATAAATCCACTTTTTAAAAAATAAAAATAAGTAGTCAATTTCACTAATTTCACTTAATTAAAATGCAAGGAAATCTCAAAACGTGTAAATTCATCGAAAACTGGAAATCAAAAGTTTTTATGTATCTTCTACTTGCTTCTTCTACCCACAAAAGCTAGCAATAAAGACACTTTTTAAAAAAATAAGTAGCCAATTTCAGTTAATTGAAACGTAAAGAAAGCTCAAAACATGTAAATTCAGCAGAAAACGGAAATCGGAATTTTTTCCGTATCGTCTACTTATACATGCAGCAGTTAGTAACAAATCCATTTTCCTTTTATTTAGCATATTAGTTGAATATTTATTGTTTAAATATCACCCTTTGAAATGAAATGTTTATGTTTACATTCGAAACTGGAAGTTTGCCATTTTTTTTTCTGGAGTTTTGTGATTTTAAATTAAAATTTTATCAATTTTACAGAAAAAACAACTCAATCAAACACATGTAGACAGTAACTTATATATAACTATACCCAAATATCGGAATTAAAATCGGCAGATAATTTCCGTTATTCTTTAATAATTTTTTACAAAAAATCCAATGGAAGATTAACATAGAAAATCTTTTTCATGGCTCCATGGACAGACAGTGACGTCATCACTTTGCTTGCGTATAGTGGTGCTACATTATACAAATTACTGTGTCTATGGTTTTATTTGAGCTTTATGAAATAGACCATATTCCTCCTTTGGGTTCGAGACTATAAAAAATCAGCTGTTTTCGGAAAACAATTCTCAACTCTACCATAGCAAAGCATTGTGACCTACAAATTTTTATCTTGCAATATTATTTATAAGAGTTACAGATTATATGAAATTGAAGTAAGAGTGATATAGTGATACCTTTGTTTTGTTTTTAATCCAGTTTTAGTAATATATTTCAACCTTAATCAACATATGTAATATTAAAAGATGTCATGTGAACTGTGGCGATGTTAACAAATTTAAATGGATGTTCCATTTAATAAATTCCTTTATTAAAGTGATTGAAATTCTAATTATTTAAGCTTTGATGTCTATATATATGTGTGTGTGTGTATAAAATGTTCTTATTAATCTTTTATTCATTATATATATGTGTGTGTGTGTATACATAAAATGTTCTGAAATTTTACGATTTGGAATAGTCTTAACTTTATCATTCGATTCAGTTGTTTACATTTCTCTTTTGTTCTTGTTTGAACATTATTATTAAGTTTCACTGCAGAAATATTTAGGAAAATGTTATGCGTAACAATAAAAGGGCATCTTGAATCTAATTTGTTTACAAAATATCGGCCACGTGTTCGGAGATTTTACCTACTGTGACGTCACAGGAATATTGTCCATTGCCAGATTTAACAACTTTCTACTTTTAGGTATTTTTTAATGTAAAGGAATACGTGTATAAAAGGGAAAAATGGGGGAAAATGCATAAAAAATAAATGTATTTTTAAATACCTTCTTGACATCGTAAGAAAATAATATTTGTATTCGCACCTTCTGGCTAACCATACCTTTCGAATGATACCATTTTCAACCCTCTACTCCCATAATTAATATGTTAAAAAGGTTGCCTATTAATATATAGATAATTCAGATTCTGTCTTTAAAGTATTGTTAGTTTAAAATGGCGCTTGCAAAGATTCTGAATATGCAACTTTTAAAAATACATTTTTCCATAAAAAAAAATCTCATCAGACAAATGTCATCTTTTTTTTTGTCAGATCTTTCAGCTGAGTCCGCGTGCATAAATATTATTCATTTATTAATGTTTTTTTTTTTTTTTTTTTTTTTTTTTCTAGCGTATTTTATTAATTACATCACTATCTTATCGTTTTAACAAAATATAATCGAAATTGGTCAACGTTAGAGAAATATTATATAGATAATATATCCGCTCGCCTAAGAGTTAGAAAAACAATTTCCTCATAAATCAACTTTAAAAACTCAAAGGTTATTTTACCATTTATAACGCCATTTTTATCTTTAAAATATTAAAACATTCAATATTACAACTCATTTTACATTTATAAAGCAGAATAAAACATGAGTTCACGCGGCTGGATACCAACTAAACTAACAAATCCCTAACTTCCGACGTTGCATTTGAAATAAAACGGGGTTTTTCTTCTAATTGTTTTATGTTGCTCAAGAGAAACACAGCTTGTGTGCTTAGAATGTAGAATAAATGCAACTAATTGCAACAGTTAAAATTATGGAGTCGTTTGAATATAGGCCAAGGATTACGACTCTCTATCTACCACAACAGGACATTGGTCGCAGACACACGTCCAGCCGGAAAGGCAGAAATTTATTTCACGACGCAAGATGACTGAGTTCGCTCAAATGTCAACACACATAGAAGAAATTGTTTACAGTTGGCTCGGTAGAATATTTGATGAGCAAAAAGAAATAAATTATACGAGAATGTATTTCATAATTTATTAATGATACGTGATGTTACTTCGTGCATATGTCTGTGCGTGCGTAAGTGTGTATGTAAGTAAAATTGAAAACTATCATCTGCAGATTTTAGTAGTTTGGCCCAAGATGACTATTTAAATCCCCACAAATATAGGAAAGTGTTTAATAATTTATGAATGATAGATGATTTTACTTTCTTGCTTTTATTATATAACTAGTCAACCACTGGTCGAGTATCGTGTACTGGTCGAATATAAAAATTAGAACTTTTTTTTTTTAATATAAAGGAGATTTGTCATCTTTGACGTCAGCACTGAAATAGGTTTTATATAAAAGCTTATATTCCCATTTAATATTTATACATTGAACTCTATTAGGTTTGTTCAATAAAATATATATTCAGGCAAAAATTCTTATAGTATTTCATAGGTTTTTTACAGGTCTGAAATTTTAAAATTGCATTTTATATGTTTGCATTTTTTCATGAATCCATGAACATCAAAATGCTAAAGCTTCTACAGATATTTAAGAAAAGACTTACAAATTTTTTTTGGATGCGTAATAGAATCTCCTTAAAAGAATTAGAGAGGCGTTTTGAAATTTATCTATTAGTTTTTGAGGAAAAAATAATCTGGTGCGTCACTCACACGACTTTCTCTTATCCTGAAATTTAATACTATAAATACATGTTGGAAATTAAGAGGTAAGATAACGAGTACTGATATGTAAACCTATGTTAAACAATTCAAATTAGGCTTCGGAGAGTTTTATATGATAATTAGTTCCGTGTGAGGGGGGGCTACCGCTCCCCTCAACCCCCGTTTCGTTAAAGCACCTACATTTATACAGAATTTAATTTTGTTATTAAAATTAAAAGTTTACTTAAAATTATACAGACAATTTTCCCACGCAAGATTCATTGAAAATTATCAATCTTGATCAAACTTTTCCAGCAACAAACTTATATTAACTTCAAAACACAACATTTGGATCTCCTAAAATTATTCGTTTTTAAGTTACTCTAAGAGATACAGACAAAGATCAAACGTTAAAAATAATATAAATATTTATTTCTGCACTCGGTGGCGCATTCTTAGCGCTTTATTAAACAGAATGAATAGCAATTAATCATTTATTCAAAAACAGAAGTAATGAAAATGATGAGCTTACCATTTCTGTTCTGAGGAGTCGGCTGTCCACTTAGCTGAATATTTTATTCTATATTACCATTATTAATTTCTTCTCTGTAAAGTAATTGTATTATTAATATAACGAAGAAATTAATCTTGACATGTTCTTTGGGTTTAAAACGTACATTTAATGGAAAAAGAAAGTAAAAGTAAAATAAAAAAAAAAGGAGCGAGAATTAATCTCACTCTACATTACAAAGCATAAACACTAACTGAACTGGAATCTATTCTGATGAAAAACGTACAGGTGTGGAATCACGTGGTACAGTTCTAATAATAGATCTTCACCCCTTGAAAGAAAGGGAATGGAAAATTGGGAGGGTGGAAACAGATACACTTTTGTTCTTATTATAATGTTCGTTTTTCTTCACGGAACACATTTTTGGAATAAATAAGTCTTTTCGAGTTTGTAGTTTTCTGTCACCCCTCCTCAAACGAGGAATAGTGTCTTAGTTCCAAATTGTCGCGGTGTTTCAGAAAGATTGGCTTAGGAGTAGGTTTTGTCAACACATCTGCAGTCATTAATTTACTCTGCAGATATTGTAGAGAAATAATCCCTTTCTCACACAAGTTTTTCACGCTGTGGTATCGAATGTCAGTGTGCTTGGAATGTGCTGTGTGTTTGAGCGATTCGATCATTTTGATTGTAGACTGATTGTCGTCGAATAATCTTATGGGTAATTCTTGTGGTAAGTCGAGGTCCTCTAGTACCCTGGTGAGCCATAATATCTCTTGTCCAGCGTTTGCGGCTGATATGAATTCTGCTTCTGCAGAAGATTGAGCTACACACGTTTGCTTTTTCGATGTCCACTGGATTGGTGTTTTTCCTACTAAGAATAGATTTCCTGTCATCGATTTGCGATCAGATTTATCACCGGCCCAATCGGCATCGGCGTAACAGGTTAGTATAGGTTTTTCCTTTCCGCTTATAACCAAATTCAATTTTTCAGTGGTTTTTAAATAACATATGATCTTTTTCGCAGCATCCCAATCTTGCTGCCTGGGCTTCTCATTTCGTCTACTTAGAATATTGACAGCTGCTGCAATGTCAGGTCTAGAGATAGTAGCTATATATAATAGGGATCCGATGGCTTGTCTGTATTTTGTATTGTTGTTTAGTAGATTATCGTCTGAGGCATTATCCAGATAGCCAGGATTCATAGGTATATTTGTGGGCTTAGCGTTTTGAAGATTGAATTTTTCTACGAGTTCTTTAATTTTAGATCTTTGGTTTATAAAGTATTCTCCTTGTTTAGATTTTTGTATGTTGATGCCGAGGTAGTAACTTATTTCCCCGAGATTTTTGAGCTCGTATTTTTCACTAAGTTTCTCGATAGTTTCTTCTATTTGTTGGTCCGACCCTGATATTAAAAGGTCGTCCACGTAAATAAAATGTATGGGGTTTGTTTCATTTTTCCTAAACAGGCAGGCATCTGCTGTGCTTTGTGTAAAACCGAATTCTTTTAGAGTTTCACCAATTTTCAAATGCCATGATCTGGTGGCTTGCTTAAGGCCATAAAGGGCTTTTTCTAATTTCCATACTTTATTTTCGTTTCCCGGTGAAATATAGCCTTTAGGCTGTTCCATGTATACTATTTCATCTAAGTTTCCATGCAGGAAGGCAGTTTTAATATCAATATGGTGAACCTGTCTGTTTCTGTGAGCAGCACTGGCTAAAAAAGCTCTAATTGTGCTATGGGATACCACCGGGGCAAAAGTTTCGTGAAAGTCTTCGCCATATTTTTGGCTGAAGCCCTTCGCTACCAATCTTGCTTTATATTTGGCTATTTTGCCTGAGGAGTCATATTTGACCTTATAAGTCCATTTGGGCCCAATTACTTTTCTTCCTGGTGGAGGTTCTACCAAAGTGAATGCTTTGTTTTGGATTAAGGAATTCATTTCTTCCTGCATTGCGTTTAACCAGTTCTGTTTTTCTTGTGGGTTTGTTATGTTGAGAAAATCATTATAATCTTTAGGTTCATTAGCCTCAAAGTTTTCTGCTAAGTAAATAAGCCTTTCGGGAGGTACACCTTTATTGTGTCTATTTGACCTTCTCAAGGTGTCATTTGTGTTGTGTTCACTAGTGATATTTTGATCTGGTGAACTTATGTCAATTTTGACAATTTCGCGCCCTATATGCGATTCTGTGTCGGAGTGTTCATTTGTATTATTTTCTGAGAGTAATTTTATTTCATTGTTTTCTCCTGAATTGTTTATAGTATTTTCAATGAATTTAACTGTTCTTGCAAGTATTACGTGGTCATTTTTCAAGTAGATTCTATACGCTTTAGCGCTGTTATCATAGCCGACAAAAATGCCTTCTTGGGCTTTGTCATCTAATTTACCCCGTTTACTTTTATGAATGTAAGCATAGGCTTTACAGCCGAAAGTTTTTAAGTGATTTAAATTTGGTTTGCTACCATGCCATAATTCGTAAGGAGTTTTTGTAGTGGCTTTTGTAGGTAGTCTGTTTTGGAGGTAATTGGCGGTGTTTAAAGCTTCTCCCCACAATTTTTTGTCTAAGTTAGCTTCTGATAAAAGTGTACGTGTCATTTCGATTAGTGTACGATTCTTTCTTTCCGCAACCCCATTTTGGGCTGGGCAATGTGGTACGGTGAGCTGATGGTGAATACCATTTTCTTTAAGAAACTCTTCTACATTTTTGCTCATGTACTCACCACCATTATCTGACCTTATTGTTTCTGGTTTCTTTCCAAATTTGTTTGTGGTAAAGTTGACGTATTCTTTTAATTTCTCGATTACTTCGCTCTTTTTACTTAGAAAATAAATCATTGTATACCTAGAATAATCGTCAACAAAAGTCAAGAAATATGATTTACCACCTATTGTTGGTACCTGAATAAGTCCGCAAACATCGCTATGTACTAATTCTAGCATTTGTTTTCCCCTATTTTCTGCAATTTTTGGATACGGGGTGTCAGTCAGTTTTATTTTGATGCAAGTTTCGCATGTTATCTCGTGTTTGCAGTTATTGATTTTTATTCCCAGAACTAACTGATTTTTGTTTAGTTCTTTAATGGAGTTGAAATTTTTATGTCCCATGCGTTTATGCCATAGAGTAATACAGTTAGGGTTTTGGCATTCTTCAATTAGGTATGTGTCCTGTTTGTTTATTGGCATGGGCAAGTTTAACTCATATAAGTTGTTATTTTTTGTACCCTCTAAAATTGTTTCATTTTTCATAGAGATGTAACACTTTTGTTCAGTGAACGTGACTTTACAGCCATTTTGGGTGGCTTTGTGTACAGATATTAAGTTTGCCTTTAATTCTGGAACATATAAAACATCCTTTAGTGTTAGTTCCCTTTTTTGTTTATTTGGATCTAGGTATTCAATTTTTATTTCTCCTGAACCAAGTGAAGTGAGGGTGTTACCGTTTGCTACACATACTTGCGATTTTTGTGACTCATCTAAATTAACGAAAAGGTCTATATTGTTGCTTATGTGCGATGAGGAACCACTGTCAATTATAAAGTTGTTCGTCATTGTGTTTTGAGTCGTGAAAGCCATTTGTTTTGTTTGTGATGTTATTTGCTTCATTTGTTTTGAATGGCTTTGTTGTTGTGTATGTGTGTGTGGCAATTCATCATTGTGTGTCACTAACTGTGAGGAATTGGTTGCTCTGAATTTATTTCTAAATTGTTTGTTTTTAGTGTTATCAGCATTTCTGTTTTACAGATGCCAGCACTCCGATTTATTGTGGTTTGTTTTCCTGCAGTACGTGCAGTATTTATTTTCCTTTTTGAAATTACTATTATACTGTTGTTTTTTATTTATATGAAAAGCTTTAGAAGAATTTGTATTGTTTTCGGAGACGTCTTTTCGAAAATTGAATTCATCTAGCAATTTGCTGCTAACATAGTTAGGTGTGAGTTCATTTTCAGGGCGAGCTTCAAGGGCTATAATCAAGGTTTCATAACTTTTGGGTACGGAGCATAGTAACAGTGCAGAAATGTGCGCGAATTTAATTTCTTCCCCCAATTGATTTCAATTTATCTATGATTTCCAACATTTTATTTATGTGGATTTGCATATCGCCACCTTCTTCTAGCTTCGTGCTATATAATTTTCTCAATAAGTATAATTTACTACTTAAGTTCGTTCTTTCGTGGATATCACGCAATTTATTCCATGTTTCTAGAGCTGTTTGGCATTGTTTGATGTGGATGATTTGAGCGTCATCAATGAACAAATTTATGATTGCTCGCGCTTTATTGTCTTTTTTTCGCCATACATCTGTTATAGGATTTGGCGGGTCATCTATATCTATATCTATATCATTATATAAAGCGCAAAAAATTGTTTGTTTGTGGAGGGTAATCTCTGAAACTACTGAACCGATTTAAAAACTTCTTTCACTGACCGAAAGCTACAGTATGCCATATTGTTATAGGCTATATTTAATTTTGATAAAATAAATTTTAGTTTAAAATCTGAGCATTTTAATTAAAATCCCCATAGAAGCCGTAATAGAAATGGAAATAATGAAATATTAAAAAAATTAGCTGCTGCCAACATAAAAGAAACATTTACATATTCATTTCGTTTTTTAAATATCTTGACGTGAAAAGAAAAGAAATATATTTGCGCGTGCATTAAATTGAAATTCATATAAAGCTTTTTTAATTGTTAAACTTACACGTTAAATCTGACGTCATTATAGAATTAAAAGTGTTTATTTTTCTAATAATTTAATTTGATATGATATGATATAATATCTAAGCATCAATGTTTAAACCACGGAGTCTTTATTACTCCGTGGTTTAAACTGATGTGTGTAAACGAAATTGGAATTTAAAAATAAATAAATAAATAATATTATTATAGTTTTAAAAAATTAAAGAACACGCTTTTATGGAAATGTGAACTAAAAAGCTCAAAATAGCTATCATAGTATTAAAATGCAAGGTAAGAGAAAATCGTGTGAGTGACACACCATAATATTTACATACATTTAAATCATTAATTAAAATAATTTATAATTAAACAAAAACCATTTTAAAAAAATCTCCCCTGACTGGCCTCGAACGCTAGACCTTTAGGTTCGTAGCGCGGTGCTTTACCTCACAGTCACGGCGTTCCCGTAGGGAAAGTCTTTTTGTTACAATATAGATTTTTTGTTTGCTCCCAGAGCGGTTACAAACATACATACAAGTGAAGCTAATAAAAGTATGTTAATAAAATAAAATAAAATAAGAAATTCTATTTTATAATATTATTTATTTTAATTTATAATTGTTGCCAAAAAGATTTACGAATTAATTTATTTTTAGACATATAATAAAATATATTTTCACGCGAACAATAATATAAAAAGTGAACTGGATTTTTTGTAAAAAAATAATAAAGATCGAGGAAAATTATTTCCCCATTTTAATCCCCATATTTGGATATAGATATGTATTAGTTATCATGTGCATCCGTTAGATTAAATTGTTTTTGTTGTAAAATTGATAAAATTGGAATTTTAAATTTCAAAACTCTAGAAAAAAAAATAGCAAATTTCCATATTCGATTGAAAACATAAACATTTCATTTCAAAGGATGATATTTACACAATAAACATCCAACTAATAAACTAATTAAAAGGGAAAGGATAAATATTCTATCATAATTTGAAGTCAAATTTGTTTTCAAATGTCTAAATAAAGTATCTGATATAATATACTAATATGTTGCAGCGGAATAGATTTGATATCCGTCATCCTTGGCAGAAAAAAAAAATATCCGCAAATTATCTGGCGAATATAATTTAATTCCCTTAAAAAATCATGGTTATTTTAAAAACTTACATTAAGAGTGTAACGAATAATATGAAACAATATTTCGTACAATACATATTACGAAAATATACATCTGGCATGTATATTTTCGTATTACGTTTTTGATCGCCAAATACAAAAAACGCCAAGGGAAAAGTTTTTGAAATTTAAAATTAAAATTTTGTCAATTTGACAGCAAAATAACTCAATCTAACGCTTGCATACAATAACTAATACATATCTATACCCAAATATGAGGATTAAAATCGGGAAATAATTCTTCTAGAATTAAAAAAAAAAAAAAAATCCAATGAGCGATTAACATGGAAAATCTTTTTCTTGCATCCACGGGCGGTCAGTGATGTCATACTTCGCTTGCGTATTGAGATGTTTAAATTTATTTGGCGACTATTTTTAGCAACTAACAGTTATGGCAAGTAGCTCAATATACATAGCGCATACAGCCATTACTGAAATGTAAATAGCATTTAATTATTTGAGTTACATTATGTTGACTGGAAACCTATTTAATATACCTATGCTCTATAGCTATACTAATATAAAAAAAAGAAAGGTTTATATGCATATGTAGAGAACGATCGCTAGAACTAAAAAGCCGATTGCTTTTTTTTTTCTTTCAATAATCAAAAGTTACACTGTCTCTCTCTAAGTGCTAGAAGCTATAATAAATTTTGGTAAAATAAATTTTTAATTAAAATTTTCAATATTTTAATTGAAAACAAAGCATAGATTTGATATCTATCGTCATTGGCGATTTTTGTATTTGGCGATCGAAAACGTAATACGAAAATCTGTATATTATCGTAGTAAATACGAGATGTATGTGTTTACTTCAATTACCCTACTACCGTAGGTAGTGGAAGTATTGTATAGGTTTTGGCAATTGGTCAGTGTGTGTGTATATGTGCACGTGTGTGTGTAATCTTCTGGCTGTCATATCTCCAAAACTAATAAAAATAGAACTACTAAACTTCACAAGTGATTCAGGTCTGGTGTACAGATAAATTTTCCAAATTTTCGTGAAAATTGAAAAACCGGAATTGGGTCATCGAAAACCAGAAATGGGACCCTAAGCCCATATTCAAAAACACCTCTAATGATTTTCTTCAAAGTTGCTCTATAAATAATATATAAGTTGCCCTTTCGATTGAAGAGTTGCTTAGTTCAGGAAAATTGATAGGCGTCCTCTATAAACAGCTCAATTTCAGACTTCGCAAGTGCGTTCCTTTAAAAACGCCTGTACGGATTTTTTTCAAACTCGCCATCTTAACTTCCTAATAAATATCCTTTTGTATGTAATTATTGTTTTTAGGTCAATAATTGAGTATGTTAAGTTTTGGTAAAAGTTGGTATCTCAAAAACGGCTCTAACGTATTCTTGAAAATTTTTTCTTTAATCCAATTTAGATAACCTTTCTCAAGTATTACGTGCTTATTACAGGAATATTAACGGTCATCCTGATTAGGTAGTTCAGTTTTAGATCTCGGAAATTCGTGTTTAAAAAAATAACTATCTATTTTTTTCCCCTTATTTTTTAACTCGCTATGCAAACTCTGTTGTATGTGTCTTTATACGTGTATCAAGTTTCTCTTACTCGAAAATCTCAAAAAATGCAAGTAATATCTCCAAAAAATTGTATATATTACGTGTAATAGTGGGTAATGGAAGTCGTGTGGTTGTTTCACACCAGATTCTGTAATAGTATATATTGTACGAATATTGTTTCATATTATTGATTTCTCCTTTAATATACATTATTAAAATAATAATCAATTATGGAAAAAATTAAATATATTTGCGAAATGAAAAAATAAATAATAATTAAAGCTATTATGACGTCAATTTTATCAAAAACATTTTCATGTCATAGGTTTATTTTTCAATATTTTTTATTCATGAGTAAAGAAATGTTTCTTTTTATGAAATAAATAAATAAATAAATAAATAGCATTAAGTAAAAATTGCCAACATTTAACAACTAATTAAAAAAAATAATTGTAAAATTATATTTTGACTTTCCAGTTAATAATATTTCCTGACTATAACATATAAACTGATATATTTCTTGATTTTTTACATATCAATCCATCTTTAACTAAAATTTATTCATCAGTGCGAAGCCGGACGGGTCAGCTAGTCATTATATAAAGCGCAAAAAATTGTTTGTTTGTGGAGGGTAATCTCTGAAACTACTGAACCGATTTAAAAACTTCTTTCACTGACCGAAAGCTACAGTATGCCATATTGTTATAGGCTATATTTAATTTTGATAAAATAAATTTTAGTTTAAAATCTGAGCATTTTAATTAAAATCCCCATAGAAGCCGTAATAGAAATGGAAATAATGAAATATTAAAAAAATTAGCTGCTGCCAACATAAAAGAAACATTTACATATTCATTTCGTTTTTAAAATATCTTGACGTGAAAAGAAAAGAAATATATTTGCACGTGCATTAAATTGAAATTCATATAAAGCTTTTTTAATTGTTAAACTTACACGTTAAATCTGACGTCATTATAGAATTAAAAGTGTTTATTTTTCTAATAATTTAATTTGATATGATATGATATAATATAATGATCTAAGCATCAATGTTTAAACCACGGAGTCTTTATTACTCCGTGGTTTAAACTGATGTGTGTAAACGAAATTGGAATTTAAAAATAAATAAATAAATAAAATAAAATAAAATAAGAAATTCTATTTTATAATCATAGAATAATAATAAAGGAAGAAGGAGCATAAGTGTTTCTAATAAGCTGTTGTGTTGCCACAACAAACAGCGATATTATTATTATTCTATGGCCCTTCTTTAAGGTTTTGAGTAGCAAAAGTAGCTTTCGCTGGCATTTCACTAGAAGGGGTTTGTAAGCATTAAGAGTATTAGCATGCTCCTTCTTCCTAATTATTATTCTATGTTTATAATATTATTTATTTTAATTTATAATTGTTGCCAAAAAGATTTAAGAATTAATTTATTTTTAGACATATAATAAAATATATTTTCACGCGAACAATAATATAAAAAGTGAACTGGATTTTTTGTAAAAAAATAATAAAGATCGAGGAAAATTATTTCCCCATTTTAATCCCCATATTTGGATATAGATATGTATTAGTTATCATGTGCATCCGTTAGATTAAATTGTTTTTGTTGTAAAATTGATAAATTTGGAATTTTAAGTTTCAAAACTCTAGAAAAAAAAAATGGCAAATTTCCATATTCGATTGAAAACATAAACATTTCATTTCAAAGGATGATATTTACACAATAAACATCCAACTAATAAACTAATTAAAAGGGAAAGGATAAATATTCTATCATAATTTGAAATCAAATTTGTTTTCAAATGTCCAAATAAAGTATCTGATATAATATACTAATATATTGCAGCGGAATAGATTTGATATCCGTCATCCTTGGCAGAAAAAAAAAAATATCGCCAAATTATCTGGCGAATATAATTTAATTCCTTTAAAAAATCATGGTTATTTTAAAAACTTACATTAAGAGTGTAACGAATAATATGAAACAATATTTCGTACAATACATATTACGAAAATATACATCTGGCATGTATATTTTCGTATTACTTTTTGATCACCAAATACAAAAAACGCCAAGGGTGACAGTTTTGAAATTTAAAATTAAAATTTTGTCAATTTGACAGCAAAATAACTCAATCTAACGCATGCATACAATAACTAATACATATCTATACCCAAATATGAGGATTAAAATCGGGAAATAATTCTTCTAGAATTTTAATTAAAAAAAAAAAAAAAAAATCCAATGAGCGATTAACATGGAAAATCTTTTTCTTGCATCCATGGGCGGTCAGTGATGTCACACTTCGCTTGCGTATTGAGATGTTTAAATTTATTTGGCGACTATTTTTAGCAACTAACAGTTATGGCAAGTAGCTCAATATACATAGCGCATACAGCCATTACTGAAATGTAAATAGCATTTAATTATTTGAGTTACATTATGTTGATTGGAAACCTATTTAATATACCTATGCTCTATAGCTATACTAATATAAAAAGAAGAAAGGTTTATATGCATATGTAAAGAACGATCGCTAGAACTAAAAAGCCGATTGCTTTTTTTTTTTTTTTTTCTTCTTTCAATAATCAAAAGTTACACTGTCTCTCTCTAAGCGCTAGAAGCTATAATAAATTTTGGTAAAATAAATTTTTAATTAAAAGTTTCAATATTTTAATTGAAAACAAAGCATAGATTTGATATCTATCGTCATTGGCGATTTTTGTATTTGGCGATCGAAAACGTAATACGAAAATCTGTATATTATCGTAGTAAATACGAGATGTATGTGTTTACTTCAATTACCCTACTACCGTAGGTAGTGGAAGTATTGTATAGGTTTTGGCAATTGGTCAGTGTGTGTGTATATGTGCACGTGTGTGTGTAATCTTCTGGCTGTCATATCTCCAAAACTAATAAAAATAGAACTACTAAACTTCACAAGTGATTCAGGTCTGGTGTACAGATAAATTTTCCAAATTTTCGTGAAAATTGAAAAACCGGAATTGGGTCATCGAAAACCAGAAATGGGACCGTAAGCCCATATTCAAAAACACCTCTAATGATTTTCTTCAAAGTTGCTGTATAAATAATATATTAGATGCCCTTTCGATTGAAAAGTTGCTTAGTTCAGGAAAATTGATAGGCGTCCTCTATAAACAGCTCAATTTCAGACTTCGCAAGTGCGTTCCTTTAAAAACGCCTGTACGGATTTTTTTCAAACTCGCCATGTTAACTTCCTATTAAATATCCTTTTGTATGTAATTATTGTTTTTAGGTCAATAATTGAGTATGCTAAGTTTTGGTAAAAGTTGGTATCTCAAAAACGGCTCTAACGTATTCTTGAAAATTTTTTCTTTAATCCAATTTAGATAACCTTTCTCAAGTATTACGTGCATATTACAGGAATATTAACGGTCATCCTGATTAGGTAGTTCAGTTTTAGATCTCGGAAATTCGTGTTTAAAAAAATAACTATCTATTTTTTTCCCCTTATTTTTTAACTCGCTATGCAAACTCTGTTGTATGTGTCTTTATACGTGTATCAAGTTTCTCTTACTCGAAAATCTCAAAAAATGCAAGTAATATCTCCAAAAAATTGTATATATTACGTGTAATAGTGGGTAATGGAAGTCGTGTGGTTGTTTCACACCAGTTTCTGTAATAGTATATATTGTACGAATATTGTTTCATATTATTGATTTCTCCTTTAATATGCATTATTAAAATAATAATCAATTATGGAAATAATTAAATATATTTGCGAAATGAACAAATAAATAATAATTAAAGCTATTATGACGTCAATTTTATCAAAAACATTTTCATGTCATAGGTTTATTTTTCAATATTTTTTATTCATGAGTAAAGAAATGTTTCTTTTTATGAAATAAATAAATAAATAAATAAATAGCATTAAGTAAAAATTGCCAACATTTAACAACTAATTAAAAAAAATAATTGTAAAATTATATTTTGACTTTCCAGTTAATAATATTTCCTGACTATAACATATAAACTGATATATTTCTTGATTTTTTACATATCAATCCATCTTTAACTAAAATTTGTTCATCAGTGCGAAGCCGGACGGGTCAGCTAGTCATTATATAAAGCGCAAAAAATTGTTTGTTTGTGGAGGGTAATCTCTGAAACTACTGAACCGATTTAAAAACTTCTTTCACTGACCGAAAGCTACAGTATGCCATATTGTTATAGGCTATATTTAATTTTGATAAAATAAATTTTAGTTTAAAATCTGAGCATTTTAATTAAAATCCCCATAGAAGCCGTAATAGAAATGGAAATAATGAAATATTAAAAAAATTAGCTGCTGCCAACATAAAAGAAACATTTACATATTCATTTCGTTTTTAAAATATCTTGACGTGAAAAGAAAAGAAATATATTTGCACGTGCATTAAATTGAAATTCATATAAAGCTTTTTTAATTGTTAAACTTACACGTTAAATCTGACGTCATTATAGAATTAAAAGTGTTTATTTTTCTAATAATTTAATTTGATATGATATGATATGATATAATATCTAAGCATCAATATTTAAACCACGGAGTTTTTATTACTCCGTGGTTTAAACTGATGTGTGTAAACGAAATTGGAATTTAAAAATAAATAAATAAAATAAAATAAAATAAAATAAGAAATTCTATTTTATAATATTATTTATTTTAATTTATAATTGTTGCCAAAAAGATTTACGAATTAATTTATTTTTAGACATATAATAAAATATATTTTCACGCGAACAATAATATAAAAAGTGAACTGGATTTTTTGTAAAAAAATAATAAAGATCGAGGAAAATTATTTCCCCATTTTAATCCCCATATTTGGATATAGATATGTATTAGTTATCATGTGCATCCGTTAGATTAAATTGTTTTTGTTGTAAAATTGATAAAATTGGAATTTTAAATTTCAAAACTCTAGAAAAAAAAATGGCAAATTTCCATATTCGATTGAAAACATAAACATTTCATTTCAAAGGATGATATTTACACAATAAACATCCAACAAATAAACTAATTAAAAGGGAAAGGATAAATATTCTATCATAATTTGAAGTCAAATTTGTTTTCAAATGTCTAAATAAAGTATCTGATATAAAGTATCTGATAAATAAAGTATCTGATAAATAAAGTATCTGATATGTTGCAGCGGAATAGATTTGATATCCGTCATCCTTGGCAGAAAGAAAAAAAAAATATCGCCAAATTATCTGGCGAATATAATTTAATTCCTTTCAAAAATCATGGTTATTTTAAAAACTTACATTAAGAGTGTAACGAATAATATGAAACAATATTTCGTACAATACATATTACGAAAATATACATCTGGCATGTATATTTTCGTATTACGTTTTTGATCGCCAAATACAAAAAACGCCAAGGGTGACAGTTTTGAAATTTAAAATTAAAATTTTGTCAATTTGACAGCAAAATAACTCAATCTAACGCATGCATACAATAACTATTACATATCTATACCCAAATATGAGGATTAAAATCGGGAAATAATTCTTCTAGAATTTTAATAAAAAAAAAAAAAATCCAATGAGCGATTAACATGGAAAATCTTTTTCTTGCATCCACGGGCGGTCAGTGATGTCATACTTCGCTTGCGTATTGAGATGTTTAAATTTATTTGGCGACTATTTTTAGCAACTAACAGTTATGGCAAGTAGCTCAATATACATAGCGCATACAGCCATTACTGAAATGTAAATAGCATTTAATTATTTGAGTTACATTATGTTGACTGGAAACCTATTTAATATACCTATGCTCTATAGCTATATTAATATAAAAAAAAGAAAGGTTTATATGCATACGTAGAGAACGATCGCTAGAACTAAAAAGCCGATTGCTTTTTTTTTTTTTTTTCTTTCAATAATCAAAAGTTACACTGTCTCTCTCTAAGTGCTAGAAGCTATAATAAATTTTTAATTAAAATTTTCAATATTTTAATTGAAAACAAAGCATAGATTTGATATCTATCGTCATTGGCGATTTTTGTATTTGGCGATCGAAAACGTAATACGAAAATCTGTATATTATCGTAGTAAATACGAGATGTATGTGTTTACTTCAATTACCCTACTACCGTAGGTAGTGGAAGTATTGTATAGGTTTTGGCAATTGGTCAGTGTGTGTGTATATGTGCACGTGTGTGTGTAATCTTCTGGCTGTCATATCTCCAAAACTAATAAAAATAGAACTACTAAACTTCACAAGTGATTCAGGTCTGGTGTACAGATAAATTTTCCAAATTTTCGTGAAAATTGAAAAACCGGAATTGGGGCATCGAAAACCAGAAATGGGACCCTAAGCCCATATTCAAAAACACCTCTAATGATTTTCTTCAAAGTTGCTATATAAATAATATATTAGATGCCCTTTCGATTGAAAAGTTGCTTAGTTCAGGAAAATTGATAGGCGTCCTCTGTAAACAGCTCAATTTCAGACTTCGCAAGTGCGTTCCTTTATAAACGCCTGTACGGATTTTTTTCAAACTCGCCATGTTAACTTCCTATTAAATATCCTTTTGTATGTAATTATTGTTTTTAGGTCAATAATTGAGTATGTTAAGTTTTGGTAAAAGTTGGTATCTCAAAAACGGCTCTAACGTATTCTTGAAAATTTTTTTTTTAATCCAATTTAGATAACCTTTCTCAAGTATTACGTGCTTATTACAGGAATATTAACGGTCATCCTGATTAGGTAGTTCAGTTTTAGATCTCGGAAATTCGTGTTTAAAAAAATAACTATCTATTTTTTCCCCCTTATTTTTTAACTCGCTATGCAAACTCTGTTGTATGTGTCTTTATACGTGTATCAAGTTTCTCTTACTCGAAAATCTCAAAAAATGCAAGTAATATCTCCAAAAAATTGTATATATTACGTGTAATAGTGGGTAATGGAAGTCGTGTGGTTGTTTCACACCAGATTCTGTAATAGTATATATTGTACGAATATTGTTTCATATTATTGATTTCTCCTTTAATATGCATTATTAAAATAATAATCAATTATGGAAAAAATTAAATATATTTGCGAAATGAAAAAATAAATAATAATTAAAGCTATTATGACGTCAATTTTATCAAAAACATTTTCATGTCATAGGTTTATTTTTCAATATTTTTTATTCGTGAGTAAAGAAATGTTTCTTTTTATGAAATAAATAAATAAATAAATAAATAGCATTAAGTAAAAATTGCCAACATTTAACAACTAATTAAAAAAAATAATTGTAAAATTATATTTTGACTTTCCAGTTAATAATATTGCCTGACTATAACATATAAACTGATATATTTCTTGATTTTTTACATATCAATCCATCTTTAACTAAAATTTGTTCATCAGTGCGAAGCCGGACGGGTCAGCTAGTCTGTAATAACCTCATATAATTCATCCTTCATGAGATACATTTGCATTTTAAACTTCCAAACTGAATAATTTTCAGAATTTAGTTTCTCAATTGTTGGACTTTCCTTAAAGGATGCCATTTTCTGATTTCTTTTTATTTATAGTGAATACTATATCTTTGAGAAGAATTTATTTTGTTTTGTTTTTATGATATTATTAATTCTTCAATTTTTCAGAAAACAGGGTTTCTTAATTTTCTTAATTTAAAAAAATGTACGAATGCATTTATTTCATATTTTTAATATGATTTCAAACACTGAATACTTATTTTGTTAAAAAGTAATATAATTTAATATGTGTGTTTTATTTTCATATTAATTTACTTTTATATATTTTTCCCTTTATCTTCGGGACAGCCAGACAATTTATAAAATACCTATATTTTAAAGGTAAGCTTTAATATGTTTATTTAAGAACAATAGTAACAATAATAAATTGTTTAGTTTTTTTTTTTTTTTTTTTTCTTCATCTATTTAATAATCCTTCTGTCACATAATCTAATATAAATATTTATTTCTGCACTCGGTGGCGCATTCTTAGCGCTTTATTAAACAGAATGAATAGCAATTAATCATTTATTCAAAAACAGAAGTAATGAAAATGATGAGCTTACCATTTCTGTTCTGAGGAGTCGGCTGTCCACTTAGCTGAATATTTTATTCTATATTACCATTATTAATTTCTTCTCTGTAAAGTAATTGTATTATTAATATAACGAAGAAATTAATCTTGACATGTTCTTTGGGTTTAAAACGTACATTTAATGGAAAAAGAAAGTAAAAGTAAAATAAAAAAAAAAAGGAGCGAGAATTAATCTCACTCTACATTACAAAGCATAAACACTAACTGAACTGGAATCTATTCTGATGAAAAACGTACAGATGTGGAATCACGTGGTACAGTTCTAATAATAGATCTTCACCCCTTGAAAGAAAGGGAATGGAAAATTGGGAGGGTGGAAACAGATACACTTTTGTTCTTATTATAATGTTCGTTTTTCTTCACGGAACACATTTTTGGAATAAATAAGTCTTTTCGAGTTTGTTGTTTTCTGTCAAAAAGCTTGACTATGGTAATCAGGAAGCTTCAAAACGTGTAAATATACAAAAAACAAGCGATGAATATTTAGCTTAAAACATACATTATTTACCATATCTCTATGAGGAATTTATTTCAATTCCCGAACAGCTTTCCTGGAAATTATTAGTAAAGCACATCCACTAACAACAAATGCGGCCGCCACACGACTTTCTTCTATATTTTCTTATACAAATTCACTCAGTAAAAATAATTTATTAAAATTATTATTTTAAAAAATTATCTTCCATGATAATGCAGACAATTTCCATATTAGACAAGTAGTATAACACTAAATATCCAAAAAAAGTTGAATTTATTCTCAATTACATTAAAAAAATCGATAACTTTATTTTAAATTATCGCAAATCCATGGTTCAACCATTCGTTTTAAAGGTATTGGTGAGCTTTTTTGAAAGATACCCATCATGAAAGTTTACTCCACTCGAGGAGAGAGTAAACTCCTCCTCGAGCCTCGCCTCTGGGAGGCTCCTAGACACCCAAAAAAATTTTCCCAGTTGACTATCTCTATAACAAAAAATATATATTCGTTTCATTTTGTTTAGTGCAGTCTATAGATGTTAAACTCTACTTACCTGCAATTTTCCCCATAGACGTAATGTATTTGAATACTTTTGAGTGTTCCTGTACACGAACCATTTGCTTCATCGCAACGAAAAGCTTAGTGTAGCATCCCTATATGATACACATTTAGCATACCGAGTTTGGAATTTCTGCTACTATTTGTTCTTAAGATATGCTGATAATACACACACGCACACAGGCAGACAGACACACAGACCATTCGCTGAAAATATGATTTTCGTATTCAGGGGACCTCAGAACATGTAAATATAACAAAAACTCGCGTTCGAAAATTTGACCCTAAAACAATACTTTCTCGACCCTATGGGTAAGAGAAAGTAAATAATTAAAAAGTGCATGGCTATGTAAAATTTTAGAAAAAGAAACATGATTTTTGTTACATTTTTATTTTTTAATATTTTTTGTTATATTTTCATTTTTAATATTTTTTCTTTTAAAGATAGCACAAAACTCATTCCTAATTCTTTTAAGTAGGTTCTATTAACCCGCTAGCGCCCAATGTCCTCATTTGAGGACAGCTAATACATTGGCATGTATATTTTTGGGGGTTTCTTGGAATGATTTCTGCTTTTTAGTGACAGTTTATAGCGTCACTCTAAATGATCTCTGAAAGTTTTATGTGCCTACTATTAATGGACTCTTCCCAGTTTCGTCTGCTCAGTCACGTGATAGAGGAAAACGAATAGTCGAATTGTGAGAATCGAATTCAATTAAATATTGTTCTTAAGAACAAAAATGTTAATATTTAATATAAAATAAAATAAAAGTAATATTCGGCATTTGTAAACAGTAGAATAGTTGTATTTGTAAATTTAAGAATTTTTAAAAACACTTTATGTGTTTATTTATTTTCAACTGTAAGAATCGATTTTTGAATGTTCCATTGTAACTGATACATTAACTGATCTAGCAATCCGCGACACTGATCTCTATAGTAATCTGCACGGAGTAGAAAGAATAGGAGGGGAAAGTCCAATGGTGCCCAGCCTTTGAAAGTGGAAGACGATATTTTTGCAAATATTGAGGGCGCTGTAGTCTACTTTCTATACCTGTGGTGGAGAGATACTGCTATCTCGAAGCTAGTAGACCGAAAGTGCGTTCGTCAAGATCGCGCTCGTCAATTTGGCCGATCGGAGTTTTCCGTGGTTTTCTCTGAAATTCGCACAAATACACAGGCTTGGAGACCTTAACCCTCCGTCGGGCGCACCCTGCCTGAGAGGCCCGTTCTGGTTTTTCTTCTCTAAATATCCTACACATGATTTTTAATTCAAAAACACCCATATGGTGACCTTATTAGGAGTGAATAGAAAGTAATAAACGAAAATTTGATGCATAAGTACGAATTTATTGATTGTAGTACAAGTATTTTAACAATATATTTACCTGGCCTCTCAGGCTGGGTGCGCCCGATTTTGTTCGTCCTAAGGATGCGCCTGACGTAGGGTCAAAAAGACTTTCACGGAGGGCACATTATTCAGGCCTAGAATCCTCGTGTAATCAATTAACTTCTAAGCCCCCCCCCCCTCCACACACACACACACAAAAAAAAAAAAAAAAAAATTAATAACTTTCTTTCAGCATATAACGGGTGATGATTAAACAGTTGACAGATTAAAAAAAAAAAAAGTAAGCAAACACCACAAAGTACTAGAGAAAAAAAAAAATGTTTGTACGTTTAAATTATTTTTCTTTCTTTTTTTCTTTTCTTCTTTAGATAAAAAATGTATTAAGTACTTATTTATATAAAATAATATATTATATAATGGTAATATACTGTATAATGTAATATATTTAAATAATGTTATTGATAATTATATTTATTTATAAAATGTCAAAATTTTACCGATTTGACATAATATTACTTTCTTCTATATTTAATAGAAGAAAGTATTGGATTCGTAAAAATTTTCGACCTCGGGTTTTTGATGTATTTACACGTTTTGAGGGCTGTAGAACACCATTTGACCATTTTTAGAAAATGTCTGTCTGTGCGTGTGTGTGTGTGACAAAATTTTGTGGCAACTGTATCTCAGGAACTACTGCACAGAATTTCATACAAATTGGTATGTAGTTGCACCTTGACATAAATTAGTGCCTTTCAACTTTGGGTAAAAATTGTCTTACAGGTTGCGTTGCCATCCAGCTTTTTCTAAATTTTTAGCATGATGATATAGGACATAATTTTGTATAAATGTGCATAAAGAGAATTATTTTTTAGTAATTATGAAATTTACAAGAATTAATTATAATAGAGATAGTCAACTGGGAAAAAAATGTTGTATGTGTAGGAGCCTCGCCACCCGCCCCCCCCCCCCCCATCCTGGGCAGGAAGTCCCCCCTCGAGGGGAGTAAATTTTTATGATGGTTATCTTTCAAAAGAGCTCGCCAATACCTTTAAAACGAATGGTCGAACCATCGATCTGCGTGAATTTAAAATAAAGTTATAGATTTTTTTTTTTTTTTTTTTTTTTTTATTGTAATAGTGACAGTAAAATTGACTTTTTATGGATATTTAGTGTTATACTACTTCTCTAGTATGGGTTATACTACTTCTCTAGTAGTGTTATACTACTTCTCTAGTATCGTCTGCATTATCATGGAAGATAATTTTTTTAAATAATGATTTTAATAAATTATTTTTACTGAGTGAATTTGTATAGGAAAATACTTCCTTCTATATTCAATCGAAGACAGTATTGGATTCGTAAAAATTTTAGAACTCGGGTTTTTAATGGAATTACACGTTTTGAGAGCTGTAGAGCACGACTTGACCATTTTTAGAAAATGTCTGTCTGTCTGTCTGTCTGTCTGTGTGTGTGACAAAATTTTGTGGTAACTGTTTCTCAGAAAATACTGCACAGAATTTCATACAAATTGGTATGTAGTTGCACATTGACATAAATTAGTGCCTATCAACTTTTGGTAAAAATTGTCTTACAGGTTGCGTTGCTATCCCGCTTTTTCTAAATTTTTAGCATGGTGATATAGGACAAAATTTTGTATAAAAGTGCATAAAGAGAATTATTTTTTAGTAATCATTATCAAATTTATTACACAATTTTATTTATTAATCATTATTTGAAGAATTATTTATAATAGAGATAGTCAACTGGGAAAAAAATTTTGTATGTGTAGGAGCCTCCCCCCACCCCTCGAGGGGAGTAAATTTTCATGATGGGTATCTTTCAAAAGAGCTCGTCAATACCTGCAAAACGAATGGTTGAACCATCGATCTGCTATAATTTAAAATAAAGTTATCGATTTTTTTCATTTTTACCAAAAAAAAAAAAAAAATTTTTTTAATTGTAATATTGACAATAAAATTGACTTTTTTTTTTTTGGATATTTAGTGTTATACTACTTCTATAGTATGGAAATCGTCTGCATTATCATGGAAGATAATTTTTTTTAAATAATAATTTTAATAAATTATTTTTACTGAGTGAATTTGTATAGGAAAATCTAGAATAAAGTCATGTGGTGGCCACAACATAATAGTTTTAAGATAGTTTAGAAAATTAAATGGTAAAATTGGATATTGGCAGATATCCTGGCATATATATGTGGTGGAACACAAAATCGGCGATAATGCAAAATCGCAGATTTAAAGAAATAGTCCTGCCGTACGAAAAAGCATTTTCCTGTAATTTATTAAACAAAAATAAATTTAATTATATCTATGTATAATTTTAAAAAATTTCGTTCAGTAACGTACATTATCAGGATTTTTTCGTTACTATAATCGCAATTAAAAAAAATGGTATTATACATACCTTTTGGAACACGAGAAATGCCGGGTTCGAACCCAAGTCGCATTAGTCATTTCAATCGTTTGGAATTTTTAATTGTTTTCACCAAATCTTACATGGATATAGGATGGCGTTCTTGGTTTCTTAGAAAGATCTCGACAGAGGATATTCTCCCCACGCCTAGCTCCTTCGTGTAGGCAATCTAGCTTAACCAGCACACCACTCCTCTATATATTTTTAAAATCTTAATAGAATTAATACACAGATACAAAGTTATAATATAAATCAAAATATTTAATATTTGAAACGATAATTAAATCAATTAAATCACGTATATTGAATTAGACCTGAAGAAATCCACTTTCAACACTCGCCACATGGCGACTTAAAAATTGATAAAATCGCCATTCCCCTCTTCCCAACTTTCATAAGTATGAATTTCCTTAATCGATTATATGGTTGAGAGGTTCAGCTCTCAAAGCTGGAAAACAGGAAGTGCCGCGTTCATCGCAGGTTGCGCTCATTAGCCAAGCCGTTCAAAGTTTTCTATGGTTTTCCCCGAAAGTAGCGTAAATACGCATTAGTACACCAACACCTTAAAAAGATCCCCACAGAAGTCTTCCCTAGTAACTATAGAAAAATACGAATGGTTTCGTCGACTAACGTAACCTGTATTCAAACCCGGCACTTCCCTGTCTACCAGCTCTGAGCGCAGAACCGCTCGGCCACTGTTAATAAGGTGGTGGTGGTGTGAAGGTTAAGGCCAATAGACTGGACGAGGTTCTTAGGCCTGAGTGGTGTGCCCTATGAGGGGTGTCTTTTTGAGGGTACTAGCCCGTATTTATTCAAGTTTGGGCAAAAACCACGGAAAACTCCGAGCAGCTAAATTGACGAGCGCGACCTGGTATCAAGCTCGGCGCTTCACATCTACCAGTTTTGGACGCAGAAACATTCGGCCACTGCTTAATAAGATGGTGGTGTTACTGTGTGAAGGTTAAGGCCAATTGACTACACGAGGGTCCTGGGTCTTGGTGGTGTGCCCTCTGTGGTGGTCTTTCTAAGGTGGTGCCAGTATGTATTTACGTGTGTTTCGGCGAAAATCACGGAAAACTCTGAGCAGCTAGGTTGACGAGCGCAACCTGGTATCGAACCAGGCACTTCCCGTCTATCAGCTTTGAACGCCAAACTGTTCGCCCACTGTTTAATAAGGTGGTGGTGGGGATGGTGATCTAAAAGTTAAGGCTGATTGACTACCCGAGGGCCCTAGGGCTGGGTAGTCTGCCCGCCGTTTTGGTCATTCTTAGGAGTCAAAGCCCATATTTACTCGAGTTTTGGGGGAAAAAAAAAACACCGAAAACTCTAAACGACTAGGTCAGCGAGCGCGACCTGGCAACGAACCCAGCACTTCCCGTCTACCAGATTTTAATGAGAACCTCTCGGCCGATGACGGGGTTTTTAATAAAGATAATTAACGTTTTTAATAAAGATAACTAACTTTCCGAGACATATGTAAATTAAAATAGTTTAAAAAATTTTAACATTAAAAAACTATTGATAATTCAGTCAGATATTTACATATAGCACATTCGTTAAAGATGAATGAGTTTTAAAATAAAAATAATACATAGTTTAAAAAAATTATATTAGCCTATATAGTAAAAAGAGGCGAGGATGAATTTCCCTGTAATTTGTTGAAATGAAAATAAATTTAAATATATCTCCACACAATTTCTAAAATTCCTCAAATAACAGAAATTATCATAAAATTTTTACTTATATTTACGTTTAAAAAAACTAGTCTGTTTTGGCCACCACATGACTTTCTTCTATATTTTCTTATACAAATTCTTATACAAATATATCTCCATACAATTTCTAAAATACCTCAAGTCACAGAAACTATCATAATTCTTTTTTATTTATATTTCAATACATATATATTATATTACCTTAAAAAAATTAATAAGTTCGTTAATTTTCTGTATTATAAATAAATCAAAATAATTCTTATTAAATTTAAAAGTTTGAAAAATAAATGGATAAAGTACAACAGATTTTATTAAATTATTTATAAATAATTTTCTTTTCTTTCTTTTCTTTCTTTCTTTATTAATAATTTTCGTCTATTTATTTATTTTTTCTTTCTTTCCTTAATTTTAAATATTCCTTATTAATGACATTTTTTACTTTGTATCACAGATTATTTGTACAGTACTGAAAAATTTTAAATGTCTTTTATTCTGATTTTAATCAATACGATCTCGTATTTTGTATAACCTCTTACAAAGTAATGAAAAGTCCCACCGTTATAAAAAAAAATATATGTTATTAGGAAGACCTTATATAGCATTATTTCTGTTTACTTGATTTTGTTAAAGTTAAAACTTTCCATAAAAAAATTAAATTAAATGCCGTTTTTTGCCATTGAAAATCATTACGGGAGCTTTTGGAAAGGGAGGTCCTCGACTGTGGCGCCATCTGTTGTGGTAAGATAAAAAAAAGCCAGATTTGGTAGCCTCTTTCGCATCCTCTTCTATTAATCCGTGGTAATCTGGATGGCGGATCCCGTACTGCCGAAGTGATTGAAGCCTACAAGGAGGAATTTTATGGTGTAGTTTGGTCCAGATTGGCGACTATATCGCTTCTTTTTATGTTGTTTTGACTCAGTTGGCGAAATTATATCCTCATTCATCATTTTGAATTTTGATTTACTCTGTGTTGTTTTCGCTTAGGCTAATGTTGATTTTTATATTATTTCAGATATATTATTCAGATTTTGTTCCGACTTCAAACATTTATTGAAAATAAAAACATTTATTCGAATATTTAAAATAAATACTTTTATTCTTCTTGAATAAAAAAACTATACAAGAATAAATTAAAAATATGTGAAATTATGACGTTATTTATACATACTATAAATTTAATTTTTGAGGGAGGGGGGGGCATAATATTTTTTGGTAAAACAAAATTATTATGAAGAATTATTAGTAGTAGTTTTATTTCCAAATTTTAATTTTGAACTATCTAGTTATATAGTTTAGAGATTTTTTTTTTAAAGTGTTTTATAATTAAGAACAAAAATCAATTATATGATTTTTGCAAAGTTATCATTTTTGCAATTATATGATGTTTGGTAAGTTAATAAAATGAATATGCCTTAGATATGTTCAATTAACTTCTAAACTTCTTAGGGTCTAAAACTGCATGTCATCTATTTTTTTCTCTAAAAAGAGACAAGGAAAATTCAGGAGAAGGATTTTTTTTTTTTCCAGATTTGTGTAAAAATCTTATACAGTGTGTGATATTGAATTATTCAAACAAATTGAAATACCCTGTATGCTTAAGTGCATATTATACACTTAAATATATTGCATAAATTTTCAGGTGATAAAAAATACAACAATATTTTGCGGCAGTAAATGCAATTTAGTGGTCAAAGAATAATTTTTTTGAATAGCGAACGTGTTTTCTAGGACTATAGCTGGCAAATGGGGGGGGGGGGGGGGGACTTGATATTTTTTGCTTAAACATAATAACTCTAAGATTCTCTCTCTCTCTCTCTCTCTCTTTTTTTTAATAACGAATGCATGAAATATTCCTTCAGCATTTCTGTATTGTAACCAAAAAAAAAAAAAAAAAAAAATCGTTTATCTATTTTAAAGTAGAAAGCTAAATTAACTGGAAATTCAAATAAGGAAAGCTTTAATTAAATTACCCTTAAAGAAAAAAAAATCATTTATCTATTACTTTCTCTTACCCATAAGGTAGAGAAAGTACTGTTTTTGGGTCAAATTTTCGAAAGCGAGACTTTGTTATATTTACATGTTTTGAGGTCTCCTGAATACGAAAATCATGTTTTTAGCGGTTGGTCTGTGTGTGTGTCTGTTATCAGCATATCTCAAGAACAAATAGTAGCAGGCATTCCAAACTTGGTATTTTAAATGTGCATCATATAGGGATGCTACAGTAAGCTTTTCGTTAATATCAAGCAATATATACTATTATATAATAAGGAATAAATAAAAATGACTATTGAATAATGTCTTATGCAAATAGGATGATGAGACTCCTGATCTGTAGATCTACTAGTTATTAGTTTTATTTCCAAATTTTAATTTTGAACTCTCTAGTTATATAGTTTAGAGAAAAATCTTTTTTTGAAATTTAAGTGTTTTATAATTAAGAACAAAAATCAATTATATGATTTTTGCAAACTAAATAATTATGCATATATTAATAAAATCAATATGCCTTAGATATGTTCAATTAACCTCTAAACTTCTTAGGGTCTAAAACTGCATGTCATCTATTTTTATTTCTCTAAAAAGAGACGGAAAATTCAGGGGAAGGTTTTTTTTTTTTTTCTTTTCCATATTTATGTAGAAATCTTATACAGTGTGTGATATTAAATTATCCAAACAAATTGAAATACCCTGTATACTTAAGTGCATATTATACACTTAAATATATTGCATAAATGTTCAGGTGATAAAGAATAAAACAATATTTTATAGCAGTAAATGCAATTTAGTGGTCAAAGAATAAATTTTTTGAATTGCTAACATGTTTTCTGGGACTACAGCTGGAAAATAGGGAGGGGGAGGGGGGGGGGGCAGAGGGACATTATATTTTTTGCTTAAACATAATAACTAAGATTCTCTCTCTCTCTCTCTCTCTTTTTTTTTTTTTTTTTTTTTTTTTTTTTATAATGAATGCATGAAATATTCCTTCAACATTTCTGTATTGTAACTAATAATAATAATAATAAAAAGCATCGTTTATCTATTTTAAAGTAGAAAGCTAAATTAACTGGAAATTTAAATCAGGAAACCTTTAATTAAATTACCCTTAAAGAAAAAAAAATCATTTATCTATTTTTAACTAGAAAGCTAAATTAATTGGAAATTTAAATAAGGAAAGCTGTAATTAACTTACTTACTTAAAAAAAAAAAAAAAAAACTAGCACTATTAAAATTAATGAAATTCAATGAAAACAGCGATGATCGTAATAATTGTCTTTTTTTTTTACCCCCTGCTTTCAATAGAAAGTAAAGCATTCTCCTGTAATAACATAATGCAATGCAATTAACTATACCTGATTTAGAAACTGCTTACAAGTAATTCCTGAAATAAGATGGACAATATATCACACTGTTTAATGGCTTCTAATTTTATATAAATATAAAATTAATAAAATCAATTAATTAATACTTTCCATTATGTATTTCAAACTTTATACATAATTTTTCCGTTTTATTATTATTATTTTTTTTTTTTAAGTTAAGGAGGTGCAATTCCTTCCCGGTGTTCTTGTCATAATATATTAAATATTAACAATATATTTTGCCTTTTAATTTTATTAATGTTCTGAAAATTTCAAGAATAATCAATCTACATTTACATCTATCTGTGAAAATTTGTTGCTCTATGAAAAATAAGAAAATTAAACCGTAAAAAGTAAGAAAATAAAGTCATATCATTCTAGAAATTCCCATTGAGAAAGCGCTTAGAATTGCTTCCTCGGGTGTAGTAGGGGCGCGGTCAGGCCTTCACCTGCTCTATTGGCGATGGCGAAACGGAGCAATCGTCAATCCAGTAACCCTATAGAGATCAGTGATCCGCGATTGTAATGAAATGCTCGCCCTCTGGTGGGCTAAGGTGAAATTACAATAAACATGGTTTAATTCGAATTCCATACAGCCGCCATTGCTTGCCGATATTTAGTTTCACATATATTTATTGAATAAAAATGAATAAATACGGTAAAAAAGATAACACATACTGTTGTGTGCTACAATCTAACTCCAAAGGATCAAGAAATCCAGAATTGAGCTTCCATTTATTTCCAAATGACAAATTTAAAATTTCAGTTGCTTCGGCTAATGGAAGTAAAGAATAAATCAGATGATTTGAAATTAATATTTGTTCAACTTCAGTTAAAATTCTACTTCCGATCGAACTTTGAATAAACTGAAGTATTTTTTCCAAAAGCAATCAATTTTCCATAATGTAATGGCGATTATAGTACGAATATTAAATAGAATAACAAAAAGAACACTAATGGAGCACACGTGGCTATAATGTTTACTAACAACTGCAGTGTTGAGAAAGCGCCATCTATCGATCATTACAATCGCGGATAAATAATAGCTTGTACTTGTGGAATGTTTATGGATTATAATTTGAAATTTTTAAATGTTTTCATTTAAATTAATTGCATAAAGGTGTTACAACAAGTTAATTAACTTAGTTACTGGTCTAAATGGATTTACGCAGTACGATATTGCACTGTCACTGATTTAAGTATCAAAAATCAGAGTATTTAACATGTTCTTCATGAACATCAATAACAAATATAAACTAAATGGTGATTGTAAATGTAAACAGCAAACAAAAGATAATGAATAATGATATAAAATAGATTAAAAATGATGATGTATAAAAAAATAACACAGATTGAATACGATTGATCAAAAATAAGAATAGAAAATACGTTATTTCAGCAATCGCTATAGATAAACAAGACTTCGTCTGCTATTTGTTTTTCCTCTATCATGTAACCTCTGACGTCAGGTGGGAAGAGCCCATTACACAGACCGAGAAAATTTGATTTGATGATTTCAGCTGATCTTTATGTTTTCTGATATGCTGAAAACGACAATGCAGCCCAATTTTCTTTATCACTTATAGATTTTTGTCAATACAGGGTGTTTACTGACACGATTTTTTACACATACCATCATAACAATAGGTTGGTTGATATGGTTTTAAGACGCACTAGTGCTTCACAATTTCAACAATTGGCATCTATTATTAATTAATCATGGAAACATACTATAAAACTTTCCATATAATTATACTAGTGGAAGAGTAATGGAAGAAATTGTATAGACAGGCACCCTGTATTGAGAAAAATCTGTACGTGATAGAGAAAAACTGGCTTCATTTTCGGTTTCAGCGCACCAAAAAACATAAAGATCAGCCAAAATTATAAAATCAAAATTTTACATAGCGACCTGCGTTATTATTTCATGATTTGGATAGTCATTTTGGGATTTTTCATTCGTCGCACATACATTTAGTTTCTGCGTAGGTATACTAATTTAAATCAAGTTGAATCTTATATATATTATAAATGTGAATGTCCGTTTATTTGACTGAGTTTCACGCTAAAACTGCTCGATGGATTTCGATAAAATTTGTTATGGAGATAGCTTATACCCTAACTTAGAAAGTTGGCTGCCTTTTATTCCGAAAAGAACTTTTTTTTTGTTATTTTTATGCATAAAATAGCAATTTTGTAAGCTAATAATAGCAAAAAATTAGCCATTTAAATTTTAACCATAATTTAATTGTTGCCAAAATTAAATTTAATTATCCATAATTTAATTGTTGTCGAGTTTATTTTTTTTTCCAACAGGAAAATAAATACATTTATCTAAACGTGAACTATCTTATATCTATCTATCTATCACGGAGTCTATCTATACATATAATAAAATAAGCTGTTTGTGTGTGTGTGTCATTGTGTATGTATTTCCAGAGCTTTTTAAGAAAACGGCTGATGGCTGAGCAACAAAAATTTGCATGGTGGTTCGTAATGACCCCTTCTGATGCACCTCGAAGCCCGATTTTCGAATTTTGTTTTAGTTTTCTTTTAATTAATTAAAATGTTAAAATGAAAACCTTCTAATTACTGATAAATTGGCCATTTAATTTTAATCCTTAATTTAATTGTTGCCAAAAAAAAATTATCATTATTTTTTGGACAGAAGAAAAAAAAAAGAAAGAAAGAAACTTGAACAATAAAAATTACATATAGAGCATTTCCTCGTGACGTCTGGTGGTTGGCAAAAAAGCGCGCTCGACTTTCCCGCGCCCTGCCCACCATTGATTTTCCGTTGGTGATCCGCCATCGCTATGCTTTTCCCAAGCCTTTTTGCCAACCACTCATAAAAGTTGAGATGTTTGTTTACAAACAAGGAACTGCCCTATATTTAAAATATTTAATTTTATTCCTTAATTTAATTGTTGCCAAAAAAATTATCATTATTTTTTCGACAGAAAAAAAAAAAAAAAAAAAAAAAAAAAAAAAACGTGAAAAATAAAAATTACATTTATTTAAAATGAGGAAAGTAAATTAAAAAAAATTAGAAATATCAGTCGTATCGTTACAAATAAGATACCAAATGAAAGATGCAATTTTTGTGAATCCAACGGATTAAACAGCTTATCGATCGGACAATTAGATTTTTTAAAATTAACTAATGTATGTATTTTAGGTGGCAACAGAAGGAGATTGTATGGAAACCGTTTGGAAATTTTTTTTAAATGTGCTACTAAGTAAGTCACTTTTTTTTTTTTTTTTTTTTTTTTTTTTTTAAGTGGGATTCAAAATTGCAGTTTTGAATTTTTTTTTAAATTTTCTTTCACAAACACAAACATATGTATACAGCCTGTACAACACTAGACCAAATTGAAGTTCAAATTTCATCAATATTTAAATAAATAAATGAAAATAAAAATATGTTTAATGGGAAATATATATAACCATTAAAAGTTTAGTTGCCTAAAATATGGCAGAAATAGCGCTCATAGCATATTGTTACAAGGTATTAATGGTGACAAAAATTCAAAAGTCGCCAAAGAGAACTATATTAAGGCGGTACTATGATCATGCTTACAAACCATGAATTATATATAACCACAAAAAATTAATTGTCTCATGCAACAGACGTAGCCGGTCATAGCATATTATAATATTTAGCGTGAAATTGTTATCATTTTTATGGTTGATCGGGGATAAACAAAATAAACATAGGAAATAACGTAAAAGCAAATATTATGTGCACCACGTATAGTGTTGTTCATATGTAACTGGGATTCAAATATAAAGGGGATACTTCATTTTTTTCGATACTATCTATTTCGAAACTGTTATCTAATAAGGACTTAATGGAAGCCTATTGGTAAACCATTGTGTCAGGTAATAGGGACAAGCGCCCGAGTTTTAGCCGATGACCAAATCGCTACCGAAGGCAGCAGGGATCCGAAGCGAGCTTTGGAGCAATTTTAGAATTTTATTTTATTTTTATAAAGCTATATAGAAAAGAGTTTCCTTTAAATTTAGTGACCAGCAAAGCGGGCAAAGCCTGCTAGTAATAATATATATTAAAATACTTTACTTTCGAGATCTTTGGCAACATATAATAGGAAATTAATCTGTATCTCAAAGTTTTTCTATCTCGAAGTTTTCTCGCTAGAACACTAAACGTCAATAAATGAGGATAGGCTTTAAATTAAAAACTATCAGAAGAATTGTTTAAGTTAATAAATTTTACTGTCAGTTGTCTATATTAATTTAGAAGTGAAACAATCAGTTAATAATATTTTGAAAAATTAATTCGGGCGTTAACGTGTTAAACATGCAAAAGTAATATTAAGTATTTTCTTAAATATCTGTAAAAGTTTTATGATTTTGAAGATTATGAATTCATAAAAAAAATGCAAAGTGAGAAAACGCAATTTAAAGGTTTCAAATCGGTAAAAATAAGTATATCAAAAACAATAAGAATTGTTGCCTGAATATATATTTTACTGAACAAACCTAATATTGTTTAATTTATAAATATTAAATGCAAATATATGCTTTTATATGAAACCTGCTTAAATGATGCCGTCAAGTGTGTCGACGTCGAGTCCCCTTAACGGCCCTCTTCACTTACCGTCGCCGGAAGCCCGAGCCAATGTTATTCTATGGGGAAATTTTCTTTACAAATAACTTATTAACTAATACAAATTTTTAAATTCTGTATTCACATTCAAAAAATTCCCAACTGTTAAATTGACGGACCTTTTTTAAAAATGTATTTTTTTTTTTTTTTTTTTAATATTTTTTTTTGAAATTGCAAAATGAAAAATATTCACGTATTGAAAATTCGTATTTTGTAGCTTCAAAATAAAAAAAATAAAAAAATATTTTTTTTGAGAAAGGTCCGTCAATTTAACAGCTGGAAATTTTCAGACTGTGAAAACAGAATTTAAAAATATGTATTAGTTAATAAGTTACTTGTACAGAAAAATTTCCCGTAGAATAACATTAGCTTCGGCTTCCGGCCTCAGTGAGTGAAGCGGGCCCTTAAATAAACATTTAAGTAAGATATATAGAAATTCAAAATTTCCGTGTAGACAATGTCCTTAATAATTACTTTATTCTTCAAAATAATAATAATAAAATTTAATTATAAAATAATTATAAGATTAAAAAAAAAAAAAAAAACATTTTATGTACTATGTTTTTCAATTTTCTGTTGAATCATAGCTGTAGAACTATATTAGTACTTTATCAATGTGTATAAAATTTTTAAAATGATAATGACGTCAATTTTTATGAGATGCCTAATTTAACTTTTTGTAATTTTTTAATGTTCACGTTTAATTAAATGTATTTATTTTTATTTCGAAAGAAAATGAACTCGTAAATTTTTTTGGCAACAATTAAATTATAGCTAATATTTAAATGGCTGATTTTAAAGCTATTAGGAGGCTATTATTTTCCAATTTCAATTAATTAAAAGAAAACTAATAAAAAATTCGAAGATCGGGCTTCGAGGGATTATGTGTTGTCATCGTGTTCTGAGCTATTCTAAAAGTTTCAAATGTCTAGCTAGTCGGGAAGTTAGTTAAAAATCGATAGCAAGATTTGTACTGGACAAATAAACAAGAAAGGGAGTTAATGGAAATGGTAAAATAAATAATCACTATTAGCGTCTTTATTTACATAATTCAAAAATTAAAATAAATTAATAAAATATACTCATTTATGTTGCCAAAAAACAAGTGATAAAGAAATTTTAGAGTAAAAAAGATAATGTGATAATTGAAAATTTTCCACTTCCAGTATTCGATGAATTTGTACATTTCCTAGTATATACAGAACACACGAATCAACCATTTTTAGAACATATCTTTCTATGTGATATGCGTGCTAGCAAAATATTGTGGACGCTGTATCTACCGAATAAAGAGATGAGATTTTACCAAAATTTAACATTTGGTAATACAAACATTGGTACTGATTAACTTTTAAGACAGGTGGCATTGTCATGCTGTGATTTCCTCCATTTACAGGAAGACTAAATCTCAACTTCTACTGAGTAAATATGCATCGAAACTTGACATGTGAGTTGTATATTATGTGAAATACTGAATCAATTTGGTTGCATATCAGCCGACAGGCGGTGCTGCTGTGCTGAAGTTTAATCTCATTTACGTGAACGCTATATCTGAGATTCATTGTTATAAAAATTCATCAAACTTAATATGGGTGACACATACATATATGTATTTATTATTATTATTATTGCAAAGATACTTGATTTTAGATCCAGGGGTCGATCCAGATTTTAATTTTTGGGTCCCTTTCTTGTGAAAAATGAAATATCTTTTGTGAACTTTTTAATTGTTTTTTGTGGAAAATAAAATATTTTTGTAAAAAAATAAAATATTGTGTGAAATCTTCCATTTTAACAATCATTGTATTTGTATGTAATGTTTAATATCAAGTTAATAGAGTTTTGTTGAGTCAAATTAACAGGGTTCATACTCAAATATGGGGAAAAAATTCCCTGAGTTTTCCCTGAGTTTCCAGACAATTTTCAAGAAAATATTGGCGACATATTACAAGAAACGCTTCTCTAGACAGGACAAAATACAACTACTTCTGCTGTATGATGTCATATTACTGCCGATCATGCTAGAAATTCAGGTAGAAATCATTATTTATATGCATATTTTCACAATACTTAATAATTTAAATTTTGATACGAAGCTAAAAAAGAAAAACATAACTTAAGAGGGGAAAAAAAATGTTTTTCCAGGTTTTATAACTGATTTTCCCTGACTTTTAATGAAAATTTTTATTTTCCCTGAGATTTCCCTGACTTTTTTTTTAACAAATTCCAAATTCCCTGAGTATTCCCTGTTTTCCAGGTTTTCCCTGATGAGTATGAACCCTGATTTAGGTATTAATAAAAATAATACTGAAAACGTGAAAACATTTAATAAAAGGATCATTTTTATAAAACAAAATCTTGCGAAAGGGCTCATTTTACAAATTTGAATTTTGTGAAGGGTCCCTTTTTATAGATCTGAATTTTGTGAAGGGTCCCTTTTATGAATTTGAATTTTGCGAAGAGTCCCTTTTTACTATGTGGAATTTTGTGAAGGAACCGCAAAGGGACCCAATTTTTTCCTGGATCGACCCCTGAGATCATTGGCCTCCGTGCATCAAAGATGCATAAGAATGGAACATAAAGAAAAGGAAAACATATAAAAAGGAAATTGCAAAAGGAAAGAAGAACGAAAAATCATGCGGTGTACGGTGTACGCATTGATTATTAACACTTTCCACCTGCACGTACTTGTTGTATCGTTTAATCATCAATGTTCTTTGCTGTTAACATACAACGGACAGACAGAAGGACAGAAAGGCAGACAGACAGACGAATTGAATTCAGAAACACTCTTAATCATTGTTGGAAAGTGTTAAAAATGCTTAACACAAACGGAAATGTTATTCCAACAATTTCCATTTGCAACCCTTAATGTATCAGAAAATTTTAGTATAACCCTGTAAATTTGAAGACAAAGCATATCATATTCTATACAAAACATTGTTTTAGCATATTAACAATAAATGTCAATTTCATATGATTTTTGCAGTCGAAAGTTATTTAAATGTAATTTATAAAAAATGTCTCTTCTAAAACTCAATGCATTGGGCTTTGGGGGTGTCCTGTACGCAAACCAGTTATACAGGACCTATTAATGCCATTTTAAATAGGAAATATTCCATAGTGAACTTCAATAACATATATCATTTTTGAGAAATTCTGAAAAGATTTACGGACGCTGAAGACGGGCCGACAGACAGATACATTAAATCATATTTACACTTATATGTCGTTAGAAAGAGTTAAAAACGCTTGATGTACACGAAAATGCAATTCCAGCAAATTTCCAATAATAGACCTTAATGTAATTGAATATTTTTGTGTGGCCCTGTAAATCTTAATGCTAATCATAATATTCTATAGAAAGCATTCTTTTGTGCATATGAATAACATATTTCAATTTCATTTAAGTTAGTATGAAGTAAATTTATTAAAATATGGTTTAAAGAAATGCCTCTCATAGAACGCAATGCTTTGGAATACTTTCGAGTGTCCCTGTACACAAACCGGTGGGGGTTGTGTACAGGGACACCCGAAAGTACTTAAAATATATTTACTCCATTTTCAATAGGGAACATCCGACAGTGAACTGTCTGTCCGCGATCTAACTCCCGTAAATATTCGTGGAATTTCTTGAAACTCATATATGTTATTCAAGTTCACTATCGGATGTTACCTATTGAAAATGGATTAAATATATTTGAAGTACTTTCGGGTGTCCCTTTGAAGTATTTTCGGGTTTTGTGTACAGGGACACCCGAAAGTATTCAAAAGCATTGTATTATATGAGAGGTATATCTACAGTGGCGATACGACGAGGGGGGGGAGGGGGTGTTCAGCGGGTCCGGACATCCCCCCCCCCCTATGAACTAAGATTTTTTTTTTTTTTTTTTTTTTTTTTTTTCGGAAATTTATGCATCACGTATAAAAGTTCAACAACAAATTTGTACAAAAATTGACATATTTTTACTTTCCGAACATACATATGTAAGGAAAGTACTGTAATCGTGTCAAAAATCTGACTTTAAGAATTTAGCATTTGAACACGTTTTGAGGTGCCCCGAGTTCATTTTTGCTATTTTTACGGTGATGTTGTATGTCTGTATGAGTGTGTGTATGTATGTAAGTGAACACGATAACGTCTAAACGGTTTGTTCGAATTAGCTGAGAGTTGGTTCGTATATTATAAGTCACCGTAGAAAGAACCCTATTGATTTTGATGAATCTAGCACTTATAGTTTTTTTACAGGGGCATAAAGAAACATTCTTTATCATTATGGCCTAAATCCTATGAGCCAAATTTTTTATAATGCAATAGCGTCTGAACACCCTATTCGATTAAGCTGAAAATTTATACACATGTTATACGTCACCGTTGCACAAACTGTATAGATTTTTCTGAATCTTGCACTTGTAGTTTTTTTACAGGGACACAAAGAAAAATTCTTTATCATTATGGCCTATGGGCCCAAATTTTTTGAAGTGTGATAGCATCTAAACAGCTTATTCGATTGAGCTGAAAATTTATACACATGTTATAGGTCATTGCCGCACGAATTTTACAGATTTTGGAGAATCTAGCCCTTGCAGATTTTTTACAGGGACACAACGAAAAATTCTTTATCATTATGATCTATGGGCTCAAATTAGTTGAAGTGCAATAGCGTAAAATTAAAAAATATACTATATGGGGGAAAATACTCAAACGCCGTATTATATCCCTAACAACACACTTGTCCACAACATATTCTGAAGATGTCCATAGGATGTCCACAGACGGCCATTTCATCCATAGGACATCCTGAGGGTATCATTTGGAGAAGATGTGCTGTTTAATGACTTTTTTAACTATATTTATGCAACCATTAATTACTTAAAGTTCGGAAAGTCGAATGGAGTCACTACAGATTATTTCTTTAATTAAAGCCTTGTAGTCTTATTACATTCTTTCTTCTCTTTAAAAAAATTAAATTAACATAGTATATGTCTCGTAATCCACTCTAATCCTTATATGCGTAATGCTCGCCAAAATGTCTCACTTTATATTCTGGATTTACACTTGAATTTTCTTCAGAAAGTATCAGAGGCGGATTGTATTGTTATAATTTTTTGGAAAAATGTTTTTCAGTCAGTTAGGGGTGTAATCGTTGACAGAAAAGCTCTGATTCTAAGCGTCAAAGAACTAAATTACCTTTCCACGGAGAGTGACAATTTATCTAGAAACTGGAAACATGGAAATAATCAGCTTTGTTCCAAGACTTAAAATTAGAGTTGAAATCCCCGTTTTTAATCTTATGCGCTCAGATTTTTATCACATCTGCAGCAATGTTCTATTGTCCAGACCAGATGACAAACCTGACCAGGTCACTTTTGGTAGAGTAGTCCTGATTTTTTTTTTTTTTTTTTTTTTTTGTTCGCACACATCTAGAATTTTTAGGAAAATAAGAATAGAAACGAGGATCAATTTTGGGAGAAGTTTGGATTCAATGAAACAATTTCAATGTTTTCAATGAAACAATTTCAACAATTTCAGTCAGTTTCTTGTATTGTTTTTTTTTTTTTTTTTTCCGTCTCACTTAGTGATAATTTCCAGTAAGGATTTTCTTTCAAGATAATTTTATTAATTATTATTTATTAAATATGAGTCGCCCAGACCAAAGAAAAGAAAATATGATTCGAAAATTGCTTCCGAAAAATATCGAAAATTAGATTTTGTTATCCAGCTGAAGAGTACGAATCTTGGAAATCCAACGTATAAAATTATTACAGTTGTCACGGATGAAAAAGGTAAGCATGTAAATTTACAAAAACCCGAGGTCAAAATATTTTAAGAATCGAATACTTTTTTCTATTGAATATAGAAGAAAGCAATACTAATAAAATGAAACGATTTAAAGAGATCGTTTTGTCCATTTTCAGAGATTTTATCTCCCCTTTGCATATGAATATATTAACTTTATTTCAAAATTTAAGGGTATTACTTTGAGTCATATTGTCAGAGTCCCCCCTTTTTAATCAGGAAAAATGCGATACACAAAAATCTTAAAATAACTCGAAAAATGGTTTTTTTATTTTAATTATTATAATTAAGATAGGTATGGTAGGTTTTTCAGATGTGCTAACCATGGCAACCTAAACAAAAAGAGATCCATTGTACCAGAAAATTTTTACAAATAAAATCAGACATGGTACAAGCTTACAGAAAAAAAGGCTGAACTTTTCACGACCCCCCCCCCCCCCCTCTCAAAAGTGGTATCAGGCAACTGACACAATATAATTTTTCAATAAAAATAATATTAAATCTGATTGCATACATGTACACACAATAAACAAAATCGGAACAATAAATCTTATATTGAATATCATATTAATTATAATTAAAATAATTGTAAGTGCTTAAAAAACAGACAAACTTATTACATATACTTGAAAATAAGTTTATTCTATAGAAGCATTGTTTGCTAGGGCAATTGATTAGCAAAATAATGTAGTTCAAGTTCATTAGGAAAATGCATTTGAAGTGTTATTTCTTTTTCATTTTCTCCAAGTTTGAATTTGACATTTCTAGAAAGCCAATCACATAGAAATTGCTAATAATATATTGCACAAATTCAGACTGACCCCCCTCCCCCCCTACACATGTCTAAAAAGTTTTAATGCGGATTTGCATTGATCCCAATCCCAAGAATAATAATTTTCAAGTTTAAAAAGGCTGAAAAGTAACATGTCTGTAAAATGTAAAAATTATCGCCCTGCCAGTATCAGGCTCACAGATTAAAAATAGATTTGTTGCAACATCAGTGCCTTCCCCCCATTCTTTTCCCTCTGTTTTTCCGCCACCTGTCGCGACAGCGGGAATGCTTTTATTTTTATTTTTTATTCTCTTTTGGTTTCTATTAGAATAAGATGCACTTTCGATTCGAAAGTGGAGTGTTAAAAAAGATGTAGACTTGAAAGGAAAGGCACTTTTACGGTGTCTTAAAATTTATTATGATTCTGTTTTATTAAAGAAGAAGAAAACTGAATATTTTGAATATACAGAAAGTTATTCATTATGTGAAGTAGAAATAATTTGAAAAATGTTTTATTAATCGTCAAATTTTGTACATATATTTCATTGTACATAGACCTCCACCATCATCATTTAATTAAATATGTTAAAAGCAAAAGTTCCAGAAATATTATTTTGTGTCATCGATATTATCTTCTAACTCTCTACATTTTCAAGTCGGCCGTGAAAAGAAGAAAGGGTGAGTAACCTTTTCGATAATTAGTTGATAAATAATGAATGTGATTTTTAATATAAAAATATTTATCGCTAGTTATAATCTAATTTAAAAAGAACCCATGAATATAAAGATTATATTAAATTAGTGGCGCCCCAGAACAGGGACGACCGACTTGGTTTACTTTCTCCAACATCGAAATAAATAAATATAAATGTTATTTGAATTGAATATTTGAAAATTTGTTCTTTTGATGATAATATAAATAAAGAGAAAAAGTTTTGGTTTCAACGAAAAAGTTTCGTTTTCATTTACATTTGAAATAAATAATAAATGATATTTACATTATTCGTTTTGTTCTTGAAATTTGTTCCTTTGATAAAAATGAAATGAAAGAATAGTTTGGGTTTGTGGAATACTTTGTGTTTTGAATTATTGCATTATATATTAATATGATGAATGCATAACTTTGAAATGTTTTCGTTTAATTAACAACTTTGACAAGAAATTTTATTTGATAATTTAATCGAATAATAATAATTTTAGAGATTTGTTATTTATAATTAGCATAATGAGTGTAATTCAAAAACAAAAAAGAAGTGTTCTTAGAGCGCAAACCACGAAGTTAATAAATAAAATCGAAGGCAGGTTATTAGAAATTGATGTTGGAGAAGAAGAGTTAGAACAATATTTAGAAGAGTTAAATTTAAAAGATAGGGAACTGAATTCATTAGATGTCGAGATACAGAAAAATATCAAAGTAGAAGAGGTTGAAGAGGAAGTTTTAAAATGCGATGAATATAATTCAAATATTTTGATTTGGAAAACTAAAGTAAAAAGTAAAATGATTAAAATAAAAAATAGTAGTAATTCTAACATTTTATCGACTAGCCCCTTAATAGAAGGTAATAGATCACCAAAATTAGATCAAGGTTATATTAATCTTCCTCGATTAAACATTGATAGATTTAACGGTGATCCAAGCGATTTTCAAAGATTTATGGATCAATTTGAAGCAGCAATCGATAAGAATTCAGTTTTATCAAATATTGATAAATTTAGCTATTTGAGATCATATTTAATTGGTACAGCTGCTGATGCAATAAAAGGTTTCACGCTAACAAACAATAATTATTACGCGGCTCTGGAAACATTAAAAGATCGATTTGGTAAAAAAACATTACTAATTAATTCACATTTAAATAAATTACTAAATCTTTGTCCTGTAAAAAAATCCAACGATATATTTGCACTAAGAAAATTACTGGACACATGTCAGACAGAAATAAGAAATCTAGAATCCCTAGGGATAAAAGAAGAAAATTACAGCACGTTATTTTGCCCAATTTTCATAAAACTTTTACCACCAGACATAGTTTTAGAAATAACGAAAAAATACGGCGATGATGATCAGTGGAAAGTTTCAGAAATGATTGAAATTTTAAAAACAGAAGTTGTTAGTCGCGAAAAAGCTACTGCACTAATTTCAAATGCCCAACACTCAGAACATATTTCCACCACATCAAATAAGAAAGAAAGTTATGAATCACCAAAAATAAACAAAATTCGTCCATCAACTGCAGCTGGCCTTTACAATAATAATTCAGGCAATAAACGACATTTCTGTAATTTTTGTAATAGCGAAAAACATTTATTGCAGGATTGTAAAGACATACTTGCCAAACAATTTTAATAAAAAAAGGGAAGATTTTTGTTGAAAAACCAGAAGATTTCATAAAAAAAGGGAAGATCCCCCCCCCCCATCCTCGACGTAATAAACAATACAGTTTTACAATTTTAATATTTAGAAGCAATCTATAAAAACTGTTTTACTATAGATTGATTATACTAAATATATAAAAGTTTTAAACGAAGTTATTCCTCTTTAACATTTAAATGTCTACAAAACAGAATCTGTAAGAAATTTATTTAAAAATAGACAAAAAACTTAGTTAAGTTAAAGTATTGTATAACTAATTTTTTAAAAACAAAATAATTACAGAGTAAGAAATATTAAAACTCTTTCAACTCTACTTCTAGAATCTAATGAAGGAAGTTTAAAATTAATATTACCATTTATGTTGCAGATGGATAAAGATTAGGAAACAAAAGACTTCTGCAGAATATTTCATTGCTGATCACTAGTTGGAAATAAATGGAGGGGGGGAGGGGCAAAAAATAATTACATCAGCAAGAAATATTTAACAATTCTATTTCTTTACATGTTCTAGAATCTCATAAAGTAAGTTTGAAATGAATATTGACATTTATGTTATGGATGGAGAAAGATTGGTAATCAGGAGTTTTCGTAGAACATTTGGGTTTTCTTTTTAAAATGAACGATATCCGCGACTTTTTTAAAAACGGAAGATTTTATCATCTGTCCGGAAGACCGGAAGATACGTTAGAAAACCGGAAGTCTTCCGGGAAAACCGGAAAAGTTGGCAAGTATGTAAAGAATTCAAATCTAAACAAATCAATGAAAAAAAAGATTTTTTAATGAAACGTGGTCATTGTTTTGTTTGTTTCTCTAAAGGTCATTTGGCAAAAAATTGCCGCTGCTTTGTAAAATGCCGTATTTGTTCTCGCCGTCATCTCGATATAATGTGTCCAGAAAATAATTCCGAAAAACAAGTTACAAATGAAAATACCACCTTGTCCAACAAAACTTGCAATCAAGAAGTGTTACTCCAAACTTTAACGCTAAGGTTAATCAATAAAGATAAAGAGTACACTATCCGAGCATTAATTGATTCAGGATCTCAGAAGTCTTATTTAAAGAAAGAAATAATAAAGAAAATTGGTTATACACCTACAGGGCAAGAAAAATTAAATCATAGTTTGTTTGGTGGGTTACAACAAACACATGATCATTTACGGTATAGAATACATTTAAGTGATTTAAATAAAAACTATTTGTGTAATTTTGAAGTTCTTGATCAAGAAAAAATTTGCGCAGAAGTACCTAAATTACGAAATGGGCCATGGATTAACGAAGCAAGAAGGCGGGGAATTCAATTTTCAGATTATGACAACTCAACAAAATTTAGAAGAAATAAAAATAGAGAAATTGATTTGTTAATTGGTGCAGATGTATGTGGGAAACTTTTTACAGGGAAAAGTAAATTACTCTCGAAGGGTTTAGTGGCCTTTGAAACAAAATTAGGTTGGCCCTTGATGGGTAAAACTGAAGAATTTAGTTCCAATGATAGTACAAATGTTGTTTTATCTCTTCATGTGGCCAATGCACAGATTTCAGATCTTTGGTCCCTGGATACTTTAGGAATTTTGGATTCAGGAAATAAGAACACGAGAGAAGAATTAGACATAGCTGCTGAAGAATATTTTAACCAAAATATTAAAACTGTTGAAGACGGCAGATATGAAGTAAGCCTTCCATGGATTGAAGGTCATCCTCCACTACCTAGCTGTAGACCAATTGCTGAGCGAAGATTGAAGAATTGCGTGGAATCACTGAAGAAATCTGGAAGATTAGAAGCTTACGAAGCAGTTTTTGACGAATGGCTTGCAGAAGAAATCATTGAAGAAGTTGAGCCATACAGTGATAATCTAAATAAACATTTTCTGCCCCACAGAGCAGTTATTAAAGAAAATTCCACAACTAAAATTCGTCCAGTTTTTGATGGGTCAGCGAGAGAAAAGGGCTCTCCTTCTATTAATGATTGCTTGGGAAAGGGTCCCAACTTAGTGGAACTAATTCCCTCTGTAATTAATAGATTTCGCTTTAAAAAAATTGGGGTAATTTCAGATATTCGTAAAGCGTTCCTACAAATTCAGCTCAGCGAAGTAGACCGACCGTATCTTAAATTCCTGTGGTGGGAGGAGGGCGATCCTTCAAATATTAAGATTTTTCAGCATAGAAGAGTAGTATTCGGCCTTACTTGTAGTCCCTACTTGTTAGGAGCAACTCTAAATTACCACTTGCAACAGGTTAACGACGAACTAAAAGAAACTGCTGATAAACTAGCAGAATCTTTTTATGTAGATAATAGTGTTACTAGTGTAGAAAGTGCCGAAGAACTTGAAAAATTTATTTCGGAGTCTAAATATATCCTTAGTACTGCAAAATTCGATCTAAGAGGGTGGGAGCATAATTATCAATCCAACAGAAGAAAATTCTACTCCCTCCAAGAAAAGAAATGTTCCAGTTTTGGGAATATTATGGGATTTAAACAATGATTCACTAAGTATAGATTTGCGAGAAAATCAAGAAGAAATCAAGACAGTTACCAAAAGACAAATATTGTCAGTAGCCCATAAAGTATTCGACCCCATCGGATATAGTTGTCCTGTAACCTTAGCACCAAAAATTTTACTTCAAGAATGTTGGCAACTAAAAGTGAGTTGGGATTCTGAATTACCTGAATGTGTTGGGAAAAAATTTGAGAAATGGAAAAGGGGACTACATAAGTTGAATGACGTTGCTATTCCAAGACTCCTTGTACCTGATCCGGTGAATACGGAAATGAGCCTTCATGTATTCTGCGATGCAAGCAAAGCAGCCTATGCAACTTGCATTTTTTTAAGAGCAGAAAATTTTAATGCCATTACCTGCCAACTTGTGCAAGCCAGATCTCGGGTAGCCCCATTGAAGTCAGTCACCATTCCCAGGCTAGAACTTCTTGCCTGTACCATAGGAGCAAGACTAGCGCAAAATGTGAAAACAGATCTAAGACAGCCGAGTATTCCAACACATTTTTGGACAGATTCATCAAATGCTCTATTTTGGATCAAAAGAAATGAAAATTGGGCACCTTTTGTTTATAATAGAGTGCAAGAAATTAGATCCCTCAGCTATCCAGAGAAGTGGAAATACGTACCAAGGAGGCTCAATCCTGCCGATTTGCCATCAAGAGGCTGTACTGCTGAATTTCTCTTAAAATCCCGGTGGTGGGAAGGACCTTCTTGGTTAAGAAAATCTTCAGAATTTTGGCCTAACGAAGTTTTAGAACCCGATTTAAATGTAATAGAATCAGAGAGAAGAAAAACAATAGTTTCTGCAGCCAATGTATCATCGGAAAACATAGACTTTTACGAGAAATGTTCCTCCTATAAAAAGATGTTAAAGGTCACAGCATGGATACTCAGATTTAAAGAAAATGTTAAAAAGCCTAAAGAAGCAAGAGTAATGACCAATTTAACAGTTGAAGAAATTGAAAAGGCTGAACTTACGATTATGAAGTTTGTTTAGAATCAAGATTTAAATTTTAAGAAAAACTTATCCTCTTTGCGTACATTTGTTGATGAAATGGGAGTCATCAGAGTTCAAACTAGAATATCAATGCGAAAAGATTCAGAAAATTTTAGATATCCAGTAATTTTGCCAGCGAACCATAACGTAACCTATAGAATTATTGAAAATGAACATACAGAAATGAATCATGCAGGAATACAAATTCTTATGTCAGCAATTCGAGAGAAATTCTTGATAATAAGATGCAGGAAAACCACTAGAAAGATTCTGCATAGATGTGTCTAGTGTCAGAGATTCTGTTCGAAAGCTGCTGAAGTGCTGAGTTCACCTCTGCCTGAAGATAGAGTGAGAGAAGCTGGTGTTTTTGAAATTACAGGAACAGATCTTTTCGGGCCACTATTCTTAAAAGATGGCAGCAAATGTTGGGTAGTTCTGTATACATGTGCAATTTTTCGAGCTATTCACCTAGAATTGACGACTTCCTTAACAACAGAGAATTTCATACAGACCTTGAGAAGATTCATTTCACGTAGAGGACGACCACGCATCATCTACAGTGATAATGGAACCAACTTAGTTGCGACAAGAAAAGAATTGAATTCTGTGAATTGGGCACAGATTGAAGAATTTGCCACTATAAAAAGAATTAAATGGAAACTTAACCCTCCGGCCTCTCCGTGGTGGGGTGGATTTTGGGAGAGATTGATTCGCATTATCAAATCAATGTTGAAAAGAGTTTTAGGAAAAGCCCATTTGAACTATGAAGAGTTATACACCACCATTTGTGACACAGAAAGTATGGTGAATTCACGACCACTTACATATGTATCTGAGGATACTGAAGATTTAACACCTCTCACACCTGAAATGTTTTTGAAAGATCTCCGTGAAACAGGAGTACCTGACTTGGATTTTATAGAAAGAAATAACCTGAGAAAAAGATTTGAATACCGACAAAAACTAAAAGACGATCTTCGCAAGAGATTTAGAACTGAATATTTGGGATCTCTTCGTGAATTTAACAATGTAAAGAAACCTCCTACCAGCAATATTAAAATTGGAGATTTAGTTTTAGAGCAAAATGACAACTTGAAACGCATTCAGTGGCCATTGGCCAAAGTGGTGGAACTCTATCCTGGTAAAGATGGACAATTTCGTCTTGCCAAACTGAAAACCATGAATGGTGAAATTTTACGACCACTACAGAGGATTTGCCCTTTAGAACTTAGTGATACAATTGTAAACAAGAATCAAATTCAGACCTCTAGATTTGGTAGAATTATCAAACCAGTGAAAAAACTTTAATATCTAAACTGACTATAAAACTTTAAGTCCAAAATGACTTGAACATTTTTCTGAACTATTTTTATATTATATTGTTTATTATTATTTTTTTTATTATTTTACCAAGAATATTTTAGAATGTAAACAGTTTTCCTTTTTCTTTAATATTTTGGTGAGCATGTACAGAATCTTTCCATGCTCAAGGTGGGAGGATGTTGCAACATCAGTGCCTTCCCCCCATTCTTTTCCCTCTGTTTTTCCGCCACCTGTCGCGACAGCGGGAATGCTTTTATTTTTATTTTTTATTCTCTTTTGGTTTCTATTAGAATAAGATGCACTTTCGATTCGAAAGTGGAGTGTTAAAAAAGATGTAGACTTGAAAGGAAAGGCACTTTTACGGTGTCTTAAAATTTATTATGATTCTGTTTTATTAAAGAAGAAGAAAACTGAATATTTTGAATATACAGAAAGTTATTCATTATGTGAAGTAGAAATAATTTGAAAAATGTTTTATTAATCGTCAAATTTTGTACATATATTTCATTGTACATAGACCTCCACCATCATCATTTAATTAAATATGTTAAAAGCAAAAGTTCCAGAAATATTATTTTGTGTCATCGATATTATCTTCTAACTCTCTACATTTTCAAGTCGGCCGTGAAAAGAAGAAAGGGTGAGTAACCTTTTCGATAATTAGTTGATAAATAATGAATGTGATTTTTAATATAAAAATATTTATCGCTAGTTATAATCTAATTTAAAAAGAACCCATGAATATAAAGATTATATTAAAACATTCATATAAAAGAGCTGTCAAGTATATCCAATTTCTGGATAAACTTCATGCCACAATTTTATAATAGTGAGTCTCATTAAATAAAATCATACAAAATTTTCATCAACGATTTCTATAAAAAATAATTGTAATTTAAAAGGTTTAAATGATGGCAGCCACGATACAAGCGCATATATAAAATAGATTTTTAATGTGGTTATTTTTAGATTGTGGTTAGATTTTAAACAGGGAAAGAGAAATTAAGCACAATTACTTTTTAAATGTTTTATATAGCCAAGAAATTGAATATTCATTAACAAAAATACTTATCAGGTAACTTAGAAGGTACTTAGAATGTAATTACATGTAAACAAAAAATCATTATTACAGATGAATAGAAAGCCCACAGACAGACAGAGAGCCAAACTGAAAATATTAATATTCATAAAAAAAAATGCAGGTAGGAGGTACTAAAAATGATTAATAATTTTAAAGATCTACATTCATCCATTTCTGCTTATATCACATAATGTATCCAAATTCTTTTTGTGTAAGACTGTAAACATAACATTAATGCTACTCCAAACATTTTTAATGGAAAAGATGCTTCCGTGCATCTGAAAAATATAAATCATATTATATTTAGTGCCCTGGAATGTTGCAGAAAAGTGCTTAAAAAATATCCTTCACAGTCCCTAGACTCTACAGGCCATACAACAAAAAGCCTCATAGACAGTAACGTATCTAAATTCTTTTGCTTGTACATGTACACAAACTAGTACCGACATGCATATTATTTTGAATAGAAAACCTTCTACTGTGACTTTACACAATATTATATATATTAGTTTCCAGTCATGCTAAAAATATTTGCGGAATTCAGACAGCAAACAGATAGACAGTCTGATAGTCAAAATAAAGTTATAAACACTTTTTAATAAACAAAATTTCATGTAACATACTAGCCTATAAAATTATGTAAAGCAAATGACTAAAGGAATATTTTATCATTCACTTTTTTCGTAAATTAACAAGAAAAGTGGAAAAATACTTTGAGCCAGCGCGGCCTGGCACATGTATACACACACACACACACAAAAAAAAAAAAAAAAAAAATAAGACTGAAACCGACCTAACGATGCTCAGGCCTAAACCTTTAACACACACAAAAAAAAAAAAAAAATAATAATAATAATAATTATTATTTTTTTTAAGAATAGGAAAAAAAAAATCACCAAAATTTAAAGTTCTCAAACTACGAATGAAATTTCTTCATAAAATTATGAAGTTTTACCAAAAATGTTATACTTATATACCGAAAGTATTGTATTTATATAGAGATATATAATTAAGAGAAATAATAAAATAAAATTGATCAATTTTTCAAAAAAAAAATAAACTGATAATGTAAAATAAAATTTCTTATATAGATTCTATTTTTATGCTATTTTTAATGCAATAAATCCTTTCAACAGTAGATACCTTCAATAGGGTTCAGTTCGTTCTTTCTTGGGCAATTTACGCAGACAGAAAAAATCGTCCATTAAATAACGATAAAGAAGACACAGTTTATGGATATTAAAGTTTACTTATTATGATAATTTGGATTTGCTTATATTTAATAAGTGTGTCACAAACTGCCTACTTTTCTTTTTTTTTTTTTTTTTTAATTGATTACCAAAAAGGTAAAATTAATTTTCACAATTAATGAAAGGAAATAAATTATTCTAGTCAGGTATTAAAGAAATTTCAATAAAAAGAAAAACTGCTGTTGAAAGATGAAGAAAGTAAACTAACACCATTAAATTTTGAAAACAATGTATTAGTCGTTTAGACCCAAAATAATTAACCACAAATCTTCATCAGGACACGAGTTCAGCATGAAAGCATGAATGCATTGTAGTAACGTGAAAGCAGCATTTCTACAAAATCCTGAAGTTGACAACAGAGTTAAAAATGTTGTTTACCATATGACTTCATGAAAATTTCAAGAGTATTGCTTCAATGTGCCCCGTTAAGCTGAATACAAAGAGAGACCCAATTAAATTGAGCTAGAGAGCGTGTTTATTGTGTTAGGCTTGAATGTCAAACTAATGTTTATTGATGAATTTATGCTCAATTTAAAAAGAGATTTTTTCTTGTGTTCTGATCTCGAATCTACAAAAAACAATCATCATACTGAAAGGCACGCTTACAATGGAAGTATAATCCTAGTATATACCAGAATCACTGAGAGATAGCACACAAGCTCGTTCAATGGAAGCACTGTGACTGATTAAATCTTTGATCAGTTTTGAAAATATTAAACTGCTAGTGAGATCTTACGCGGCTTAAAATGAACATTTTCCTCTGATGGACGATAATGGTCGCCCATATCTAGAAATGATTGTGATACCTGTAGTAATCAGATTATTAAGAAAATAATCTGGTGTGTCCCTCACACGACTTTCTCTTACCCTAAAATTTAATACTATAAATAAAGGTTGGAGATTAAGAGGTAAGATAATGAGTACTATTATGTAAACTTATGTTAAAACAATTGAAATTAGGCTTTAGAAGAGTTTATATAATAATTAGTCTTGCGTGAGGGGGGCTACCGCCCCCCTCAACCCCCCGTTTCAGCACAGCACCTACATTTATATATGATTTAAATCTGTGATTAAAATTAAAAGTTCACTTAAAATTATTCAGACAACTTTCACACGCAACATTCCTTGAAACTTATCAGTCTTGATCAAACTTTTCCAGCAACAAACTTACATTAACTTGAAAATACAACTTTTGGATCCCCTGAAATTATTCGTTTTTAAATTACTCTAAAAAGCACAAAGATCAAATGTTAAAAAACTTGACTTCGGCAATCAGGAAGTCTCAAAACGTGTAAATATATACAAAAAACAAGCGATGAATATTTAGCTTAAAAACATACTTTACATAGACATATACCACATGTCTATGAGGACTTCATTTCAAATCCTGAGCAGCTTTACTAGACATGGTAAAATATTATAGTAAAGCCCGTCCCCTAACAATAAAAAAGAATGTTATCGCCTAAATATTAGCAGCCCTGTATATCTTTTGAAGATTATGTACAGACCAAATGGTGTACCTAAATATAATACTATAGCAATAATACACGGCAAAACCTGAAATACACTTCCATCAATTTTCAGCTATTGTCACACTATAATCTACTTCTTTTGTGCAGCCCTGTAAATGAATAGTGTATGATTTCCCTACCATATTTTACATGGGACATACTTTTGCATACTTGCCGACCAATTTTAATAAAAAAAGGGAAGATTTTTGTTGAAAAACCAGAAGATTTCATAAAAAAAGGGAAGATTTTTTTATTTCTCTTTCACGTAATAAACAATACAGTTTTACAATTTTAATATTTAGAAGCAATCTATAAAAACGTTTTTCTATAGATTGATTATACTAAATATATAAAAGTTTTAAATGAAGTTATTCCTCTTCAACATATAAATATCTACAAAACAGAATCTGTAAGAAATTTATTTAACAATAGACAAAAAACTTAGTTAAGTTAAAGCATAACTAATTTTTTAAATAAATAGAATATTATTTTTGTGTATGTACACTAATCATACATATAAAAAAAAAGTAGCAGTAGCTAATTATCAGTTTCAAACGTGCATAAAACTAACTGAGTATTAATTTTCTTAAATTGATTTGGAAAAAATTTTCCTACCTGAAAAAATTATTCTTCATTTTTCCCCCATGTTTACACATTTGGTATAAATATGACATACAAATATTTAATTTAATTGAGGAAAAATAAACAGATTCATTAAATTCAGCAATAAATATCCAAAAATAATTACATACGTGAGAAATATTGAGCACTTCCATTGCTTTATTGTTTCTAGAACTGATCATTGATCACAATCCCGGGAAGGGTAGGGGGGGAGGGGTGATACAAAAATAATTACAGAGTAAGAAATATTAAACTCTTTCAACTCTACTTCTAGAATCTAATGAAAGAAGTATAAAATTAATATTATCATTTATGTTGCAGATGGATAAAGATTAGAAAACAAAAGATTTCTGAAGAACATTTGATTGCTGATCACTAGTTGGAGATAAATGAAAGGGGGGGGGGCAAAAAATAATTAGATCAGCAAGAAATATTTAACAATTCTGTTTCTTTACATGTTCTAGAATCTCATAAAGCAAGTTTGAAATGAATATTGACATTCATGTTATGGATGGAGAAAGATTAGGACTCAGGAGTTTTCGTAGAACATTTGGGTTTTCTTTTTAAAACGAACGATATCCGCGACTTTTTTAAAAACGGAAGATTTCATCATCTGTCCGGAAGACCGGAAGATACGTTAAAAAACCGGAAGTCTTCCGGGAAAACTGGAAAAGTTGGCAAGTATGCTTTTGTGCGTATAAAAAATATATGTTTATTTCATTTGGTTTAGTGCGGTCTACATTGTTACACTCTGCTTACCTGCAATTTCCCCCATAGACATAAGGTATTTGAATTCTCTTGGGTGTACCTGTACACGAACCATTTGCTTCATCTCAACGAAAAGCTTAGTGTAGCATCCCTATATCATACACATTTAGAATATCAAGTTTGGACTTTCTGCTACTATTTGTTCTTGAGATATGGTGATAACAGACAGACACACAGACACAGACCAACCGCTAAAAACTCGATTTTCGGATTCAGGGCACCTCAAAACGTGGAAATATAACAAAAACCCACTTTCGAAAATTTGACCCCAAAACAATACTTTCTCGAACTTATGGGTAAGAGAAAGTAAAAAAGTAATCATCTTGTTTACCTGACTTAAATATTATGTATTTAAAAATTCTTTATCAAAATTCAAAATACCTCCCCCCCCCCCCACTTTTTTTTTTTTTTTTCCAAAAGCTATTACATTTTGAGTTTTCTGATTTATGCTTTGAATAAAGATTCTTAAATATGACGAAAAAGTTTGTGAAATGGTAAACAATTGCAATATCAGGCAATTTTTGATAAAAAAAAAAGAGAGAGAGAAAGCTGTTAATCTTCCTTTGAAATTAGAATAAAGTTATTATAATTAGAACAAAGTTCTTTTAAAAATGTATAATCACAATACCCAAATCACAAACTCTGAAATATTTCAATGGATTTTGTTTATGTATGGAATTTTCTATCAGAATAAGTATTTTAAAAACAAAGTATTTATAAAATGACTGAAAAAATACTTTGTTAATCAAATACTAATTGAAAATTAAAATTAAAAATAATTTCATTGTTTCTTAATTTAAAACATAAAATTCAAAAGCAATACAACAACCAAAAAAGTAAAAAAGCACTAACTTATGAGGTTGAATTTACGAATTTCTCCAAGATTCTTATAATCTCAAAAATCGGTACTTTCAAGAGATGTTATTAACAGTCGTATAAAACATAAATATTTTACTCAGCTCACTACATTGAAGAAATATTTTAAGAAAATTACAAATATAAAACTGTTTTATAGGTCAGATTTGGAATGGCATGGTATTATTTGCATTTTAGTTAATATTTAGTCGACTTCATTTATACGTCACAAATAATATAACATAAATAATAAGAATAGCTAAAACTTCTATTTGATTCAATGCTGCATCATAACTTCATGGGGAAATTCCTTCTATATATATATATATATATATATATATAAGGAATATATTCAGAAAAGAACTTGAAATAGTAACTAAATGCATTAAATGAATAAATAAAAAACAGGTTACTGGTAAAGTATTGAAAAATGTATTGCACTTATAACCCTAAAATTTTTCAATTATGACAAATGATTATAGAAACATTATGAAAGTTTCTAATTTTCAATCGAATTTAGTAATTTTTGGAGTGTGATCTCATAATCATTTATTTATAGTCAGTTTCAAATTTTTGTCAAAATCAATTAAAAATTCGTAGTTTTTTTTTATAACTTTTTTATACTCTAATCAAAAAAAAAAAAAAAAAAAAAAAAAAAAAGTGATATATTGTTTAACTTGAGCTAGAGGTTTGAAAATTCCCAGCTCGTAAATTAAAAAATATCTTTACAAAATGGCCTGGAAAAAAAAAAAAATTAATTAATTTTTAAAAATCTATCAAACATAAAAAATAACTAAGAATCATTATGATTAAATCAGCTTTCTTATATTAACTAGTTGGCCTAGGTGGACTCTGCTCAGTTTCCTATCACATATGTTTTTTTTAAATTTCTAGTGCAAGAAATAATATATTCATGTTAAGAGAAATGAATATGAGCAATCGTATGATATATTATTTTTTACGGTGGCAGACTAAAATGCCTCACCTGTATACAACATTCAGTTCAATACATTTACCTTATCCTAAATTATTTTATTTTATTGGGATCAGCAGGGCCCGATTAAGCTTTGAAGCTAGGGGAAGCTCAGTATCATTTCGGGGCCCTCTTTCATTTCAGAAAATCTTGTTTTCCTGTTACATATTGTAATATAAAAATGCTATAGACCAAAAATTAGTGTGTATTTATAGTTATTTATTTTTTCATTCATATATCTGGGTGATTTCTACACACAACATTAACTCTTTCATGGTCATGAGCATGTATACACGGTCAGAGCTTTTTTATTCTGAATCATTTATTCATTGCTACGAATTTGCTAAATAGAAAACAATCAGTTTCTGAGTATTCCTGATAAATCTGTAATATTATTAGTACTTAATGACTTAAAAATATATAAAACACATCCCACTAAAATGGCTTCGAAACGAAAAAATTAAAAATGGCGTGACCATGAATGGGTTAAAATCGTATAACTTATTAATTAAGAACATTCAGATTTTTGAGGTTAAATAATAGATTTTTCCTGAAGTAGTGAGTATTTTATCTTGCTTTAGGCGAATTTTCTCAGAAAAATTCAATCTCAGTACGAAAATATAAAACAGAAAATTCAAGACCCTGTTTTTAGTCATTTTGGGGCCCGCTCCTAAATTTTAGAGGGGAAGCTTGTGCTTCCCGAGCCTTTTGGGTAATCAGGCCCTGGGGATCAGTTTCATAGTTAGTTTGCATTTTTAACCCTACGTCAGGCGCACCCGTAAGACGAACAAAAGCGGGTGCAACCTGCCTGAGAGGCCAGGTAAATACTTTATTGTCAAGGCCGTAGGCAAGGGGGGGGGGCTGACGGGCCCAAGCCCCCCCCGAAATAAATGATGAAAGACTGATTTCGTGTAGTATGTATCAGGCAAACATTGCTGTCTTGGAAAAAAAAAAAAAGTATTTAAAAATAATTTAATAAAACCTATTAATTAAATTGGACTTCCCATTATGTTTTTTCTTCTCTATATTTAGGCTCTAGAGCGCCGTAAAACCCACTCAACCTTAATTTCGCTATATTTATTCGCTTAATTTCATCCACCTTCTTGTCAAAGCTATAATGGACTGTCCTACGTCATGAATTCAATCTTTTTACTTTCTTCTGTATTCAATAGAAGAAAGTATTGGATTCGAAAAAAAAAAAAATTGATTTTTGGTTTTCGATGGATTTACATGTTTTGAGAGAGCCAGAACACGATTTGACCATTTTTAGAAAATGTCTGTCTGTGTGTGACAAGTATTCTGTTCCAATTGTATCTCAGGAACTACTGCACTGCACAGAATTACATATACATTTATATGCAGCTGCACCATGATATAAATTAGTGCCTAACACTTTTTGGTGAAAATTGTCCAACAGGTGGCGTAGCTGTCTGAATTTTTCTCAGTTTTTAACTTGGCGGTATAGTACAAAATTTCTTATAAATGTACACAATAAGAATTATTTATCATAGTAATAATCAAGTAGGCACACATAGGAAGGGTGAAGTCCCCCCCCCCCTTGGAGGGGGACAGTTATTCGATATGACCATCTTTTAAAAGAACTCGTCAGTATTTTTAAGACTAACAGTTGAACTATTAATGTATGATAATTTGAAAGTTTTCCTTTTCTTTTTTTCCCGTCATTTTTAACAAAACGAAAAAGTGCAAAAAACATTTTTAAAGATATATTGTTAGTGAACATAAAATTGACTTTCTTTGGACATTAAGTGTTATGTTTCTATTAGAAACAAATCATCTGCATTCATCATGGAAATTAATTTTAATAAATAAAAGTTTTAATAAAATGATTGGTATTGAGTGAATTTGTATAGGAAAATATAGATGAAAGGTTTGTGTGCACGGCCTGATTAAAGCAGGGGCATGTAAGACATGTGACCTGAATAGCAGGGGCCATATAATTCGCCCTGAAAATGCCATTTAGCCTTTTATGATCTAAAAATGGTATCATTAAGTGCAAATTCTGACATATTACTCCCATAAACAGGTATATATGTACCTGTGTTTATTGGTGCACAATATGAGGAGGAGGCCGGCTCACGAAACTATGTGTGCCCCGGGTCTCGCATGAAGTTAATCAGGGTCTTTTTGTGTAGGATCTGATTAACTTCATGTGAGGCCCGGGGTAAACACACTTTTGTGGGCTCCACCCCCACCATTCGTACTGTGCAGGAATCAGCAAAAGTACATATATATACCTGTATATGAAACTAAAATAACAAAATTTTGCATTTTATGATACCACTTTTGTCATTTTTAGAGGCAAAAAGGCATTTTCAGGGCCAGTTTTAGGGCTCTTTGCTACTCAGGGCCTGGGGCACCATGTGCCCCTGTGTTAATCAGGAACTTGATTGCGTGTACGTATGTTTCCTTCATTGGGTATGCGTATTAGTATATCATATTCGATGACCTTGTATTAGAAATGTGATGGGCTCCTCCCGAAAAAATCCTGGCTACGGCCTTGTTTATTGTTAAAATACTTGTACCACAATCAATAAATTCGTACTTATGCATCAAATTTTCGTTTATTACTTTCTATTCACTCCTAATAAGGTCACCATATGGGTGTTTTTGAATTAAAAATCATGTGTAGGATATTTAGAGAATAAAAACGAGAATGGGCCTCTCAGGCAGGGTGCGCCCGATGGAGGGTTAATGCAATTTCATACTATTTCCAATGCAACAATCCCCATATTATAAATTTATATGAAGTATTACACTACTCTGCTATGTTGAGAATAACGTAAAATTTTCAAGTTAGATTATTTGTAGAATAATCCAGTATCATAATACGATATTGATGAAAATATCCCTCAAAATGAACGTTTATGGGAAATTTTACCCCATTCTGCCCTGTTAAGAAATTTGCAAATTTCAAATAAGTTAGGAAGTTTTTGAAGTTGAATTTTAATAGTTAATTATGTTCATTCCAACATCATAATTGATGTTTCAAAGCTATTATGACATCTTTACAGTAAAAATATTTTTTTAAATGCACATTTAAGTGAAAATTTGCCCTGTTTTATAATGTTACAACAAATCATAAAATTTGAATAACTTATGAAATTTTTAAATTAGAATGTTGCAAATCAATAAGGTTCTTGCCAGCATCATGAGTTATATTTTAAAAGTGGTCTAATTTCTCTGCGATTGTTTATTCTTCAGATATTGTGTACACAGACTAGTAAATTAACACACTAGCTGAAACCTTACAGATGGACACCATGCCAATTTTATTATTTTCAAATTCCTCATGCCTCAAAACAAAAAAAAAAAGAAAAAGTTCATGTTGTAAATTTTTACGAATACCCAAGTTTCCCATACCTATAGTACAATGGAGAACTAAAAAATCATTTAAATTGGTCTATTTGTTAAGGAACTGCAATGTTACACACATATAAACAAAAGCTTTCAGCTTATAATACTCCTCTGTTTCACATAAATAATAAAATTTTTAGAAAACTAATGCAGAATAATTAAATACATAAGCAATTTTAAAAATGCATGAACAATCTTAAATATTATCACTTGCACTGTAATTTTAAAAAGAAAAATATTATTATAAAGCATTTATTTTTTAGTTACAGTGCAGCTACATATTCTAAAACTAGCAGTGAGGGCGCGTCCAAAATGTTGGAGGGATGCCAACTTGACCGACAGTTTGAAATTTGGAAAACATCCAATAATTCCAAGCTCTGTTATTGCTCATTTTCTCCAAGTCAGATGACTGTCACCCCTATTTTAGCATTGGACTCGTTCAGTTAGCACTTGTGCAGATGCTTTCATGAAATGTGATTGAAGAATATATAATCGTCTCAGCATTTTAATCCTCTCAGACTCAGTGTGTTTGGCCTGGAATCACCTAACATTCTTTTTTAACTTTTTCTTATCCATATATATGGTTAAGAGAAAGTATTGTTTTTGGATCAAATTTTTTAAATTGAGTTTTTGTTATATTTACACGTTTCAAGTTTCTCTGAATTCGAAAAAATATGTTTTTAGCAGTTGGTCTGTGTGTGACTGTGTATGTTATCAGCATATCTCAAGAACAAATACTAGCAGGAATTCCAAATTCAGTATTCTAAATCTGTATCATATAGTCATGCTACACTTAACTTTCCGTTGAGATCAAGCAAATAGTTCATGTACAGACACATGACATCCATGAGAATTCAAATGTATTATTGTCTATGGGGGAAATTTCTGGTAAGTACAGTGTAACATCTATAGATGCCCTTAAACAAAATGGAATGAACATATTTTTTTAAATGCATAAAAGCATGTTTTATGCAGATTGTGGTATGGAAATCATTCATCATTTATTTACAGGGTTATCCAAAGTAATAGATATATTTGGGCTATACTCGGAAATTGCTGGAAGGGTATTTCATGTTGTGTAAGATGTTTTTCATATAAAATTAAATTCAAGTACACAATATGTTGTGCATATACTTTATACAGAATATACAAAGCTACCCAAAATTAAGCTAAATGTTCTTTTCTATTAAATGTAACTGATGGAATCGTTTTGCTACATTTTACTTTGTCAATCAACATTGCTCAAAATGAAGGAAAATGAATTTTTCATTCTCCATACTGTACACAAAATATTTTTAAAAGTTGTATTTTTAACTCTGGTTTTCAGAAATTGCTAGTAAGAAAATTAATTTTCTAATAGGGGGAGAAAAAAAAAAGAAATTTGTAAAAGACAAATTACTATCCTAAATTCATTTTTTCATTGAAAATATCAAAGACATTTTTTTATTATTTATTTTCAGACAAAAAATTTCTTTGTTACCAATAGCAACAAAAGACATTTATTTTATTTTTTTACACCATTAAACACATTTTTATTTTCCTGTGGAAAATGACGTCATAAGATTGAACGAACGACGATTTAGAAACTTTTGTAAAATGGCAAATAGAGTACCTTTATAAACCCGATATTTTTAATTAATAACTTTTATTAATTAAGATGATAGAAATTTTTAAGTAGCTGAAATATCTTCCTTGGAGTATTGGGCAAACATCGATACCTCTCGCGATGCAAAGGTCACTCACTGCCTTCTGGGGATGAGATGCTGTTGCAGACAAAAATATTTGATGCCAGTGATGGGGGAGGGGGGGGGGAGTTGTAGGAGGCAACAGTCCCCTTCCCCCCCCCCCCCCCCCCAATACAGAATTATATGTCAAATTAACCTATTTTAGATTTTTTTAAAAGTAGATTGAATTTTATTAACTTACTTTATTGATCTTACGACTTAATCTACAATCAATCTTTATAGTATTGAAATGCAGCACAAAAGAAAGTCACGTGAGTGACACGTCATATTATTTTACTTAAATACTAAAAATATGCAAATTTTGAGTGCTGTAATTCTTTAAAACAGGCATGAGAGTGCAGAAAAAAAAAAAAAAGAGGAAACACGTGTGTTTATAAAATTAATTTCAAATGAAAAATGACGTGTGCGGGGAAAACTATACAAATGTGTTCATAAAATTTATTTCAAATGAAAAAATAATGCTCACGGGAAAAACTATACAAAATATTTTAAAAGTGACAAATTAAACTAAAAGAATAACACATCAGCACAATAAAACATGTTTTAAAAAAAATAAAAAAAAATTAGCTAGCAATCAACATTTAATAACATTGACTGGTGGTGGAAAATGGGGGGGGGGGGGTTAAAAAGTAGTTCATGAGTGAGAAATATTAAACACAATTCTTCTTCTTTATGGGTTCTAGAATATCATAAAGTAAGTTCAAAATTAATATTGACATTTTTGTTGTGGATGGATAAATATTCAAAAATCTCACAGAATGTTTGATTGGCGATGGTTAGAGATGAAAAAAAAAGGGGGGGGGGGACAAAAAAAATTACATGAGTGAGGAATATTGAATAATTCTGTTCTTTTATATGTTATAGAATATCATAAAGTACGTTTAAAATGAATATTGACATTTATATTTTGGATGGAAAAAGATTGAGAATCTAAAGTTTTTCGTGGAGCGTTTGAACACTGATCGTTATTGGAGTTTGATTTTAACAAAATAAAAAATCGCGGAATTAACGAAAATCACAAAAGAGCGGAAAATCGCGGATCCGCGGAAAATTCTCATGCCTGTTAAAATCCTTTATCATGCCCTTCACTGCAATGCTCAAATCACAATGATTTTCAAAGTTGATTTGATGCAGTGGGTGTACCCATAAAATGTAAATAGTGCCTTTAAATGATGCATATGAACTGTTCAAGACCTTATTAGACTACTCAGAAGTACATTCATTGAAATTCTAAATTTAAGTATCTGATTTTTAGCCCCTCTTTGTGCACACCCACAAAATGAAAAATGGAAGTTGTAATCTTTACAAAATGGCACATGTGAGCTCTGCTAGACTTGATTAGACTGCCTATAAACTTTTTTGATGAAATTCCCACTTAGGGCAGTGTGCTGGAAAGGGTTACAGGCGCTGCAGTATTCCTATTTTTTATGTACGTTTTATTATTTTGTCATCACTATTTCATGACAGTATTTTCTATAATATTATACAGTACAAAGCCGAAAATCCAGAATCATCGGGACCGCGGCGATTCTGGATTTTTGGTCATGCATAAAGATTATAATATTTTGGTTAAGTACTTGGATAATATGCAAATTCAAGTAAAAATATATATATGACGATTTTTAAATATATTCTGTAATAATTTTTTTTATCAACTTTAACAATAAATAAATAAAAATAAATTAAATTAAAAGTTAAACTTGAAAAACAAAACAGATTTATTGAAATATTTGCATACAAAAATCAGTACAAGTTACAGTAAAATAAAATAAATAAGAAAAACACACCATTTTTAAAACATTTCTGCGTTTTTTTTTTATTATTATTATTATTATTATTATTTTTTTTTTTTTTTTTTTTTTTTCAGTACTTCAGGTTTTTTAATTAAAAGTTTGAGTATAATTGAAATTATAATAGAATTTAGCTCTGAATTAGATAAATGTTTAAGAATTAATACATATTTAAGTTTAAAAAGGATTACAATTTTATTAAAAACATTTTAAATTACCTTATAAAAATCCCTTAAAATAGAGGCCAATATATTTCAGCTGTTATATTGTTTAAGAATATATATTGTTTAAGAATTGTTAATGTTACTATTATTATAATCTTCTTCCTCTTCTTTCAGACTTTGCAAATGCCGGTTTTGAAGATCAATAAGAAATAAAATACTTTTTTGGTTCTTAATTTAGATATATTTATAAAAAAAAAAAAAAAAAAAAAATCGCTGTTGATGATGATTAATGCCGCTGAAATTGTCTGGATTTTTGGCGATTCCGGAATTTCGGCTTTGTACTGTAGCATTAAAATCTTCAAGGGAAGTTCTTTTTAAACATAGTGGTGACAAAATAATAAAATGCTTGTGAAAAAATAGAAATACTGTGGTCCCAGGGGTTAAGCACAAATGATGGAACTGACAGATCCTTAATGAACCTAATTATTTGGTAATGATTCTACACTTTTCAATCACTTTTCTATCTGTAACAATTTTTCTTTTTTTTTTGTTATTTTTTAGGATTAGAATTACAGGAAAAAAAGAAAAATGCGTGGCTCTGAAATTTTTTTTGGTATTATAATTGTGAAGTCCCCTTTCACTTACTTATTTTGGAACTTTTGGCCTGTCTTTGATTCCTTTGTGACACCCAAACTCGTCTAATCAACATACATGGCAGTTATTTTTCAGAATTAGATCGGACTTAGGTTTTTCCTGGCACTTCACCCTGAATGATTTCTGCTTTCACAGGGGTCTATTCAGAGACAAAATTCTAAATTTATCCTTGCGCTTTTTCTTTCCTAAAAATTTGCTTTTTATACTTTCGATGGAGATAAGCATTGGTTGTGACCATTTGGAAGTACTCTGAAGCACTTACATTGACATTGACAATTTCTTAACAGCAGTAAGAGAAAATTTAGAAGAAATAAACGGCAAATAAAAAATAGACATAGTTTTAAGAATATAGTGCTTTATTTATTTACTTATTTATTTATAGAAATGTAACATACAAATTTACAATTTTATTTCATTTTTTTCTTCAATGAGTACATTATTTTCTTTCAACAAATATTTTAGCACTTAAAAAAGGTACTGGGGTATAGGGGCAGGGGGGATATTGATCCAAAAGTCAAACGACACTATATGTAAAAAAATAGTTTCAAGTAAAATAATTCGCAAATACTTTATAACAAATAACACTTAACACTTAAAATATGTAATAAAATAAAATTAGTACATATAAACAATAACCTTTCTTTTTGTGTCTTAAAGTAAACGTTTTAATTCACGTGTAATAAAATTTGATAATTAAAACATGTGTGATAAATTAATGATTCTCTAATACAGAAAAAGAAAAAAAAAAAAAAAAAATCTCTGATCCTTCATTGTATAAAATTATTTTCACAAATGTCAAAGGAAAAAAAACAGATAAAATCTTGAGCAAATATTATAATCTCTAAAATATGTGAAAATATACAGATGAGCCAAAAATCCTTGACACATTTAAAACATTAATATTAAATTAAATAACTGATTTATAAGTCTCGTTTGAACTAGAATGCTTCTCATGCTGAAAAATTTTGTTTAACACTTTGAGATCTAAGCACGACTGTTCCTCAAGGTAAATTTTTAACACTCTGAACTACAAAACTGCCAATTATATACATTCACCATCTATTCAAATATTAGCTATGAAACTTCTACTTTCAATATATATATATATATTTATATAGATAGAGGGCATCACCTAACATATGTAATTTCCTGAAACGATCTAGAATCGAAATTCAAATGAGAGAGTGTTATTTTTGGATGTTTTATTAAACGATGCTATTTATCAATAAAAGCTGTTTTTAAATTTTTGTAAGCCATTAGACTAAGTTTTCATTCAATTTTATGTTCTAAATAAGGTTTTCTTATTAAAGTTATAAATAAGTATTTTTAATAATAGCCATATATGATATATGATTAATAACAAGGATGCCACTCAAAAATTTTCAAAAGAGAGGAAATTACGTATGAATTAAAATTTCCCACACTTTTCGCATATATATACGCGAATTTCATAAATTAATACACAAAGTCTGTATACATGGTAATCAATAGTATTAATTTACCATAATTTAAAACAAAGTAACTACACATAAAAAGAAATATTTCTACCTCTTTATAAGTTCTAGAATCTAATAAAACAAGTTTATCAAGATCACTGACACATATATTATGGATGGAGAAAGATTGAGGATTGCAGGGTTTCGTCAGGTTGTTTAATGGCAATCCTACCCTTTTAAAGGTTCTAGAATATGATGTAGCAAGTTTAATATGCATATTGATATTTAGGTTGTGAATGGAGAAAAATCGGAAATTGCATGACTTTGATGGTCTCTCTGATCGTCGACCATTAGTTTAAGCCCTAACAGCACAGTTAGGCTTAACATATCCACAGTACATCTTAAGGACGTTTCTAGGATGCCTTTTCATCCAGAAGACATCTTGAAGATATCCTGACGAGGCGATGTGCTGTCTGGTAGGGGCCGGGGAATAGCAAAAATTTATAAAAAGTGGAAATTTGCCGTTCAGCGGAAAAGTGGCATCCCTGTAATAAGTGATACTTCGAGAGTTTTTAATACATTTTGAGGTAAATTAAACATTCAAAATAAATAATTTCTATAAAAACAATACAATTTAATATGAAATTCAGAGCAATGAAAATTTTCTAAATCCCTGAATTCAGGGATAGGCTCTGAAAAGTTTTACTACTATATTGAATATTGTTGTGGATTTCACAAAATAAATGCTCTTTAAGATTTGCCTTGAGCTTTTAATTATTATTGTACCCTTTTTCTGATACAGTAACATCTATAAGCAAAATTTTGAACTTTTTTTTTTTTTTGCTTAAACAAAATTTTCCATCATGATTCCAGTACAAACTGTACTCTTTACCTTAATTATTTAATTTTACACTGAAGTTTAAAATACATCATAAAGCTTTGGGCCACCCTGTATACAGTCAGCAGCAAAAGTATCTGAGCACTAGCAAAAATTCCTATATAAAAAAAAGTACACTTACACTGTTTTGTTAAATAAATCCTTTTTGAATCATGTTCTTAGGCTGACTAAGATCAGGTTTCGACAAGGATTTATTTAACAAAACTGTATTAAGTGTACTTTTTTTTATATAGGAATTTTTGCTATTGCTCAGTTACTTTTGCTGCCGACTGTATATACTTTTCAGACACAAAATGAAACTATACATAATGATAAAATTACAAATACAAGGAAAAAAAATAAATACTAATTCATCATTGAATTTAGTTTGTCTTTTACCTTCTTAAGGACATTTTTCATTTTTTCATATGTCCCTGTAGAGCTTGGCAAGTTTTCAAAGGGTAAATGAGGAGACACATTCTTCGAAAACTTTTCATAGTCTGGTAGTTTGGCATATGGACTATGGCATGATAGTGATGGAGTTCCTAATGCAACACATTTTGACTGACTTGGAGTTCTTTCTAAAGAATGTGAACTATCGTTAAAATAAAATTTCTCTTGAGAACTTTCTGGTGAATTTCCTGGCAAATCAGTTTTACTTAGAGAACTTTCAGGTACATCAGATTTATTTGCCACAGAATCTGAATTACTCACAGACGATATATTACTAAGGTCTGATGCCACACATTCATCGAGAATGTAAACCTCATCAGAAGTTTTATCATCGTCTATAGCCGCTTTTGAGTTAGACTCATCATCTAACAGAGGGTTATTCAAAGATTCTAGATCAATCTCATCACTACTATCTAACTGCATAACCAATTTCTTCTTCAGTTCTTCTAACTCAGCCAGTGATGGAGAAGAAGTACCTGATAAGAATTCTGAATCTGAAGTGATTCTAGGAAAGTTGGGAGCCGAATCTGATAAGGAAGCACTGTTTTCTTCAAGGATATTGGCAGAAATTTTTGATAATATTATATCTTCATCAACTGATGGAGGAGGAGGAGGTGGTGGTGGAGGGGGAGCACTTTCAGGCAAGGGTGGGATGAAATCATTAGTGATTTCTATTCTACCATCATTATCTAAGAAAAGAAATTAAGCATTAAAAAGAGCACAAAACAGAATTTAAATTAAGAAGACAAGAATTTTTAGTTTATTCTTCTACACAAAAATACATGGTAACTAGCTTGTGTTTCTCAGCAATGATTACTATATTCATTTCCTAAAATTACTTTTGCAGATTTTCTCCCAATTTTATATATATATATATATATATATATATATTTTTTTTTTTTAGCTTGATGCAACAGAAAAAAATAAAACATACTTTTCTTTTTTCTCTCAGTTGGTCTGAATATGCAGAAATTAAATAAGAAGGGGGAAAAAAAATATTTTCTGCCTTAACATGTGAAGTTGTGTTCTTTAGTAGCAGTTATATATTTATTTCTTAACATTTCTTTTGTACATTTTCTTTCAGATATATTTTTTAAAGATGTTTTTAATATATTTTTTAATTTGTTGTCAAAAGAAAAATCATTTTCATGTGGTCTATTTTGTCTGAAAGCAACAGTCCTGCTGTCCTAAAAAAGGATTCAAAAGCTTATTGTAAGCTGTTAATAGAGGGCGCTGCTTAGAAGAACATTTTTTTTCTGTGTGTATGCATGTATGTTGTGGAGAAATGGCAATAGGAATGTGAAGAGTGAGATGGAACAAAATAAGCGTGGGATGCCATGTCCAATCTTTTAAATAATTTTTAACTAAAGTCTATGCATATAGTTTACGATAATGTATGTTGTTATTGTTATATTAAATGTGTGTCGTCTTCAAAAAAGCATTTCATCTAGTGATTCTGACTATGAAGTTATTCACTCAATTACTTACATACACTGCAACAATTATGTTCATTTCTTAAAATTTCTTTTGCATGTTTTCTCTCCATATATTTTATAATGTATTTTTTAAACTTGTTTTTATTATTTTTTTTAATCTATTGAAAAAAAAAAAAAATTACAAGTGGTCTATTTGGTCTGAAAACAAACAATAGTCCTGTCCTGCTGACCTAAAAAAGGATTCGAAAAATTATTGTAAGGTGCTAATAGAGAGTGCTGCCTAAACAGAACTAGAAAGAATATTTTTTGTGTGTGTGTGCATAGTCGCGGACACAGAAAAACGGCTGGCAGACAGCTTTTGTCAGCACTAATAAAAAAATTAGTCTGCAACTTTCAGACACTCTTTGTCTGTACTACTACAAAAAAAAAAATTGCCCGCAACTAGACAGTTTTTGTCTGCAATTTATGGACATTTTTCTCCCGTGCCAATGTGCTACTGATGTATGACATCTTAGCCGCTCTCTGGTAGGAACTCTAGAGCCCCCTATAGGTGCCTTGGTAGGAACACACAAAACAGTGCTTAACAAGGGCGACCTAGGAGCCTAAATCTCCCTTGATAGGCAGCGTTATGCGTGTATTCATTTCTCCTGTTACCTGTTACTGAGATTCTATGGGAACGTAGAAAAGTGCTAATTTCATTTAAAACTGCTCCAAAACTTCTCCTCTACTTCAAAATTCACTTATAAAAATTTCTGTATCAAAACTAAAACTAATACTTTTATTATTTATAATGTGTTGTGTCAAACATTGCTATAAAATATTTAATTGAATGAGTTAAACTTATTATTTTATAATTGTTTATACTATATTGCTCTGTAGTAAAATTGTATTGTGTATTGTTGCACGAGCTCACCATTGTTGTTAAGCCCCCCCCCCTCCTCTTCCAGATTGCCGCTATTAGCTTTCAGACTTTTTGAGTGTAAGCCATTTTCACCTCTGACTACATGCAAATTTCGTAGACAGATTATGAAATTTTAAAAACCTGTCGCAGATAGCTACAAAATTTTCTGTCACTGGGTGATAGTGTAAGTTATATTAAATATGTATTGATCTTCTACTGATTCTTACTATGATGTTATTAACCCAGTTCCTTACATATACTGTAACAGTTACCACATTCCTTTCATAAAATTTCCTTTAGTGTATTTTCTTTGAATATTATTTATTTTTTTTTAAACTTGTTTTTTTTTTTTAAATCAGTTGCCAAAAAAGAAACCATTTTAAAGTGGTTTAATTCGTCTGAAATCAATAGCCCTGTCATCCTAAAAAAGGGTTCAAAATTTTTTATTAATTTTTAAATATACTGTACAGTACAATTACTTTACAGTACTTTGCCTCAAAAAAGAAAAAAAAAAAGTAATAAAGAAAAAACTTTCATGGTATTTTTCTATTTCAGGATAGCCATTTAATAACTTTGTGGGTTTCTCTCAGGACATTTTTCTTTTTTTAATTGGGGCATATAAGTAAAAAGTATAATGTACTATAATTTACTTTGGGTTGATTTTACTCTTTCAAAATCACTTTTACTTACTTATTATTATAGATTTATCATAATGATTATTTAATTAATTATAATTATTCTTTCATAATATATGTAAAAAACTAAATAAGATGAGAATCAAAACAATAAGGGAAATTTACGCTTACAAGTAAAAATGGTGATGATATAAACAAAAGCTTTGTATTGAGAATTTGTTACCATAAGTAATCAAATCACTATAACTAAAAATTTCTGTAATATATTGTCTTTAAAGAAGTAAAAGTCCCAATAAGAAAGAAATGGTAGACAAAATAAATAAAAGCACAACATTATCAACATTTTATCAGGGGCTCATACTGAATTATTGTATATATATATATGTAACTTTAAAGCTAAGAAGTAGAAAAATACGCCCAATCTATTATATTAAAACACAAAGCCTTTTTTGTAAGACCAAAATTGTACGATATGAGCATGCGCGAGAAAATTTTGAACCAATTCGGAAGGGAATAGTCCTTTCTCTTTACGCAGTGCATTACGAATACTGATGATAAAGATTGAGCAGACAACATTAATACATATTTCATTTGTCTGTGGCAGACGCTAATTAAAACTCAATCATAAAAATAATTCACATGATTAATTCATTGATTCATACTTCCCAAGGAAGTATATTAAAAACAAAACAATTCGCGAATAGTTATCGGTTACATTTATTTATGATCGGTTATCATCGTATGCTTCACAGAGTGAGAAATAGTTTTTATGACGAAAATTCATTTACGCAGGATGTGGCGACATCTGTATTTTTTTCCATTTGTTAAAAGAAAAAATCTTTTAAAATTAACAGAGTTTATTGTTCTTTAAAAGTAAAATTTTATCAGTTGAAAACTTTGTTTAGACGGAGATAGATATTTAAAATCAAAGGAGGTTTTTTATTTTATTTTATTTATTTATTTTTACTCTAATTATTATAATCTCTGATATTTCATTTTGATACCATATTACAGTAAAAATAATTTTAAAAGAATAACGTTGAAATATTGATATATTATACGAGTAAAAATGTATATTGTATCGTTTATTATTAAAAATTTAATGAGCAAATTAATTTGCTAAAGTATTAAATTCATTCTTATTTATCTATTTATTTTTAACAGTATACTTTTGTTGAAATATACTATTTTGATAGAATAAAGTATTATAATACTATTCCAGTAAAAACAAATTTTAACTGTATTCCGATTTGCAGTTTATTTTTAGAATACAATGAATTAATATTTTGGATTATATCCAAGTGGTTTTACAAATATGAGAGGGAAAAATCAGAATCAAAACTATTATTTTACACTTAAAATGCACTTATTGTCATAGCAAACCTTGGGATTTTATTTTTAATATATGAAGTATACTTAAATTTTGTATATTGAAATTTCATGAAATTTATCCCTCCTCCCTCCAACCAAAAGATAATTGGTTAAAGCAAGGGGTTTTAAATCGGTTAAGAAGAGCAATGCGAAATATTCAAACAAGGGTGTTAACTTTATGCCGTGAAAAGATTTTAGTTGCACATCATTCGTCAAATTTTGACGGGTATTAACTAGTTTACCTTTAAAACAATAAATTCTATTGAACAGAAGAAAAAATACATAAAAGAAAGCCAAAATTCTTAAGAAATAAAAATAAAATACTTGCAAAAACTACTTTCTTTTATAAGTTACAAGATCATTAAAAATGTTACATGGAAATTAATTAAAAATATTTTTACTGTGAACAGTTAAAGTTATTATAAGCAGTTAATGTTTAAGAGGAGTCAATACCTAATCCCATGGACAGCCAACGCCCATGTTATTCTATGGGAAAAATTGTTTCTACAATTACTCATCCATATTTTTAAATTCTGTTTTCACTTTCAGAAAATTCATAAGCATTAAATCAGTACTCATTTTCGAAAAATTGATTTTTTTTTACATTTTTATATTTTTAGTTCAAAAATGCAACTAAGTACATTTTTCACATTTTTTCAGTCACAAAATGAAATACTAAGTATTTTAAAATATCAGTTTGAAGAAAATAAGTACTAATTTAATGATTGTGAATTTTCTGAATCTGAAAATAGAATTTTAAAAAATACATTAGGTGATGGGTAATTATGGAAACAAATTTTCCCATAGAATAACATGAGTTACAGCTGTCGACAATATTAGGTATTGTCTGCTCTTAACTTATTAATTTTGAGAAATTATACAGTAAAACACCATTTATATGTCTTTTAAGTTTATATGTCCCTTTATATGTCCCGATTCATTCCTATTCATTTTAATACAAAAATTGATCGTTTATATGTCGCTCAGTATCCAAAAAGGGACTTTTCCTAGAAAGCATCTCAAATGGAAGAACGCAGGCAGGACACTCTATGTAAAAATAAATAAATAAATAAAATACTTGTTTGGAGTTCTTCTCTCACCTCATAATATTCTACAATTTCTCTGTTGAAAAAGAGTTGAAAGTTGAATTGTTTTAAGAGTAATATTACGACGTGTGTTGTACGCATAATAACAGTTTTGATTAAAAATGTCAATTTTAACTTTTTTTTTGTGTGTGTGTCAAGCATGAGAGTGCAGAAAATTACAGAAAGAGGAAACACACGTGTTCATAAAACTAATTTTAAAAGAAAAATAACGTGCACGGGGAAATCTATACAAATGTACGTTTATAAAATTTATTTCAAATGAAAAATAATGCTCACAGAAAAAAACTATACAAAATATTTTAAAAGTGACAAATTAAACTAAAAGAATAATGCACATCAACACAATAAAACATGTGTTTAAAAAAAAAAAAAAAAAAAAAAAAACTTTAGCTAGCAATCAACATTTAATCATTGGCTGGTGGTGGAAAATGGGAAAGAAGGGGGGGGGGGGGGGAGTAGTTCATGAGAGAAATATGAAACACAATTCTACTTCTTTATGGGTTCTAGAATATCAGAAAGTAAGTTTAAAATTAATATTGTGGATGGATAAATATTCAAAAGTAAAAGACTTCCTGCAGAATGTTTGATCGGCAATGGTTAGAGATGAAAGGAAGGGGGGGGGGGGGGAGGGATAAAAAAAATTACATGAGTGAGAAATTTTGAATAATTCTGTTCTTTTATATGTTACAGAATCTGATTAAGCATGTTTAAAATGAATATTGATATTTATATTTTGGATGGAAAAAGATTGAGAATCTAAAGTTTTTCGTGGAGCGTTTGAACACTGATCGTTATTGGAGTTTGATTTTAACAAAATAAAAAACTGCGGAATTAACGAAAATCGCAAAAAAGAGGAAAATCGCAGATCTGCGGAAAATTCTCATGCCTGGTATGTGTAAATACTGAGTTACAATCTAACAAATACAAAAGAAAAAAGTAAAATATTGTAGTAGTACTTTAAACATGTAGCAATACTTTTTGAGAATACCAGCTTTACCCCATCTGACCCTACTACCTTAAAAAACTTTATTAATTAGCTATTTTCCCCATACCTTTTGCTTCAGTGTTATTATAACCACTGTTCGAAATTAGCAGTCGTTAGTTGTCAAATGTGACTAAATTATTGCATTTCACGACTATAGAATTCTTTCCGGTCGTCAAATTTTATGCCTAGCTTTTCTTTTAAGACTTATTTTTGCGTAACTTTGAAAGCTCCAAGTTCGTATTGTATTTTTTTCCCCTGCTGCGTAGGAACTATGTCGTTTCGGCATCTGGGGCATATTTCATCCCCCTTTTACAGAGATAAAAAAGAAAAAGTTTCCTTTAACCCCTTTTAATCTTATCTTTTCTTAAAACTGCAATTTACAACCCTCTCGCAGCACATGCATACAAATAACCTATGTAACAAACACATTACATCTGTGTGCATATACTGATATGATGTGTAAAGAAAACACACACACACATATATATATATATATTTATACATTTATGTTTAAAAAATTTTAATGTGTAATTAAGGATATATTGCTTTACTCAGAATCACTTGATTAGTCATGTTAAAAGTGAATTTCGGAAATTGCAACTAGAAATTTCATTTTGACGCCTAAAATATTTACAGCAGGCGTTATATGACGCCTTCCCTTTCCTTCCCAATTTCTATCACTGATTATAACTGTAAAAATCAAAGTTATATTTTTTTATTTTGATTTATACATCTTTTCATTCATTATCTTTTCATTATTTTTCCTTTTAAAGTCAGTCCCTTGAAAGACGTGTAAATGGTGCTTTACTGTATTATAAACACTCACAAAACAACAACAAATAACAATAATAATAATAATAATACCAGGGGTGATTGTGACTCAAAAGTAAAAACCCTGAAAATTAGACCCTCAAATTAGAGAAAACCCAAAATATCAAATAATACTCAAACTATTTAGGCCAGAAGCCCTCAATTCTTTTACATTTCATTCACATATCACCTGGATAACAAATGAACAAGCAATGAAAGCAAAAAGTAAGTTTATAGGAAATATGAAAACACAGATTGTTAGAGTAAAAACCCTGAAATCAGAGGTAAACCCTGAACACAAACACTTCTGTAATACTAATAATAAACTTTATTACAAATCAATAAATTAATAGATTACATTTTATTAAAATTAGGATATTAATATAAAATTATTTTATTCTAAAATATTTTATTCTAAAATATTTTAATAGTGCTGATATTTATTTATGTAATTTATTATATATATTTGTGTGCGGAAGAATTAATTTAATAATAAAACATAACATATAGATACATTTTAATGATTCAGATATTAAATATTTCAAAACTAAGGGAAACCTTAAATCAATGGCCTTCCATTTTGCAAAAGGCAATTTTTTAAAGTTTTATTAAAAATATTGTTTTTCTGTGAATGCACAAAATATAGTATGAATATTACCTGAATCATTTTCAATTTCCATATCTTCCTCTAGGCGTTGAGCTTTACGAGACTTCTGGGAATTTGGTAAATCTATTTTTCTTTTCCTACTGGGACGTACATTCTTAAAAAGAAGAAAAAAAAAAAAAAACTTTACCAAAATACTAAAGCAAAATTTCAACTAATTAAAATATGGAATATTTAATCAAGCATACACCAAAACTTATGTATATAAGAATAAATATATACCAGGTGGTCCAAAAATCACAGAAAAAGTAAAAAAAATATGATTCAAAAAGCACTGACTGTAGATCTATGCAGTTTTCACTAAAATGCACAGAAAAAAATGGGATTTATATATATATATATATATATATAAGAAAAAATACTAGTTACATATCGCATTATATTCATATTATTCTCTCCCATTTTAAACAGATATGTCCGATCAAATGACATCATATTGCGAATTCTGAAGCTTTTTTAGCAGAATTTCCGATTGTGTAACGTCTGATGGTCATTATAATAAATGACAGACGTCACATTGAACATTTATAGTCCTAACTATATTATTGAAAGTACTGCTCCACTGTAAAAAAAGTAATTTTACAATTAAAGTGTCACCTGGTGAAAGGCATTAAAGCTGCTTTTTTAATAAATCTTTTGTTACCTAAAACAAATCCCATGTTTTTCTGCGCATTTCAGCGAAAACCGCATATTGCTACGGCCAATACTTTTGAATAATTTTTTTTTTCTGTGACTTTTCGATCACTCTGTATAGTGCTGACTCTAGGCTAATTTAGCAGGGTGCTGAACCCTGCTGCCCTTTCAAACACATTTTAGCACCCTGCTGCCCTTTTAAAAACATTATGGCACCAAGTAGCCTTTTTTAACATTTTAAATGTCCAGAGGCCTTTAGATACTTTTCTTTCTGACTTTTTAACTTTCTAGCAATAGTTCTACAGCATTTCTGGAAAAACAAATGCATATAACCTATAAATACACACATAAAATTAGTAATTTACGTTTATCATGCACAAAAATCACAACATAGAAGACTGCAAAATATGCTAATAATGCCCTTCTTGAAAATAGGTTGCCTTTTTTATTGAACCCCCTCCCCCCCCCCCCCCAGCGGCCCTTTTATTCTAGAGTCAGCACTATTGTATAACAATAACAATGAAAATCTGTCATAAAATTAAAAATAAATAAGACTGATTTCCACTGATAAGACAGCTGTATTTTTTTTTTTTTTTTTTTCTTTTTTTTTAGCTTTTCACATTCTGAACATACATGCAGGGTTGGTTCCCACTCTATTTCAAAAATAAAATTCTCTAACTTTTCCAGGTTTTCCAGATCTATTTTTATAAAATCCCAAGTCTCAAAATTTGGTTTGCAACACAAAAAAAAAAAAAAAAAAAAAAAAAAATAGCTTGTAGCATATAACATAATAGCTTGTAACATGAAATATAACATAGTGTATTTTACTTTGCATTCTCAAAAAGCATTTTCCAGGTTTATACCATCATTTTTCTATGTTTTGGGGCAATATTTACAATTTTTCCTGACATTTCTCTGCCTCTTCAGGTTCTCTGTGACCTGTGGGAACTCTGTACATATTTAAGGAATGTATTGGGATCATGACAAAAATTCAACTCAGATATTTTGTGTATTTATATTCTTTGAGATCCTCTGAATTCATTTTCACTATTTTTACAATGAAGTGTGTGTGTGAACATAATAGTGCTTAAATGCTTTGTTCGAATGAGCTGAAAGTTGGTAGGTCACCATATCACGAACCCCAAACTGTATAGATTTTAGTAAATCAAGCACTTATAGTTTTTTTTTTTTTACAGGGACACAATGAAAAATTCTTTATCATTGTGGTCTATGTGTCACAGCCAGTGCACATGGAAAGTGAATAGTTAAAGATGAAAATTGTTTCGAACTTCACATGAAGTATAATGTAAAATTATTAACTGTATAATTACTTAGTCTATTTATCTATACTCCCTCGTCTGTGTTCAAATATGAAATATATATATGCAGCTTTGCAGATGTACAATCCATAATCAATAATATGACACATGATTTCTCCCCCCCCCCCCCAAACAAAGTGAGTCTTAGGTTTATAATAAATTAATTAAAATACATTGATATTTCACGAAAAATTCATGCATTTAAGGAATATTATCATAATTGCATGGAAAGGAAAAATATGTGCAACAATAAATTAAAATGTTTCCTTTTCAGATCCAAACTTAGAACCCTAAATTTATTTAATGAAACAAAATATTTAATTTTTTTTTTTTTTTTTTTTTTTTCTAAACATTGCTCAGTAAGCTAAAAGGCAGCATATTCAGAGTAATATTCAAAAAACAGAATTCCAAAGACATCATCTTTGAATGAGGCATCCTTATAAAACAGAGCAACAAAAATCCTATAAAATAACATGGAAAGAAAGAAAGAAAGGTAATCTGACTGCTGTACAACTTTAAAGCTTATTAGACTAGGACTATGGCTCAAAGTGGATTCCAAACCACTATGAACAACCATGTCTAAACTGGGATTCTGGGATTAACCTTTTCCTTACAGGTGGGATTTTCGCAATCCCAAGCAAAAATGTGTTTAAGAATATGGAGTTGGTATTACTGTAGTCCCAAACATGTCTTCCCCTAAAGTATGATGGGGTACTGCACCCCATGCTTTAGGGAAAGAAATGTTTGGAACAACGAAAATACCAACACTGTATTCCTAAACACATTTTTGCTTGGGATTGCGGAAATCCCACCCATAAGGAAAAGGTTAATACAGCTAGCCTCAGCATTGGAAGAAAACATTGTAAAAGAAGTTGGTATTACTGTTGTCCCAAACATTTCTTCCCCTAAAGCATGATGGGGTACTGCACCCCATGCTTTAGGGAAAGAAATGTTTGGAACAACGAAAATACCAACACTGTATTCTTAAACACATTTTTGCTTGGGACTGCGGAAATCCCACCCGTAAGGAAAAGGTTAACACAGCTAGCCTCAGCATTGGAAGAAAACATTGTAAAAGATAGTCATAACAAGAAACTGAATATATAAATTATTAATAATCACAGGAGACTTGGCGTTGGAATATTCAAACCCGAATAAACTACTACGTCAGAAACGGCAAAGAAAAAAATATTTGAGATGCGTACAGCTGTTTCGGTAACCTTAAGCGTACTGAAGACGGTACGCTTAAGGCTACTGAAACAGCTGTATGCATCTCAAATATTTTTTCTTTGGCGTTTCTGACGTAGTAGTTTATTCGGTTTTGATTATATAAATTGTTAGACTATTATATGTCTAACAATAAAAATATTATGGAATTAAAAATCTTAAGTATGAACAGAAGAATACTAACTGGTTTAGACATATATTTTTCTACAAAACTTCTCAGCTGATGAGGTTGAAGTGGTGGTAGTCCATGCATTTCACCTTCCTGCAAAGAAACGTGAAACTGGATACATTACAACAATAAAAATTAATTTTTATGTCATAGTGGAAAACAACAAATTAATACACAGCCGAAAGATCAAAAAATGAAGTTTTAAATTTACACTATCTTTTTTTAAATTAATAAGCATTTTTTATGAAAAATATATTCGGAAAAATATATTATTAAAAACTACAGGATTTTATATTTCCTTCTATTTTCAATAAGAAAAAGCATTGGCTTAGTAAAATAATTTCAACTTCAGGTTTTCAATAGATTTACATGTTTTGAGAGTTCCAGAACATAATTTGAACTTTTTTTTACAAAATGTCTGTCTGTGCGCATGACAAAAATTTTGTGTTTGACTGTATCTCAGGAACTGCAACACAAAATTTCATACAAACTGATATGTAGTTACACCTTGGCACAAATTAGTGGCTGCTTTTTAGTGAAAATCGTCCAACGGGTGGCACTGCCCTACAGCTTTTTCAAAAATTTTAACACGGCGGTATAGGACAAAATTTCTTATAAATATACACAATGAGAATTAATTTTGACAAATCATCATGAAATGAAATAGAATAATTTACAGAAAAAAATAGGAAAAAAATAATAGGAACAAATTTCTGGACACACAGCAGCAACGCTTTCCTGTCTTCTGAATGGGCAAATTTCTAATATGGATATCTTTCAAAAGAATTCGTCAGTACCTTTAAAGCAAATGGTTGAAGTTGCTAGTCAGTGTCATTTCAGTTTCAGTGTCATTTTAGTGTCAGTTCTTTGGTCATTAGTCAATGATAGTTTAAAACAAAATTATCATTATTTTTCAATTTAAAAAAAAAAAAAAAAAAAAAAAAAAAACACATTTTTAAAGATATTGTTAATAGAGCATAAAACCAACTTTCTTCGAACATTTTCCGTTGTAGATTAAAAAATCGTCTGCATTCATCATGGAAAATAATTTACTTGTACTGAGTAAATCTGTACAGGGAAATATAGAAGAAAGTTTAGCAATAGCCACAACATACTTCGTTTTCTTTCTTTCTTTTCTCTTTCTTTTTATTTATTTATTTATTTATTTTTTTTTTTCTAATTTTCAGATAAAGTTATAGACTAATAAATTTTCCAAAATAAAACTTTAATATCAAACAATATATGCTATTGGTATTCTAGCTTTACAGTCGTTAAAATATATATACAGTGAAAGCATACAATGAATTAGAAAGGCAAAATAAGAAAGAGCCACAATTGTGTAAAACTAATAATTCCATAGACTTAAAACTTGCCATAATGAACAGTTTCTAAAATCAAGAATAAAAATGGTTAAAACAAACAATTTTTTATGATTTTTGAAACAGAAATTTTAAAGAGGAATAAAATAATACATATGCTCACAACAGAACTACAGTTCATAAGATTATATATTAAAATTTAAAAGGTAACACAAGTTTGTGAATAAAGAAAAATTTGTTAGCTTTACCTCAATCATATTTGGTGGAAGTGGAATATTAAAACCTGGATAATCAATCAGTTTATCTGGATCATATTGCACTGAATGGGAAATAATATAAATATATAAGCACATCTTTCTTTTATCGATTAATTTATAACAAGTACAGTAAATAGGAATGCATAAAACTTTTAGAAGACATGGTGATAAGAACACAAAAATATTAAAATCATCATGCAAAAACTATTTCCGAATCTTATTTCATTTATTATATATATATATATATATATTCTTTTTTTTTTTTTTTTTTTTTTTTTTTTTTTCATTTTTTATTCATCAAATCAAAAAATATATATATACTCAAGTATTTTCAAATAAAATACTTCATAAAATATTAAATAAATGAAAAAATAAATAAGTTAAAATCCATAATGTAACAATCTTAGGTAGTAGCTAATTTATAACATTTGATAAAACTACCGTTGGCACAAAAATTAAAACATTTTGCACGCAGGTATATTATGATCTTTTAGATGGCCCTTCTTTACTTATAATAAAGTAAAGAGTCTGCCAACAAAAAAAAAGTGAAATTCAAAATTCTAACAATTAAATAACAGACCATTCTTTAAAAATCAGCAATTTGTAATTAAAATAAATAAACATATAAACTTTTTTTTCCCACTTAATGCTGTACAGATGATATATTTTTTGAAAAGAACTCTGAAAACTGTTAATTTTCTGCATGAACATTTTACACATTAAATTATTAATTTTGGAGATATTAGCTTACAAAATTTTTCCAACTGAAAAATTGGTGTAAAGATCGACTGATTTTATTTTTAAAGAATTGGTCTAATATTAAACAAAAAAAAAAACAGTCTATTATTAAAGAATAAAAAAATAAATTTCTAATAACCATCAGTTTTGAAAAACTGTAATTTGTAACACATAATGTAAGTTTTTTTTTTTTCAAATGAATTCACATAAAATAAGAAGATAATTAATCTGTAAATATATTTATAATTTTCAATTGTGACACTATAATAGTTAGGACAACTATAATTAAATATGCACTGGCAGAAATTTATAAAGATTATGTAGATTTGACAAGTTACATAATCTTCATAAAAATTCTTTATATTCAATACTTCATTTAAATTTCTAATTTTTGTTTGGTCCTAAGTGGCAAGTATTTAATACACAAATAAATAAAATCTCGATAGATTTATATATGTAACAATATTACGATAAATTCTGAACGTAACTGAAAATTCCTTTTCCAAAGGCATTTGAGCACTGACAGATTACAGTTTATTTCACATAATTAGGTTCAAGTGCACTGAACATTCAGCAGACAGCTGCATACTATATGTCTCTTTTTTTTATACTATCATTTCAGAACAGCAGTCCAAATGCGCTCCCGGGAAGATATTTGACTTGGTTTTATTTAAACAAGAACAACACACAAAAAAAATGTGCCAATTTTCATGTGCAACTGCTGAAATATTGCTCATTTTGGCACGAATTAATCTCCTCCTACACTTTTTCATTGGTTATTAATGATTGACTGTTTAGCTCAGACCCAGAGATACAGGGTTAATTAATATGCATTATTTACTGCACAAATAGTAAAAGTGCATATGATTCAGCAACTTTCGATCTAACAGTTGTTGAGTTTTCTGATTTTTTCCCTGTGAACAAGCTCTGCAACAAAATCAACTTCACAGGGGAAACTTTAGAATTAATTTCAAGTTATAAATTTTAACTCGGATTTTCTTTAGATTATCCCACAATATTGATTTAAAATAGGGGTGGGAATCGATTAAGAGTTTTAACTGGGTTAATCGTAGTTAATTAATCGATTAATCGGATTTTTAATTGGTTTTCATTTTTCTTTGTATAACTTTATTTCAATGATGAATAAAACTCTCATGTGTGTGTATATATATATATTATTCATAAGTTTGACTGAAAAAAAAAAACAAAAAAAAAATTTTTTTTTTTTTCTTTTTTTTTTTTTCCAAAAATTTTTGTCTAATCAATTATATCTGTTTTGTAACTGAAATTTAAATCAATTTACAGAATAATAATTGGTGATTTTAAGTGTTAATTTCATATAAATATTTTCCTTTATTCATTTTTTTTTTTTTTATAAATTCATTTTTCAATTCCTTTTGAAAGAAACATTAAATGAATTTACACATATTTTAGTTTTATATTGCTTTGTCCCTCTCGCTTGTAACAATTTTTAAATGAATTTTCAAAATTTCATATCTTTATCATAAAAATCTCAAATTCTTATATTTTAGTTCTTCTTTGTCACTTCGGACTAGAACACAGAATGTTATTTTCTGTTTCTACTTCAATAGTTACTACCAGCAATTTTGAACAGACAATAAACGCTTGAAGATATTGTGAAACTCTGTTGACATTTCCCCCATCAGAGGGATAGTGGAAATTCCAATCCGCCGCCCCCCCCCTTTTTTTTTAATCTTTAGCATTTCCCTTTTTTTAAAGCTTCTTGTTTCTGAGAATACTATTACCCTAGCCAACACTTTCTGTAGAAGGCTACAGACAGGTGGTGTTGCTTCAGCATGCACATTAAGCGGCATTTTGTTTCATAACTGTCCTTCCTCTTTTCTCTATCAACAAAAGTGCAACAACTTCTTTTGAGAGGTTTTATTTTTATTTATTTATTAATTATTATTATTATTTATTTATTTATTTATTTTTTTTGCTTTTTTATTATTTGATGGATGTTTCTTAAAATGTTTGTTAGCAAAATATGTGAAAAAATATTTTGTAGGCAGAACAACATTCTTACTTTAATTCGTAGTTTCAAATTTTAATCGGATTTTGAAAATTTTTAATTGAATTAATCGATCCGATTAACTCGATTAAAAAAATTGATTGGGACTAAGCATTGATCGATTAACCGAACTGATTAATCGGCACAGCCTTAATTTAAAATAATAATTTGAAATCTTAACTCTTTCTCTCCTTTCATAATATGTTACTGACATGCGAATAAATCTTAAAGTAACTGAATTTTGACAAATATTTACCTCTAATATCTGATGTATCAACTTCACCATCTTCACAGTTTTCTCCTTTTAAAGCTTTAAAAGAAAAACAAAAAAAATACAATATAAATCAAAATATTTGAATTTGTTGTGTTTTACAACAAAGTAATACAGTGAAACTTGAATAATTCAAGCTTGTTTAATTCGAAATTTTAGATAATTCGAACTTTTTTACTTGGTCCCTTGAATTTTGTATTAAAATAATATTAAAAAATCATGGGTAATTCCAATTTTTCATACGATTACCTTTAAAATATTACAGTAAAATTTGTTCCTGAGATTTTTCTCAGCTAAAGTGTATTATTTTTTTTAACAGTCTTTCAAAAGATGAATAAGGAAATACAAGGGTATTTCCTACCTATGCATCAGAAGAAGATATGCATGAACTTCGAGGTTTTTTTAAATTGAAAGTTATGTCTAATGTCGAATATTCTGTTTTTGTATCAATTGACAGGTTGAAGTCATATGCTATGACACAAAAATTGCACTTAAAGAAGCAATCAAAATTATCTGAGTATTTTATAAAAAGTGTTGAATAATTAAGTTCGTAAAAAAATATTGTTTTAAGGTGGAGGGGGGGGGGGGGGGGAGCAGTATTCTTAGATATAAAGTTTATGTGTTAAATTGAATTATCCAAGTTCTACTGTATCTTCAGGTAAAAAAAAAATGATACATTACTTTAGAGCATCTTTTAATAATTGAGAATTTGACTACTTTATAGAAATTAATGATTATGCAAAAAGACAGTACACAATATTTTTCATATTTTTTCTGTTAAAGATATTGCAAAATCCATCCCTAATTCCTTTGAGTAGGTTCTATTAAACATCCGAAAGAATATCAAGTCTTTTCTTAAAAATCTGTATAAGTTTTAGCATTTTGAAGATCATGAATTTATGAAAAAATGCAAACTGAGAAAGCACTTTTTAAAAAGATTTCAAATCCATAAAAAATATATCAGAAAACATAAGAATTGTTGCCTGAATATATATAATTATTTTAAAAAATCTAGTATATTTCAATTTATAAATATTATATATATAAGCTTTTATATGAAATCTACAGTCGGTAACAAAAGTATCCGAACACTAGCAAAAATTCCTATATAAAAAAAGTATAGTTAATACTGTTTTGTTAAATAAATACTTGTCAAATCACGTTCATAGTCAAAGAACATGATTCGACATGGATTGAAAATGCCAGAGCTGCGAATCGAACCCGGGCTCTATGCTTAACGTGCAGATGTTCTACCACTAAGCTTCCCTGACTGATAACCAGCTTGGCATTTTTCACATAAAGGATTTTATGTGAAAATGCCAAGTTGGTTATCAGCCATGGTAGCTCAGGGCCAGGGTTCGATTCCTAGCTCTGGCATTTTTCAAATAGTTGGTATAAAAAATCAACTTTACACTCCATTTTATCTAAAATTAATTTTCATGGTTGATGAATTATTAAATAAATTTCTAAATTTAATAAAATGATAAAATATTTCAACTACTCTTGTACAGTTTTAGTAAACGTGGAATAGTTGAGAATATACAGCAGAACAAAAAATTAATTACCATTTCCTTCAGAGTCATACAAAATCATTCCTGAACTTTCAACAGCTGCTTCACACAACCAACCAGGAGGATAGTCAAGAACTCGCATTCGATAAATATACTCTGGAATTTGGTCCTTCTCTAAGCCCAAAGCTACTCTTAGCTCATCACTAAATAAATGAAAATTTTATTTCAATAACTTAAAAGTTATTAGAAAATTTTATTAATATTTAATGCTTTTAATATAACTTCTGAAACATATTTATTCAGATTTCTTTAATTAACATAAAATTTAATTGTAAACCATCATAAAGTACCAACAATATATTAAATACAATTATTTCAAGGCTTATGGATTTCATTCTTAAATACAAAAACAAATAAAAGGAGAGGTAAGAAAAAAATAATATAAGCAGTTGGAAGTTGGGGGTATTGAGCCTCATTTCTTTGTCTAACATCAAAATGAGATTATAGTTAAACCAGGTTTTTTGTAACTATGAGAACGTCCAAGAATATCCTGAATCAATGAGTCCAGTATTGAAATAGAGATGAAAATCCTTGTGATAGAAAGAAAATAAGTTATAAGGGAACGAGAAATGACAAGATGTTTACCAAATCTCAAACTCTTAATGAATATGACATCACTCAGGGGATAAACTACCTAACTTGCACAACCCCTGAAAACTGCTACTTGCATGCTGAGAGGGGAGACTTATTAATGGTATATCATAAAAGTTTCCTATATTAACCAGTTCATCGTCCGCTGTTGTGTGTGGAAGGCTAAATTTCCCCCGAGTTATCTCGGGATAGTTAGTGAAGTGGTTAATTGATTTTTGGAAAGTTCTTAATACATTTTATGGGAAATTGAAACATTAAAAATGAGAAATTTCTATAAAAACAAAATATTTAACATGAAATTCAGAGACATCAAAATTTTCATTTTCACAACCGCTAAATTCAGGGGTACCCCTCCTGAAAAGTTTTACCCCTGAACCCTAGCCTGTAGAATCATCATGTATGCTAGGCACATGAAGCACAGTCACATTATAATGTTTCCTTTTAAACTTTTAATGTAAACCAAACAGCACAGTAATCTCACATATAATTTTGTTTTGCTGTATAAGGGGGAGAGCAAGAGAGAGAAATTTATCGCTTTGTTTTGGAATTTCTACTAAACAATCTTAAAACATATCTAATTAGTTAAATTACGATATAAGATTATCCAAATATGACACCCATTTTGCCCTAACACCCACCGTTTTTTAGGCACGGCCCCCCTTTTATTTTATTTTTTTTAAATATAACTTTTTGGTAATTTTATGGCTATAAATTTGAGTTTTAGAGGGGGGAGGGGGAGGATTTGCCACTGAAATTATATATTACATTTCTTGTACTTTTTTTTATCTATTATTAATGTTCTTCATTAAACATTACATTTTTTTGTTTTTAAGTGTTAATTGCTTTAATTCTCCAAATCAAATTCATGACAATAAAACTACCGAACAGTGATAAAAATTGGGGGAGGGGGTGGTGTCTCAAGAAAACGGTGGGTGACTGGGCAAAATGGGAGTCATAGTCGGATTCAGGAGGTCATTTTACATAAAAATCAGCAAGAATGGTATCAGGGCTTGAAAAAAAATTTTGGGGTACTCCCACAAAATGTGGAGGGCCCTTTTTAAGGAAAAAAATTACCTTTTTAATAGTTCATTTCTAACAATTTATAAATTAACTTTAATAGATGTACATCTTAACGGCCCTCTTCACTTAAAATCGCTGGAAGCCCGAGCCAATGTTTTTCTATGGGGAAATTTTCTTTACAAATAACTTATTAACTAATACATATTTTTAAATTCTGTTTTCGCATTCAGAAAATTCCCAACTGTTAAATTGACGGACCTTTTTTAAAAATGTATTTTTTTAATTTTTAATATTTTATTTTAAATTGCAAAATGAAAAAAATTCACATATTGAAAATTCGTATTTTGCAGCTTCAATATAAAATATAAAAAAATAAAAAAATAATTTTTTAAAAAAGGTCCGTCAATTTAACAGCTGGGAATTTTCAGAATGTGAAAACAGAATTAAAAAATATGAATTAGTTAATAAGTTATTTGTAAAGAAAAATTTCCCATAGAATAACATTAGCTTCGGCTTCCGGCAGCGGTGAGTGAAGAGGGCCCATAAGAAACAAAGAATACAATTATATTAGGAAGTTATTATACTCTGGAGTTCAAAATCAATATGATAGAATTTGCCTAGATTAACCAGCTGGTATATCCAATACATTTGTTATAAACTCTCCACTGGTGGCTGGCACAACAAAATATCAAAGTTAAAAAAAAAAAATCCAGCAATATTATGGTTGATACTATTTGCTTATACAGTAAAATCTCCCGTAACCAGCACTCAATTAACCGGCAATCTCAAAATAACGGCACTTTCTCTAGTCCTCCCCCCCCCCCTGCAGAACTTTCACGCACGAAGAGTTTTTCTTTCTTACTTTTTTTTTTTCTGCCTGGGAACGTCCATTACATTAGTTACCGCACCTTGCGCCCGCGAGACGAAACAGGGAAGTCACCTCATTGCCAGGATTGCCGGCGTAGTTGTATTATCGCCAAGCGATAATACAACGCCGGCAACCCTAGGGAGGATATCACATCTCTTGTTCATCTCATCTCGCTCGCTCATTGCCGCTCTGCTATTGTTGCTTTGCTTGCACGTGCAATTTGAAAATGGTTACTAAACGTAAGAGAAATATTCTTACTCTTCAATTAAAGCTAGAATTATTGGATAAAATGGAAAGAGGAGTGAGCGGATCCAAACTGATGGACATAGTGAATTTTTAAAAATCAGAAAAGAATCATGTAAATAAACTGATATTCAAAGTTTTCTGTCTAAGTAATCATAATAAATTTTTTTTTTTTTTTTTTTTTTTTTTTCCTGGAAATGTGAATTTAGCGTACGTATGTTTTTTTAAAATTATTATTATTATTTTAATTAATCTCTGATATTTTTTATATTGTGTTTATGTATTTCGATCTCGCGGCTGTAAAATATCTTTAAAAAAAATAAATAAATAAAAATATATATACTTACGGTGGTATGTGTTTTTGCTTTAAAAAATTGGCGATGTTTCCAATATTGTGTTTATTTAATTGAGGCCCGGAGATCGAAAAATTTGGACAACAAAATTCATATACAGAATATGAATAGGTAAATATTCAATTATCCGGAAAATTCTCTTTTCCGGCAACGGCTCGGTCCCAATGTTGCCAGTTAAAAGGGATTGCACTGTATATATACAGTATAGGATCCGTTATCCAGAAAGCTTGGGACCTGGGATAGTCTGGATAAGGGGTTTTTCCATAATTCGGAACACTTTATTATATGTATAAAAATGGTACAAAATAATTTCATAAATAGCAGTGAAAGTGATAAACATGAATAATATATATAAACACTTTACCTATATTCATTTAATAAATTATTTCCACAAAACAAAAAAAAAAAAAAAAAAAAAATTCTTAATTAGAATTTTAAATTACAAATAATAATAATAATAAATAAATAATAAATAAACATATATAAAAGTAATTTTGGATCTGAGAGTAAAATCTTTTCATTTGGATTTTACAAACATTTCTATATTTTTTTGCTTATAGTGCTCTGTTACTAATTGTTCATAAATGTTTCAAATATTTTTAGCACATAAAATTTTATGAAATGAATTCTAAAAATAATGGGAATTAATAAAAACTATTTAAAATTTTTATAACAATTGAGACTTCATGCAAGTGACCTGAGTTCAAGAGTAAAATTCATCTGTTATTGGGCAATTTAAGATGTATGTGTTATTAATGTTTATCTGTTATAATATTCCATAAGTTCATTAATTTCCATCGTAATATATTCCCAAGTATACTTTTGATTCTCCCAGAAGAACATTTTGTATAATTCAAATTTCAAAGTACTTAACAACATTAAAATTCTATTATTTTACTAATAAATATATTTTACTGTATTTTTATAATTATCCTTTTGCTATAACAAAATGAGCTATACATTATCAGTTTCCAAATTTCTCATAATATTAATAATTTTAATTAATAGAAATTATCAATATGAATATGTAATTACCTTATAATTCCAGGCTTAAAATCACTTTCATTTTTCCCATGAACATGATAACGTCTAAAGAAGAAAATATAAAGGTCAATATTAAATTAAATAAATTTTTGTAAATTAATAATATCAGAAAATTACAACATTTGTACATACAGTCAACTCTTATTGATCTGTATTCAACAAATGTCTCTAATCTGTATTATTTTCAATTTAAACAAATAAATTTATAGCTCATACTTTACGGCAGGAGTATGCAATTTTTCTCACATTCTTACAGGGTTCATACTCAAATATGGGGGGGAAATTTCCTGAGTTTTCCCTGAGTTCCCAGACAATTTTCAAGAAAATATTAGCGACATATTACAAGAAACGCTCTTCTAGACAAGACAAAATACAGCTACTTCCACTGTATGATGTCATATTACTGCCGATCATGATAGAAATTCAGGTAGAAATCATTATTTACACACATAATTTCACAATAATTAATTATTTAAATTTTGATACGAAGCTAAACAAGAAAAACATAACTTGAGAGAGAAAAAAAAAATGTTTTTCCAGCTTTTATAACTGATTTTCCCTGACTTTTAATGAAAATTTTTATTTTCCCTGAGTTTTCCCTGACTTTTTTTAACAAATTCCCTGAATATTCCCTGTTTTTCAGGTTTTCCCTGAGGAGTATGAACCCCACTTTTTTTAATCAGATTTTTAGATAATCTTTGCTTTCAACTGTTAAGTAAACTGCAAGTTTTAAGTTAAATTAAGAAACTTTAAGAAACAAAAGTAATATTTTAGGACATTGCCTAGAATAGTTTGGGTTCAAAATTAGCAAGGAATGTACCAACATGCAACTGGTAATTGAATTCAAGACTTACAACCCAACTGTGTCTCAAAACAAGAAGCATTTTTAGCAATAAGCACTACTCTACATGTTATCACAAATTTTTATCAGAAATATGCAATAGCTAGTATATTTTTTTTAAAAAATTCCAATCTTACAATCAAAAAGTTCACAATCATTAAATTAGTTGTTTTCCAAAAACTGTTTCTTAAATTTTTAATATTTAATTTTTAAGCTATCTTTGTACACATGCAAAAAATAAACAAAGCACATTTTTTTAACTTTAATCTTTTAGTGTGCTATTTTGTAAATATGCAAAGCAATATACCCACACTTAAATTTCCTCTTTTCTGTTGAACTTTGAAACTTAAATATGCAATTTTGCACATCTGCTAATTTTGGCAATAGATGACGCCACTGTAAAATTATGTAACATTTGTTAGGCCAAAATGTTAGCAGCAGTCTGTCCAGAGTTAAACATGGCCCTTCACAAAATTTTATATCTTAAAAAAGGACCCTTCACAAAATTATTTATCCTAAAACAGGACCCTTCACAAAAAATTTTTATCCCAAAAAAGGACCCTTCGCAAAATGTTTAAAACATTTTTAAAAATATAATTGTCGTGTGGAAAAACTGTTTGCACCCCTGGAATCAGAAAAATCGCCCCTTTCATTTGGTACCGAATTTTTAACGATAGGACTGATATTTCTAATTAACTTTTCCCTCTTTATGTCTTTAACCCGAATTCAACAGAAGGTTTATGACAGAGAATGCAAGCTAAAAAAAAAAAAAAAAAATTTAAAAAAATTTAAATTAAAGACTTTTTTTATTAGCTTGATTTGCACTAAAAGGTATGAAAAGATTAAGAAGTGTTGCCTTTTAAATTTAATACTTTAGTTAATTTTAAAAAATCTAATTGTTGTGTCGAAAAACTTTTTGCTCCCCTGGATTCAGAAAAATCGCCCCTTTCATTTGATACCGAATTTGTAACGATAGGTCTGATATTTCTAATTTATTTTCCCCCTTTTCCATTTTTAACCCGAATTCAGCAGAAGGTTTATGACAAAAAAAGTAAGCTGAAAAAAAGTCTTTAAAAAGAGCAATAGTTACCTACAATGGTATGTATTAAAATCATGTATTTTTAAAATATTATTACAATTAATACTTACGTTGATGGAACAAAAAATGATCTGGCGTTTCTCTTTGCATTAGCAACCTTTCTGTAGTTCACTTTATAGGGACATTTATTCATATGATGATTTCCATCACAATTAAAACAATTGAAAGGCCTTGCGGAACTTTATCATAGAAGAAAAAGAAACTATTCAATATGGTATTTATTTATATCAAATATATATGTTAAATTTTACATTAATAATAAAAATATGTCTGCATTTTAAAAGTAATCTTTATTTTTTAATAAGGGAAAAGTATAGGAAATTCTCCATTTGTGTAGATAAAGTTAGTCAAAATAAAGATATAATAAAGAAGGGAAAACAAACTTATATATATTTCCTTTTTTTAATCTGAAATTCTAAACAATTCAATTTTTATTTTGAAGAATTCTTTATTAGCAATGTAATATATGCTATCCTCATTAAAACAGCTACAGATTTCTTTTTTTTTTTAACCTTTAATTTATTTGATAAATTAGCAGTGCCTATACTATATAATTATATATATATATATATATATATATATAAAGGATAGAAATAATTAATATTTTATTTTATTATTTTAAATTAATATTTTATGATAATCTACAGAAAGTCCTATTCAAAAGTCATAGCTTGAAATTAATTCTAAAGTTTCCCCAGTAAAGTGAGTTTCACAGTACAATACTTTCATAATGCAAAAGTCAGAAAAACTTTTAAAATAAAAGTTGCTGAGTTTACACAATTCTCCATTTCTTGTGGTAAAATAATCCACATTAATTAACCCTGGATTCCTGTGTCTGAGCTAAACTGTCATTCAAAGAAAAAGTGTAGAAGGAGATTAGATTCACGCCAAAGTGCCAAAGCTATTTAAAGCAGATGCATGCGAAAATTGGTACATTTTTGCATATTTGAAATAAATAATCAAACTCTAATTCTCATCAATTATTACCCAATTACAGTCATAAATCTTAAACCTCATCTATAAACATCATTTAACTTATTTATGGAATATTTCAGGCATCAAATGCTCATTCAACTTAAATTATTGACTTGTTTATTCATTTTCAAAAGATTGCGATTATGAAATTCTGTTTTTTATTTTCTATACTATTAAAGTAACTTACTGCCTAATATGAGATTTCCATTTTGCAATATTAACCCGTTAGCGCCCAGTTTCCTCATTTGAGGACAGCTAATAAAATGGTACGTATATTTTTTGTGGTTCCTTGGAATGATTTCTGCTTTTTAGTGACAGTTTATAGCATCACTCTAAATGATCCCTGAAAGTTTTATGTGCCTAGTATTAATTATTATTTCATAATTTGGATAGTCATTTTATGATCTTTCATTCGCCGCACATACATTTGCTTTTTGCACAGGTATACTAACTTAAATCAAGTTGAACAATAATATATATTAAAATACTTTACTTTTGAGATCTTTGTCAACATATAATAGGAAATTAATCTGTTATCTCAAAGTTTTTCTATCTCGAAGTTTTTTCGCTAGAACACTAAACGCCAATACATGAGGATAGGCTTTAAATTTAAAACTATCAAAAGAATTGTTTAAGTTAATATATTTTACTGTCGTCTATATTAATTTAGAAGTGAAATTATGAGCTAATAATATTTTGCAAAATTAATTTGGGCGCTAACGGGTTAATTTAAAATATGAAAATAATATTTTAAAATATAAAAATTCTTACCTCTTTTTCTATCCTATTATATGTATGTATGTATTTTTGTTACAATGGACCTGATGCACAAGTAGTAACAGCTGTGGGTATTTATTTATTTAAGTGGCTAGTATTGGCTAATACAATAAAAAATTTCGAGCTCAGCGATTGATGTAGAGACTTTTATATACCCACAATGAGATGCATAAGTTCATTAACAACTTCCATACTAATTGGGAATTTGAGGCAGATTTATTTTTTCTTTAATAGGTAAAAGTAAAAAAAATAATAATAGTAATTTTGAAATTTTAAAACAAATTGTTGAATGAAATGTCGTACTATGTATATTATTATTTTCTCATACATATTTTTTTTATTATAAAATTTAAAATTGGAAGAAAGCTCTGATATTAAAACATTGGTGCTCATTCTATGCTATTGGAAAAATATTTTTCATTAAGAACTATACATATAGAGACAGATAAAAATAATTTTTAAAATAAATCATATAATCATGGATATAAAAATGCAAATTGCAATTTCTAAATCAGACCTGCCAACAGTTATGATTTTATCATATCTAGTATGATGATTAAGCTTTAATACGAAAATGCGATGTGACCACAAAAAAAAAATACGATTTTTAAAATTTATTAGTTTATCTATTTTATTTTACACATGGGAAATTCTCTGAAAATATATATTTATCTTGAATAAATGTATCATTTTTATAAGTGCATTAAATTATTAAATACTTCCAACTTCTCTCTCGATACTACAATTTAACATTCTTTGGAAAAAAACAGTCAATATCCTCTCTCCTTTATCAGTGCTTTTCAGCGGTTTGGGGGCAAAATCTGGTCTTCAGAGAATGTTACAATCAGAAATTTTCAATTGAGTTTCTTAAAAAAAACAAAATCTGCTACTTACATTGGGATAAATAAAAGTTAGATTTGTCTTTGTTTATGTGATTTCTATTATTTTCTTTGTTTTAACACATTGCTTATAATTTCAGTGTTATGTTTCCCTTTCAAAATGTAGAACTTGATACAATGAAATTTTCTTTAGAATTTATACTGAAAATTTTCAAGATTTTGCTGTAGGGTATTTATAAAAAATAATTATAACCATGTAATTGTAAGTACAAGTTTATATATTATGCTGTTCATTACATGTTTTGTTTTTATCATGCTTTTCTTAAGCTGCTTTGTTAATACACCTTTTTTCTATTGAGAGTAGGACTTTTTACTTTGGAAGGTTAGCAGGTCTGCTATAAAATTAGAAAAAAAAAAAAAAAAAAAAAAAAAAAAACATCAAATTCTTTTTACTCTGCTGATTTTTGAGGTGATGCATTTTTGCTATCATCTGCCTTTTCAAGAATTTCTTCGTAGCTTGCATCATACCTGGAAAAGAAAAATAAATAAAATGAAGTTTATTTTTACACATAGCAAAAAGCAAATATATACATCATCATTACATAACTAAAAAAAAATATTACATGGGATTTTCCCACTGTAACAAGTGTGATTTTTTCAAATTTAAGTCACAAATTATATAGTTTGTATTTTGCAGAATTTTTATTTATTTATTTTCAAGATTTACAAATATGCAAATCAAACAACTGTAAAAAAAATTGCATAGTTGTTAAAAATTGATGTTTAATAAGTTTCTTTTTCTTTTTGTGGTTAAGACGTGCTGCTTCAATATACAGAATCTAAATTTTTATCAGAAATGCAGAAGGAGTTGTTATTTGTTTCAAAGTTACTTTTTAATTTGCTTTTGAGACGTTAAAGAGTGCTTGAAAGAAGTGCAGTAACTGAAATAACCAAAATTGTTTCATATATGATCATGGGCAATTGTGTGTAGAAACTTTTCTTGATTCTAGGAATGTTTGCTCAATACAGAGATGCCAACTTCTAATGACAAAAACGCAGGAGATTTTTTAACAGAAATCCGGACACTTTTTCCAACAAGGAAGTTTGTAATAAAAATGAGTAAAATAATGCATATTTAATTTTAAGTAAAGCTTTATAAGCTTAGGAGGTATTTACAAAGCATCCGTATTAAAATTAAATGAATAATATAGGTTTCTTGCAGTAAAATAAACTATCAAAAAAAAAAAAAAAACTTCAGACATACAGTTGTTTAAAATTTAAGTCAAAATAGACAGATTTGATTGATCATTCTGAATGAAATTTGAATTCTTTAAGTTTTCAATAGTTATGGTAATTCTAAAAAAAAAAAAAAAATAATTAATAATAAGACATTTTTCATTATGCAAAAATGAAAGTTAAAAATTTATTCTTTGCAAAAATTAGTTTCAAAGCATTGTATAGTAATTCACATTCAAACTGAATTTGATAAATTGCAGTGCAAGATAAATTTCAATTTTCTGACAAATTTTTTTACCCAATCTCACAAGTTTTAAGCATAAATTTTGCTAAGAGGGATAGATAAAAATTGCATCTGAAAAGCAGGAGAAATGAGTGGAAAATCACGAGCATGGAAAAACAAGCAAAAATCAGGAGACTCCTGCCAAAAGCAGGAGACTTGGCATGTCTGTCAATATATTTCCTGATTTTAGAATTATTAAAAATAATTTTTCAGTAATAGAAATTTAAGAATATATATATATTAATTTTATTTTATTTATTTATTTACAAAAACTTTATATGCATAAATTACAAGCATAAAAAATATTATAATAAGTTTAATTGTATCTTGGTCTTTCAATTCAATAAAACTTAAATGGTTATTCCAAAGATAGCAAAAATAAACTTTACTGTATGCTACTTACTTCTGTACCTCCCCTAGATTTATACATCAAAGAGATAAGCTTAAAAATATGCTTTCCTGATCAGGTGTGGAGAATTTTCAGAAGTTCTTCAGCCGCTATCAGACCAAGTGTGATAAGAGAATCTTTAGCACATAACAGGTTTTTCATGAGGGAAGCTTTTAAAATAGCCCCGTCTGATACGATTTGCCTCACATATGTTCTTCAAACATGCATTTTCGACTCTTTGACTCACATACTGTAGTTGTTAGCATGAACTCCTCCAATCAGGAAACTGTGGTTCTGGAATATCCTCTATCTTCATTCCTTTCACACCTCCTTGAGGTGAATTATTACCAAATGTTGCGTTCGTTGTTTACACTTGTGGATTTCGTTTATGCTTAAAAATAACCATAGATTCAACTAAAAAACGTCGTTTGTTATCTTTGAGATGCATTACCTTATAATTCAGAATATTTGTTCTTTTGTCTGATAGCAGCTTTACTAGCCAAGAACATTTTTTTACCAGCTAACAATATACAATACATATTCTATAGCCTCTACAATAAGTTATACACAATAATGGGTGAACTGACTATTTAGCTGAATTTTCCCAAAGCATCATTTTTTAAATACAATGTTTAGTATAGAATAATAACAGCTTAAAAGGTAATAAAATCAAAAGTAGTTGCCTATTATTCAAACACTGTTTGTGCACTTGGGAAGAGTTTTTTGGCTGTTTTACATAGCTACACTGTTGTTTTATAGTTTTTAATTGTTCAACTATACATTAAATATCGTCAACGAAACTAATGAATTAAAATTTATTTGCCACACATGAAGAATGGGGGGGGAGGGGGGATTTTACAGCACATATATAAAGTAATGAAAAATTTTAAATATAAAAACAATACAAAAAAAAAAAAAAAAAAAAACTTATATGAATAGTAATGCTTTGCTTAGTAATTGCTTAGTAATGCTTTGCTTATATTGGTGTCAGGAGTAAGGCTTACTGACCACACTAGGGTCCTGAACCTAAAGAGAGTGTCCTCTGTGGGGGGGGTCTTTCTAAAGGGTCCTAGCCTGTATTTATGGAAGTTTCAGAAAAAAAAAACACAAGCTGTAAAGGGCAAAAAATCATTTATTCATTTTTTAAACTGCATAACTTAGAAACTGTTGCTTTAAATACTTACACGGGAATGGATGTATTTAAACTTATATCAGCAGATGAATCAAGCTCAAATAAACATTCCTGCAAAGAAAGATAAATTCCTACGATGCAGATAACATACACATTTATAAGAAAAAAAAAAGTGAAAATTTTTACAGTGTGAAGAGAAAAATAAACTTCTGGTCATCAATCTGTGAGAAGAACAAACAAATAATAAGTATGACAATAATTTACATATTTCAAAATTTTAAATTTGCAATAAAAAAGAAATGTTTAATAAAATAATTAATTTATAATTACAAAGCTAGGAAAAGTGATGTAAAATACCTAGGTATTTATTTTTCAATGAACTCTATTTGAACAAAATACCTGCATTTGTGCGTAATTTGATATTGCAATATAGAGAGAAGGAATGTATGTAAAAAACAAGCTTCATTAAAGTATATTTTTTATAAAACTAAAAAATTTAATCAGAAAAAACAAATGTAATATACAACATCATGCATTTTGCATGCAATTGTGATACTATTTAAAAAGTCCTGAAAATTATTGCATAGTTGCTTGTGACCCTGTTAAAACAATCCCTAATATTCGTTAGAATAAATTAAAAAGACAGCTTAAAGAGCTAAACATTTCTTCCAATTTCTGGCCTTCTCACTTTTATTTTTCACAAAAAGAAAATTTTTTTCCTCACCTTCTCTTTCCTTGCAATTTGTTCTTTTTTTTAGTGGAGGTGGGTGTGGGGGGGTTAATATGTGGAACTGATAGATTTTTTTTTTTTTTTTTTTTAACATAAATTTCTGTGATTTTCGAAGAAGCATCCTTAGATTCCACTTCGAAGAGAGCCATCCATCTAGGGTGCCTATTATTTCAGTTACCCTAGTTTGATAGTTATCACATTCACAATGTTTCTCATTCACATAGCCCTAATGAAGCTGTGGAAATTAAGAATAGCATTGTTCCTCATTTTAATACGTTCAGACGAGTTTTCAACAAGTGTTTATGATATGAAATATGAAGCGTTTTTTGTATATATGACACTGAAGGTGTTTCCGGACGTGGACTTTTTGTCTTTATAACTAACTAGATCCAAGGATTTGCATGTGCGCTACAGACTGTCATAGCTTTAGAACAATTTCCACAGAGTTTGCTCGATAACAAATTCTGTGGCGTGCGTATGCGCTTGGGCTCCACAGCGATTTTATTAGTTTTATTTTTATAAGCCGCCTGTGCTGACACTGCGTTTGAGAAATAAACTGTCCAAAGTAAAATTTTGACTGTCAGTGGTTATTGAAGCGCTGCTAATAGGAAAGAAAAAAAAGTCAGATAAGCCATATGTACTAAAATTAAACTTTTAAAATTGTATAAGCTGCGGCTTACCTCCCCAAAATTACGGTATGCAAAATATTGTGTTTCACTTTGAGATAATAATTTATCCCGCATTCACAAGTACCATTCTTTTTTTTTTTTTTCAAAATATCCAGTTTTTGGGTATTTACCCAGGCTTAAGGTAAATACCTGGGTAAGTACCGAAAAAAATATTTACCTACCCACTCCACATCACTAGCTAGGAATACTGTCATAATTATGCATAGTTAAAAAATATCTTAAAATTTGACAAGAATATATCTTACAAGCTCAATAACTATAAACTTAATGATAAGAATAAAATAGGGTTCCAAAAAATAATTTACTCATTAAATTTTAATTATATGCAGTTAATACACTTTTCAGTTGCATAGTGTTAGAAACATTATTTTAAATATTAATTTATAAAATATTTATTTTAAATATTTTTTTTTTTCCCCCCCAATATTCAAATAACCACAGATATAGTAATACATATAGATCTATCATCCCTATGTTATCGAGCAAAAAATTTTGAGGCCGAAAAAAAGTTCTAAATTCAGCCATTAGAGAGTATTGAAAAAAAGAATAAAAGGAAAAATGAATTCGAAACTTTATCTGGAGTTTTTCATTCACCTTTAGTAAATGCATTATTCATAAATTTTATTTACTAAATTATCTGTGTGTATTCCTGTGTGTGATTTACTCGGGGAAAGGCAGCCATTAGAGTGACTTTTCCCGAAAAAAAAAAAAAAAAGGCCTCACTTTTTCCCTCTCACTGATCAATCTATGTCTTATTACTATATCTATGCAAATAACATGTCTAATATACTCAGCACGTTTGATATTGCAATATCCTCTATACCTAATATTGTGACAATGAATATAATTCTTTAATTCAATTAAAAATCCTCACAATTTTGCATTTATATAGTCTAGAGAAAAAGATAATTGACTGACTATGTTCTTCAATCATAAAATCAAATCTATGAGTCTTGTCATATGATGTGATTTGTTTCACAATATAATTTTTTTGTTTAAAGATAAGGGTGAATAAAAATATTAATTTATTTGGATTTTTACTGCTAGTGCATGGTAATTTTCAGTGGAGTACACTAAAACAATACATATACTCTGAATTTTCATAATTCCAACTTAGTATACATACATTATTTATTGGATATAATTTTCAATATATTTTAATGTACTTACCCTGGAGAGATGTTAGATTAAGCAATACTTGATGACATTTTTATATTTTTATTAGATTCTTGTCCTACTCAATCTTAATTCAAGCATAAAACAACCCATATAATAATTATTTAATGCTAGTAATACAGAAATTTAATTTTATTCTATTGCAAAAAAATATTTTTAACAGCCCTCTTCACTTACCGTCGCCGGAAGCTTGAGCCAATGTTCTTCTATGGGGAAATTTTCTTTACAAATAACTTATTAACTAATACCTATTTTTAAATTCTGTTTTCACATTCAGAAAATTCGCAACTGTTAAATTGACACACCTTTTTCAAAATGTAATTTTTAATTTTTAATATTTTATTTTGAAATTGCAAAATGAAAAAATTTCGCATATTGAAAATTCGTATTTTGCAGCTTCAAAATAAAATATAAAAAATTTAAAAAATAATTTTTTAAAAAAGGTCCGTCAATTTAACAGCTGGGAATTTTCAGAATGTGAAAACAGAATTTAAAAATATGTATTAGTTAATAAGTTATTTGTAAAGAAAAATTTCCCATAGAATAACATTAGCTTCAGCTTCCGGCAGCGATGAGTGAAGCGGGCCCTTAAGTGCATAATTAGTAATTTTACAACCAGCAAGTTAGAATACAAGAAAGAATGAATTTTCACTATAACTATAAACATAGAACTTAAAACATATCAAAAAATTTATATTTCAAGATTTATTTATTTTTTTTAATTACAATTCTAAATTAAACTAAGGGGACTTAGCATTTTTGACTTGGCAACACTGAAGGTTTCATATAAAAGCGCATAAATTGAATTATATTAGGTTTATTCAATAAAATATATATTCAGGCAACAATTCTTTTGGTTTTTGATAGCTTTTTACGAGTTTGAAACCTTTAATTTGCTTTTTTTTTTTTTAAGTTTGCATTTTTTCATATATTCATGATATTCAAAATGTTAAAACTTCTAGAGATATTTAAGAAAAGACTTAACCCTATAAGTGTTAAGCCCATCTTTTTCCATCATGCATAGTCAAAACAAAAGGCTGGTATGGCTAAATTTTGAAATATATGTTGCTTTTTTCGAGAAAATAAGATTAATAAACATGTACAGAGTATTGTATTAAATTTTCATATTTATACTGTGCATAGTATTAATTTTATGAATCATTAAACAGATATACTGAAAAATGTCTAACGCTGAAAGGGTTAATGTTTTTTTGTGGTGTTCAATAGAACCTGATTAAAAAAAATAGGGATGGACTTTGCAATATCTTTAAAAGAAAAAATATTAAAAATAAAAATATAACAAAAAATTATGTTTTTTGCAAATTTTTATTAGACTTTATTTATTTATTTTTTCTCTCAAAAACTAATTAATAAGTTTCAAAATCCATCCTTGATTTTTTTTAAGTAGATTCTATTAAATACCCCAAGAAATATTAAGTCTTTTCTTAAATATCTGTAGAAGTTTTAGTATTTTGAAAATCATGAATTCATAAAATGTAAAATGAGAAAACATTATTTTAAGATTTCAAATTTGTAAAAAAAAATATATCAAAAACCATAAGAATTGTTGTCTCAATATCTATTTTATTAAACAAATCTAATATACTCAAAATATAAATTAATATTTCCTAATTACTAATTAAATATAAATAAATGGCCATACTTGGAAATATGCTGCAAAACATTTTCGGTACGGGCCCGCACCATCCTAAGTGCAAACTACCTTGTAGGTGTGTGTTGAGAGAAGCCTAGTCAAGCTAATACACACCTACAAGGAAGCCCGTATCGAAAATGTTTTGCAGCATATTTCGAAGTACGGCCATTTATTTATATTTAAATCTAATATAGTTCAATTTATAAGTATTGGAAATATAAGTTTTTATATGAAACCTTTAGTAGCAGAGGTTAATCCAGAACAAATTTAGTGCCGCATTTAGCCACCATCAAAAAATCAATTTTCAGCAAAGAGGCTCTTTTACAAAGTCAATTCTCAGCAATATAACTGCACACTAAAAACTTTGTATGAGCTTCGCCGTATCAAACTTATAATAAATATCCTCAATTTAGATATTTAGTGGAGGTAATGGTAATTATCTAACTAAATAAATTCTTATATTATGCATAAGAAATAACCCACCTACATATATATTTATTTTACAACTGTTTCATTTTATTTTTTAAATGTATTTTAAAATTAAATAAACTGCTTTAAGGATTTTGGTTAATTGTCCAGAAGCATTATTAATTTTCACAAACTTACTTGATTTTTTTCGTAAATTATTTTATAAATTGACAAATGGGGGTACTAGTTTTAAAAAGCTGGCTTAAACCCTGAGTAGTATCAAGTCAAAGGTTTCAAGTCTCCTTAAGCAAAAATGTGCTCTGATTTCTGTTTTCCATTGCTAAAATTCATAGGTTTAGGTTATATACTTAAATTGTAACTGAATTGATTAAAAAAAGAAAGAAAAAGATTTTAAAAATATATATAGAAATAAAAGAATTATTACGTCAACAGGCTCTGGAGATTTTCGAGCTTCATCACAAAATTTTTCTAGCTCTTCAACTTTAATTCTCCCACTCAACAAATTTGATATTAATTTATTAACAGAAGAGGAAAATTTCCTAAAATTGAAAGCAGAATATAAGATAAATATGCATTTTCAAAGTATAAATTATTCTCATTCTCATAACAAATAAGACATGAATTAAAATTTTTTAAAAACGCTATTTTATTTCAAAATATAAGTACAAAAAACTCCAATTTTGCAGATGAGCAATATATATATAAAATTTCAGCTCAATTAGATGATAAAACATGGACTAAAATTTGAAAACAAATTTTGAGCTGCAGGTAGGGGTTCAAGCCCTTATGTCCTCTCTAAGGTTCCCATTCAATTTCAAAAATAAAAATTTCCTGATTTTTTTAAGTTCCTCATATTTATTTTCATAAAAATTCTTGTCACAAACGTGGTTTGTGATATAAAAGAGAGGAAAAAAAAACCTTGCAGCATAAAAAATAACATTGTACATTTAAACTGCATACTCAAATGCATTTTCCAGGTTTATATCAACACCTTCAGGCTACGCCCACTTCGCTAGTCACTATCTTTAAATGAATCACTATAAAATTGCATTAATTTTTATCATGTGAAAAAAAGAGAGAAAAAAAATGGTCCCCACTACCTTCAGCAGCACATGCCATTGTGTGTATCTATGTTAGGCACTCTTAATGAATTGCTATATTATCATAAGGGAAAAAAATAAATATAAAATATAAAAAAATTCTTCTCTCAACGGTAGGATAATTGATCTGAGCCCCAGCAAGTGTGTTTCCGCCCCTCCTAATTATTTTACACTTTCAAAAATATCCACAATCATTTTCTCAGGCTTTTAGACCTAATAATACTAATCTCCAACTTTTGATCTGAATTTCTTTACTTTTGCCCTGCACCCGCCCCTCGTAATAATTCTACACTTTTGAAAATATCCACATTCAATTTATCAGGCCTGAAAGCCTAATAATGCTAATTTTCAATGCTCTAACTCTTATCATATATTTTGGCCCCTTTGCCTCTCTCCCTTCCTGTCTCTAATCCAAATAATTTTATAAATTCGAAAATATCCGCAATTGATTTGTAGGTATCAAAAACCTCAGTGAACCAATGCGGAAATTTTTTTCCCCTTCTGCCCTCCCCCCCCCTGCTTCCTGCCTCCTCCAAATAACTTCACAAATTCAAAAATATCTGCAATTGATTTGTGGGTACCTAAAAAACCCTTATGTACCAATTTTGAACAATCTAACTGTATTTTTTATTTTTTTGCCCCACCACCCCCCTTTTTCACCCCTCCTAATAACTTTACACTTTCGAAAATATCCTCATTCAACTTGCAGGCCTCTAAAACCTATAGCACCCCGGCACTTCCCCCTCCACATGGGACAAATTTTGAAAATTCCAAATTTTTTTTTAAGGTATATATTTGTGTGAGCTATATTTTAGAACAAAAATCTCACATATATCTTTCTTTTATGTTTGTGATATAAAGGATTATTTGAAATCATGTTTTGTCCCTTACCCCCCACCCCCCACCCCCCCGCCCCCTGTTGGGGGCTGCATTTCTAAAATTCCAGAAATTAGTTTTTAGGTATTTGTATTAGCTATACTTTACAGCAAAAATTTTATGGATATCTGTTTTTTTGTTTCAGATATGAAGGATTTTATGAAATCGCACTTAGTTCTCTCTCTCCCTTTTGGGAGGCGAATTTTGTAAAATCGCTTCCTAGTGGATGTCTACATCATAGAAAGAGAATTGTCACAAAATTTACTGCTTCTAGGTCCAGGGGTATGGGCTGGGCGATAATGAATCCCTCACTCACTCAATAAGGACAAACAAATATATATATATATATAGCAGGGTTAGAAATAAGCAGTCGTTAGTCGCATTTTGCGACCAGTTTTTTCATTTTGACGCCTATATTTCCAATCATAGGTGCCATATTTGACGCCTGGATTTTTTCCTCATCCTACCTAATAATTTTCCCAATCCTATCAGACTGTAAACAAGTCTATTTCGGTCAATTGAACCTTATAAAAACTTATTTAAGAAATCATATCTCTATGAAAATAGTTGACGATTTGTTAATGATTAAATTAAACAACCCTAATTTGGAAGATTTCTGCCCAGAAAATGCTATTAAATTGTGGTGGAATGATGTATCTTCTGGGTGAAGAATGAATTTGCGATTTTAAATATGTACGTTTAATATTGTCAATGTAATTGCGTTCATTACATAAATATTTTTTATATAATCTTGCATATATTATTTACAAGTTGATGCTTTATTATTATGATACTATATATATATTTTAATAGACACATTTATAGATGGCACCTAGATTTTTCATTTTGACGCCCAAAAAATTTAATCCAGGCGTCATTTTGACGCCTAGTTTCAAAATTCTTATTTCTAACACTGATATATAGGTTTTTTTTCAGGTTCCTGGCCAACATTTGTACATTTCACGGACTTTTCTTACTTGTTTTAAATTTCTTGACTTTTCTAAGTTTAACAGGTTTTCTCTGACTTGTGAGAATCCTACTAAGTCTGTTACAACTCAAGGATGTTCCATTGTTAGAATTATAAAGAAACCAGAAATACACACTTTCAAAAAGCACATGCAATTTTCTAAACAAAACATAACAATATATTATATTAATAAAAAGTAAGTTTACTGTTAGTAAAACATTTAAACCACCTTACAAAAACTTTTCCATTTAATTTGGCTGATTAATTTCGGTCACATCGTGACCATCTTCAGAGCCAAGACTAAACGTTAACGTTCTTCTGTTGTTTATCTTGCTGGGGAACGTAGTGGTTGCCACTTCGCTTCACTTCATAATTCTTTAGGAGCTGTTGCCATGCAGCGGGGATGATACAGTGCTCTCTATCGTTTACAGTATTATTGTTAGTAATAATTTCGAGGGCCTCCCGTTTTAGTGCATAGTTATGGTTATTGTAAGGGGCTATTTTTTTTATGTTAATGGAGTTAATATTTATGGGGTTATTGTTGTGGGTGGCGGAGAAAGCAGTAGAGGATTTTCCTAATTTTAAGTCTGTACAGTGTTCTTTTTCCCATTCTGCGATTTTGCGTTTGGTCGTCCCAATATAGCAGGCTTTATTCCCATTGGTATGTTCAAAGTCAATTTTATAAATTCCGGGGGTAGAGTTTTGCGGAATGGGGTCTTTTTCATTTCGGATGTGTTGAAAGATGTTTTTGTTAGGTTTTATTGGGATGTTTACGTTATTATTTTTAGCTTCATTTTTTATTTTAAGGCTGGCCCCGTTACAAAATGGAATGGCGATGGTGAAATTGGGTTTAGATTTCTGGGCATTGCTGATTTTGTTTAAAGATTTTAGGCGTTTTTTATATAATTTATTTATAAGATTTTTAGAATAGTTTGCTTTCGTGGCAATTTTTTTTGATATAGTTAAGTTCATTGTTAAGTAATTGTTTATTGGAACAGACTAATATAGCGCGGTTAATATAGGATCGAATAGCTGATAATTTATAAAAGAGGGGGGTTTTACAATTTCTGTTTATGATTTCAGTGTTAGCAGTGGGTTTTCTGCAAACGGTAGTGTCAAAAGTGTTATTAGAGTTTTTTTTAATTTTTATGTCAAGAAAGTTTAGAGTATTGTTGGTTTCTTTTTCAATGGTGAATTTAATATCGTTGTCTAGATTATTAAGGTCGGTTAGAAGGTTGTCGGGGTTTTCAGAGTCGGGGATTATGGCAAAAATGTCGTCGACGTAGCGAGTCCAAAGTTTACAGTTTTTAATAATATGGTTGGCGGAGTTTTCAAGGAGGCGGAGTTTTAATTCTGCAATGACTCCGGAAATGGGGGACCCCATGGGGACACCTTGAGTTTGACGGTAGGTATTTTGGTTAAAGCTAAAGTAAGATTCATTAAGGAGTAGGTTGTTTGCTCGGATTAAAGTTTCGCTAGTTTTATTATCCCCAAAAGTGTCGATTAATTTAGTGTTAATTATTTTTGTGATTTCTGGAATATTAATGGAGGGATAGAGATCTTTTACGTCGAAACTAATTTATCGGTGTAATTTAGATTAATATTACGAAGTTTATCAAGAAACATTTCATTTGAGTTTATTGAGTGGTTAGATGGTGGGAGAAGTGAAATATAAATATTTTTCATGTATTTTTCGAGATGGTAAGTTGGGCCTTTGGATTTGTTTACTATTGGATGGAGAGAAGGAGGGTTTTGTGATCTTTATATTTTGCAAAAAGTCGAGGTATAGTAGAAGCATGATTATTAAAAATTGGTTTGTTATTGTTGGGCATTGGCCAGTTCCCCCTCTCACCACTTAATAAACTCATAAATAAAACAAAGATCTTATAAAAACTGGCCAATGGTGATTGGCTAAAGAACCGCTGAAGAGCGATTCCATACCAACTCACCTAATGAGGGTTGCATGACCGACTTGGATTTTCTTTAAATTTGGTACACAGATTGATGATATAGAGGCATGAAAAAGTCCAAATTTTTAGCTACCTGCTCCACTTATTTATAGATATACAGGTCCTCAAAGTTTGTCCGTTCCCTCAAAATACCAAAAAATTGATGTTATTTAATTTTTTTTTCTTAAAAATTGTACTCATGCAATATGAAAGTGTTAGGTATCTATGGAAACTAGTTATTCCAGGCATTCAGAAAAAAAATACTACAATGTTAATAATGAAAATCGTTAAGGTACAGTACTCTTAGAAGTTACAACCACAAAAATTTGATTTTCCGGATTTTGTTAAAATTGAGACATCAATTCCAAAAAAAGGAAAATAAAACCTAAGGTTTACTCACTCTCTGGTAGAGTACAGGTGTTCACCATAAATTACTACACAATAAATTACTTAGGTTTCTCACTCCTTCTTGGAAATATTTAAGCTTAAAGACAAACCATGGGACAAAAACATGCAATTTCGGCCATCTTGGCAGCCATTTTACTCCTAAAGGGGGAGCACTAGAAACTTTTTTATTTTTTTTAAATAAGCTACTGATGTGTTAGCTATTCACAGGAAAAGAGTATACTTTTGGTTATTATTTGCATAAAGATATATCCTGCTGATAGTATATGCATGTTTTTCTCTAATACCATATGCTTGTGTTCCCCCTCTCATAGACTTAACATTAATAAAAAGGAAAAATAATAAGGCATATATTAATAGCTGCACTATCTATACAAGAATTCAAGAAATTTAATATATTAAATTATTTAATAATAATTAAAAAAAATATATATATTCTACATTTTATAGCAAAATTAGATATTTGATGAAAACAGGGTTGGGTTTCTTCCAGAAGAAACCAGTTTCTTCCAGGACAGTGGAAGAAACTGGAAAAAACCGGAAGAAACTGGAAGAAATGGAAGAAACCGGAAGAAATGGAAGAAACCAACCAGAAGACAAAACAGATGTTCAAAATGAAAATTTATGAACTATATAAACTCAAAGCATAAATATAATGTCAAATCCAAAGTATAATCTAATTAATATTAAAAATATTTTTAGAAAAATAAGTTATTTGATAACAAACACTAAATATATACAGGTGATAGGTTTTTACTTTTCAGTGCTAATATTTTTAGAACTTTTTGCATAGATACTATCTTATATTATACGTTCAAACAGTACAAGTGATAATAATTACAGAATTTTTAGCCATAATATTTGCACTTTTTTTTTTTTTTTTTTTAAGGATATAATTTTTTGTGTAAACTCAAAGCTGGTACCCAATGAACTGTATCAATAAGTATGATCCTACTTTTAAACTCGCCTGCAAGTTCTCTAGGACTAAAATATATATATATATATATATATAGTTTGTATTTATCTATTTTAAGTTGAAAAATAAAGTGTATTGAACTACTAAAAAACTTTTCATTTGTTTTACAGTCAACTCCCTCTAACTCTCAAAGTTTTGTCCAGAGGTTGTGCTGATTATAGGAATTCGTAGATTAGAGATCATTGCCTTTGTTTACAATTTTCTTTTGCAGATACAAAGTCAGTTATTATTAATTCATAGACATCAAAATGGAAAGATGAGTTCTAATAAATTTTAGAAAAGTATTTCTTCAATATTAATAAAACTAATCTATCACATTCATATATGATGGAAAATAATTTAAGCATATTCAAATAATGGGTACCTATAAAATGTAAACAAACATATTTAAAATACAATATGCGATATACAAAACAAAATATTTTTGAAAGTTCGTAAATAATATTCATCACTGATTAATTTTGTTAAACATTGATGTAATAGTGGTGTGTTTTAAGCACTCATCAGTATGAATTGCAGGATAACAAATACAAGAACGCCCCCCCCTCCTCCTGAATTGTGTTTCAAAGCAAGGAATAAGCTAAAAATTTTATTTAAAAAAAGTAAAAACGTGAGAAATAGAAATTTTTTTTTGTAATATGAGTTGTAAATTTCTTTTAGATTAAAAAATCAATTATGGATTAGAAGGATTTCCAGATTTTAAATCTGCAGATTAGAGGAAGTTGACTGTACTGTATATAACTATAAGGAAAATACATTTTTGATGACATTTTGTAATACAGTAATTATTGAATAATGGTTCTTTTATAAATAATCTCTAATTATTTATAGTAACTTTACTTAGACTAACGGTTTCTACACTGTAAATATTTATAATATATCAAAAATAAATAAAATATAATTTAAATTTACGTGTGTTAAAAGTGTTTTTAATATTTTTAAGGGTTCTTTTAATTAACTGGATGTTTGTTAAAAGCTATTTTATCAGAAAGTATAAGCAAGTGATCCAAACTATTATTTATTACCAGTTATGGAAATAAAATTGTCTAAATTAAAAAACTTTACACTGTTTAAATTGAAATTGATTTTTTTACTTGATTTTGAGTAAATTGGAACGTGATCATCAGATACACTGAAGATTACTTCAGTAAAAATCTCATAATAAATAATTAAATATGTAATTAAATTTTTATAGGTATAATTAAAGTTACTTAAGTTGTTTATAAGATAAATGCATCTATTGTATCTTACAAATCTGCAATTTATAGGATAAATTTTTAAGAAAAACAGTTTCTTCCATTTCTTCCACTTGGAAGAAACCTATTTCTTCCGACCGGTTTTTTCCATGGTTTTTTCCGCGGTTTTTTCCGCCTTGGAAGAAACTTGCCAACCCTGGATGAAAACAAGAAATAGAATTTTGACGTTGTCCATCCGTAATTATAAAATACTAAATAATTTCTTGAAAAATCAATCAAAATAAAGGAGCTGTAAATATTTATTTCATAAGCAAATATATTTGAAATACAGCAGTATATTAAAAATTGATGTGTACAAAATTTTATTCAACTGCAAGCATAAGTTCCTGTATTTTTTTCACAGTATCATTTGATATTAAAAACATGCATCCTGTGGCTGCTGCTGCTGATGGCATTGGTACTATATCTAACAGGTGCTTATATGAAATCCAGCATGTATCTGGTTTCTCTGGCCAGTAAAAGTTTTGGCAGGGGCCATGAGGATGCATAAATTGTAATTGAACATCAAAACAGTTTTCTAAGACAGCTCCTAACCACCATTTCTTATCATACATGCAAGCAACATAAAAACCTTTAGAAATGTTATTAAGACTAAATTTTTGACATGTTGCTTACCTACTGAAGATACTTCAATCTGATTCGATATGTTTGTAATGTAGATACAATGGAAACTAAAAGCACAGATTTACTGATAGGAATAAATTTATGATAATCTCTGATACCCTCAATTCTTACAGCGAAAGTTAGTCTTTCAGAAAGCAATGCTCTAGTTTCTGCTACATATTCTTCAGATGCAAAGAAAAACTTAATATTTTTAAAATTACCTGTGCAATAATGAAACAAATCACGTGGAGAAATTATCTGATCCTTGTAAGGACGTTGCAAACTGGTTCTGTAAGCAGACCTTTTAACTGTGCCTCCAGTGGCATCACAGGGGCTTTTGCCATGGGAAGTGGCAAAAAAATGTCACTCAGCATTTAGTTTGAAATCATCTTTATGTTGGCATAAATTTAAAAAGTTTTTCTTATTTTTGTACTGCGCTGAGCTACCACCACTGAAATAAATTATTTTCTATATGTCTGGATATTGTGATATTAAATATGGAATTACAGGCATTTAAAAAGAAACTACTGCCACTGTATCATGTGTCAAACAGTCACCTGATAGTACACATAGAAATAACTTTTAGGTTATCATTTGGCCAAACATACGCTAAAAAAGGATGGAGTGTAGCGTGCGTGTTTTCCCAGTGATATCCCTGTATTGCATCCTGTACAATAAAAGTAAAATTTTCAGAAAAATCAAGTAATAAAATGCACTCATCTGGATTTAGTTCTGTTTTTCTTGTTTTTAAATACTCTGATTGAGATTTTGCAATGTAATGGTGTTTTGCCTAGGACTTCCTTTTCAATAAAAGTTCCGATTTAAAATCAGGTGCAGACAAAGTAATTTAATGAGTGTTGAATGGACTGTAGTTATCCACCGTTGAAACGTCACTTCAGATTCTTAATCATCATCATCCATTAAAATATCTAAAAATTCTTCAAATGCAGTTTGGAGTGGACACTGTGAACAAAATCCGAACATACATGCTTCATTGTTAATGTCACACACATAATGAGACAAAAAAATCAGATAGATGGTTTAATAGATTATTTTAGAGATGCCGTCATAAGCCTGTCATTTTAGTGAATCATACAGACAGACTGAATGAATTCCTGTACTACCAGCTAACACACACCACTTTGGTCGCAAATCAGCAAATTTAGATAATCCAATCTTGTGATTGGGATATTCCTGTTTGAAAGTGTACGCTTCTTTGAGATTACATTAAATGAGGTGTTTCTGTTTTGTAAATATTTTATTTCTTCACTAAATACTAACTTGAATTTTTAAAATATAAAAGGTTTCCTACATCTTTCTTTAAAATATCACAAAAATAGAGTACACATTAGTTTTGTTTTAATACCAGAATATAATAAAATAAGAATGTTGCACCCTTATTCAATGCTTCATTCACCTAATAACACTATTTCTAAAAGTAACTAAGTAACGTTCAGAGGGTAAATAAAGTCTAAAACATGTATTAAATCAATATTTATATAATATTCAATAAGTTTTGTTTTTTTACATCTTTTTTTATCAATGTTAAGTCTGTGAGAGGGGAAACACAAGCATATGGTATTAGAGAAAAACATGCATATACTATCAGCAAGATATCTCTTTATGCAAATAATAATCAAAAGTAAACGCTTTTCCTGTGAATAGCTAACACATCAGTAGCTTATTTAAAAAAAATTAAAATGTTTCTAGTGCTCCCCCTTTAGGAGAAAAATGGCTGCCAAGATGGCCGAAATTGCATGTTTTTGCCCTATGGTTTGTCTTTAAGCTTAAATATTTCCAAGAAGGAGTGAGAAACCCAAGTAATTTATTGTGTAGTAATTTATGGTGAACACCTGTACTCTACCAGAAAGTGAGTAAACCTTTGGTTTTATTTTCCTTTTTTTGGAATTGATGTCTCAATTTTAGCAAAATCGGGAAAATCAAATTTTTATGGTTGCAACTTCTAAGAGTACTGTACCTTAACGATTTTCATTATAAACATTGTAGTATTTTTTTTCTGAATGCCTGGGATAACGAGTTTCCATAGATACCTAACACTTTCATATTACATGAGCACAATTTTTAAGGAAAAAAAATTACATAACATCAATTTCTTGGTATTTTGAGAGGGCGGACAAACTTCGAGGACCTGTATATCTATAAATAAGTGGAGTAGGTAGCTAAAAATTTGGACTTTTTCATGCCTCTATATCATCAATCTGTGTACCAAATTTAAAGAAAATCTGAGTCGGTCATGCAACCAACTTTTATTTTTTTAGGTGAGTTGGTATGGAATCACTCTGAAGGCCTTTTATGATCTCTTAGGCAAAAATGGAGCACTCACAATTCATGAAAACAACCAGTATCACAAAGCTGCTGTAGAAGTCCGGGAAAAACTTTTTGAAAACGTACCATAAACCGGCTCTTGAAGTCATAAATCTGGTATCGAAGCATAGACAAATCCAAATAGAGGAAAATCGTCAATGTCTGCGACCTATCGTCAGCACAATCATTCTTTGTGGCCGTCAAAACTTTGTTTTGCGTGGTCATAGGGACTATGGCCCTCTTTGCACAGAAACAACAGAAAAAGAAAATACTGAGGATGAGAACGAAAGCATAGTGGCTACAAATGACGGCAATTTTAGAGCTCTGTTTAAAAAATCATATGGATACTGCTAAATCAAACGCAACATACATTAGTAATACTACGCAAAATGAATTAATTAATGCCTGCAAAGACGAAATACAAAAATCTATCCTAGAGAGAGTGAAAGAAGCTAAACAGTCATTTTTGATGAAACCACCGATTTATCGCATACATCACAATTAAGTCTATGTTTAAGATATATTTTTAATGGTTCTATAAGAGAAGATTTTGTCATATTTTGCGATGCATATGCCAATATTCGCGAAGAGGATAAATGTAATAAAGAGTGCGATTAACTGGAGCAGCAATAGCCCATATTGTTGCTGATCTTATGAAAAAATTCGATATGGATATGAAGTATTGTGTTGGAATAGCTGTAGACAGCTGCTCAACGATGGCATCAGATGCCAAAGGAGCTGCAAAAGAGTTAATGAAGACAGCTGTATATGCAAAAAGTTGTCCTTGTAGAAACCATGCATTAAATAATCCGTTAGCTAAGTCTTCGAAAGTTACATCATGCATGAATGCAACTGCAACAATGAAAAAAGTTATTTCCTTCTCTAATGCATCAGCAAAAAGGCAGGTAGTTTTCAAGGAGAAATTGACAGATTCTCTCCAGGGATTAAGTCAAACTCGTTGGGCAGAGCGACATGATGGACATCTTCAATTTCAAGGATATTCTCTTGTTGAAATTTGCAATGCCTTACAGAAGATTGCTGAATGGAGCGACATTAGCTATTAGCTCTGCATCAGACTCTGCCTGTTTATATCAAGCTCTACGTAGCTCTGATTTCATTGTTGCTGCAATGTGCCTCTGTGATGGTCTAGGTAATTAAAGAATTTTCGTATTTTTTTATGTAATTTATTTAATCTATATAGAATATCCACTTTTTATCTATCATTTGTCTATCATTTATTTTAGGTGTCACTGTTTCTCTAAGCAGATTCCTCCAATCGCCGTCGATTGATTTACAAAAAGCCACAGAAAATTTTACGGATACATTAAATGTCTTAAACAACAAGAGACTCAATGAGACGACTGTTTTCAATCGAATTTTCTCAGAGATTCTTGAACTTGCTGCAAAATTAGATACAGAGATAAAGATGCCTAGAATAACGTCACGGCAAACGCAGCGAGCAAATATACCTGCAGAAACTCCTGAAGAATATTTTAGAAGGGTGGTTTACATCCCACTTCTAGAAAATATAATCTCTGACATGAAAGACCGATTTCCGTGAGATGTAATGAGTCTTTTTAATTTAAACGTGTTTTTGCCTCGAAAATCTTATACAGATGATGACATCAAAATTGTACGTGAAGTTGCAGAAAATTATCAAGGACTTCTTAATAATGTTCCAGTTCCATCAGTCGTTTCAGAATATGAATTATGGATTGCGGAGTGGCAAAGAAAAGCCGAAGAAACACATGGAACAGATACTTCTCATTGTCTTCTTAACACAATAGAAGAATGTGGCAAAGATATGTACCCATCAATTAACATTTTGCTTCGTATCCTTGTCACTTTACCAGTAAGCGTCGCTTCAAGTGAACGAAGCTTTTCAACTCAACGGCGGTTAAAAAATTGGCTTTGAGCATCCATGGAAGAACGCCTCATAGGACTCGCCCTTTTAAATATTCATAGAGATATTGATGTTGATGTTGAAGCAGTAGTAGACAGATTTTCAAAATATTCAAAGAGAAGATTGGAGTTTTTATTATAATGTCGAAAAAGCCTATTTAAAAAATGATTCATGTAAATAGTATCTTATATTTGGTTTATTTCTTATAATATGGATTTACTGGTTTTCAGTCAGGAAAATTTACCTATAGAAAGTTCTGATCACAGTTTTACTTTTTCTTTTCTTTCTTTCTTTTTATTTTAGTTCGTGCCCCCCCCCCCCCCCAAACTGAGAAGCTGAAACCGCACCTGGACGGCCATACCTTAAAATGTTTAAAACCATTAAAGAGGTATGGTAAAAAAAATTTCATGAATATCCAAGTTTTCCATTCCTTTAACATGACGGAGAATGAATCATTTAATTACAAGTTTTAATCATCTTTGCAAAGGGAGGATATAAAAGAATAGATGAGTTATGCTTTTATGAAAAATGTCTGCTGTTAATTATTAATCCCAATCATAACACTAATAAAAGTAAATAATAATACAATAATTGGTAAATATCGAAAGCAAAATTTATAACTAGCTGGAGAAAGAAAAATGGACACAGTCTTTGAATACATTTCTTATACTCACTCAGCTAAAGGTCTCTTTTTGAATATCACATCAACTTCAGAACTTGATTGTACTTCCCAGTCACCTTGATGATTAATTCGATCTTGCAGAGCATTTAACAGTCTAAAATCTAGTTCTAATTAAGACTATTTTCATGAAAGAGATTAGAAAGGTGTAAAAATTATAACTTTTACTATTTTCAATAAATAAATAAATAAAATTAATTAATTAAAGAGAAAAATAAAAATAAAACATTTTAAATAACACAATGATGCCATTTCATATAACACAAAGTCGTAACCAGGAGGGGGGGAGTGGGTTCAGAGGTTCAAACAACCCCTAAAATTTTGCAAATTTGTTGAGAATTTTTAAGTTAAAATTTGTTTTTAATACTCAACATTATGTACTAAAGTTTGGATAGTTAGTTAACTCTCTCCGAAATCTTGTTCTGGCTAGGGCTTTGAATATACATATTTTAAAAATATTTAGAACTACCTGTCTTAAAAGAAAATTATTGAAACATTTTTATTAAAAACAAAAAGAAAAAAAAAAGGTGACAATGCGAGACATGTAATTTTTAACATTTCTTATGGGTAGCACATATACAGATAGTAAAAATATAAAGTAAAATTTCAAGGCATACATTTTTTTAATTTTTAGAACGTTTTAAAAGTTTTTGTTGTGATTATAAGGTACTTTCGTACCTTGAGTTTAGGTTAACAAAGATCACTGTAAATTAACACAGGTTGCGACAGAATAAATATAGGTTAATATAAATATTGAATGATGGTTTTAAAAAATGTGTTTCAGCTAATTTATTTGTCACTTCAGTTCAGTCCATACAGTGATTAATCATTGCCATGCGGTTACATGGTGGCTACAGAAATTCAGAAAAAAGGTTCCCTGATTTTTCCATGATTTCCATGACTAATTTTGACAAATTTCCATAACCTATTATATACCTTCCAGAATTGTATGTATATTACACTCTTGTGTAAAATGATCGCTAAACCACTGCAATTCAAAAAACTATACTGATTGAAAAAAAATATCTCAATCTCTTCATTTTTTTCTTTTTTCACTTGCAAAAAGAAAAAGAAAAATCAAAATTTTGGAGAAATTAACAAAATTATAAAAATTTGACTCATTTTAACCATACAACATTCACATCAAGACATAAAATTATTCCTCATGTTGTTGAACTAAAAATATTTATTTGAATGTTAACTTGGTGAGATTCAACTAGAAAATAGACAATCATGGTTAAAATAACACCTGTTTGGCGATCTTTCAATCATGCTTGCTGGGCAAAAATGAAAATTTCCATGATTTTGGGGTGTTTTTACAAAATTCCCCGATTTTTCCCTGATATTTCCAGATTGATAAAGTACCCTGATTTTTCTATGATTTCCCTGATTCTCGCCACCCTGGGTTAATACGAAAGTAAAGATTAAAATGTTGAAAAAAAAAAGAGGGAAAAGAAAATTTATTAATAAATACAAGAAAATTCAAAATGACAAATAGAATATTCTATGCTACTCTTTGGTAATCTAACACTCTCACAAAATACTCCAAATGTAAGAGCCTACCTAAACTAAGCTTTATCTGCAATCAAATTTAACAGAAAATAGTAATTGATAGAATCAATAAGCCCCATCTCACTTTTAATGGAAATTTTTTTTTTTTTTCTTTTTATAGTGCACAGTTTTTCAGCACTAATTTCCGCCAAAGAATAAAAAAAATGTATTTTGAGAATTATTTACCAATGTTTTAGCGTGAACAGTTCCTGTACCAGTAAAATTTAAAGTAGAATCCTTACCTGCTAAATTGATATATCTATTATCATTAATAAAATCACAAAAATAATTGAAATTGTCTGACAAATGGCAGCTCGAACCAGAATCCAATAACCACACATTATTTTCATAAATATCAAATTGTTCTCTATTCGTAGAGTGCAAAATCATTAAGTTGTTGATCATTTTTACTTGCATAATTCGAGTTTCTGTTTTTAAACTACCATAAAATCCCGAAAGTAACCCCCCCCCATCGAATATAACCCCCCCTCCCTTTTCTCGCTGAAAGTGAAATGTCTCCATTATCCTGAAAGTAACCCCCACCCCCTTTTTTTTTTCTCCATCCAACAAAGCTACATCCAATCTTCGGGCGCACTTACGGTACGTCGGCATTGCAAGTTAAGTTTGGCTTTGAATTAAGTTTTAATATTTATATATTATTTCTAATTTAACTAATTTTTAATAAAGTGTCAGATGCATACTATCAATGGAATCATTACAGTTTTTTTTTACCTTTAATGTAAGAAATTACCTTTAATATTTCCTTTTAAGTAAGTACCGTAAAATCCTGAAAGTACCCCCTCCATCGAATATAACCTCCCCTCCCTTTTCTTCATTTTTTTACAGAATCTTGATTATAACCCCCCCACCTGAAATTTATCCATTTTGCTTTTCAAAAAGGGGGGGGGGGTTACTTTCGGGATTTTACGGTAGGCTTTGTTTTTGTTCTTATTATAAGCATTTGTTCTTTTATCATGATTGTTCGGTGATAAGTTATCTTTATTCCTAAAATAACAGTTTTTAGCTAGAGGATTTGTTTTCTTAGAGATGAAACAACTTTTCACTCTGTTCTTGTTTTCATCTTTAACATGAAATGCTTCTTCTATTCTAGTAGTTTGGTAGTCAGGTGATCTCAGGATTGTTCTCGCAAAATCTCCAGTATTTCATCTAAATCCTTTTCTCATTAAGTTTTCAATATTTCTCCAATTTTCCTCTATGGCCTCTCACAGTATAGTATACTATTTCTCTTTCTGTAATTTCCAGTCCTAATGAAGAACATTTTGTTTTCAAGCCTCTTGCTCCTTGCTCTTGCAATATAATCTGTTACTGTTTCTTCTGGATTAATTTCAATGTTTTTTATTTCATTGCTCGCATCAATTTTTCCATCTTCCAGTTTTCCGGTAAATGTTGATTTTATTTTCGCCCATAAATTCTTAGCATTATCTTCGTCGGCGAATTGGAGATTCTGTTCATCAGATAATGAAAGTAGAATGTACGATACAGCTTCAGCATTCTTAGTATCCCATTCAGCCTGTTCTTTATCTTTTAAGTCGCCTGCTTCTATAATCACAGAGTCGTACAATTTTTTAATAGTTAGAATTGCTTTTAGTTTTAATGACCACGTGTGATAATTTGTACTATTTAACAGTAATACTGATGGGATTAATTTATCCATTTTTAATTTTTCTTTTTAATTGAAGATCTACATTCGCTCATCCATTTTTTAGTTTTTAATTACCAGAAACGCGGCGTCATTTCATTTTCGCTGCCGATCGAATGCAACCAGCACTCCTGCAACCACATGAAGTTAACCACGCGTGAGCTAGACTGAAACTAAAGTTTATTTACATATGTACAGTTACAGAAGAAAAGAATGAACACACAGCGCCATCTATTGGCATACTATAAAACACTTTGAGCATCATCATTACTTATATTATACCAACAAAATTTAAAGAGTGTCTTTTAAAATTTTTGAAAAGAAAAAAAAATATTTTTGTTTTTTGTAATATTAAAAGCTATATAACTTGAACTTTTCAGAGTGGGATCTCAATGAGATCAGGAGTTATGACAAAAATTTAGATTTACTGTATATGTAAAAATATATTATAATTATCATATATTGTGTTTATATGGTAAAAGACCCAATTTTTAAAATTTACATATTTAGTATTGAATACCTTATAGTTAAACAAAAAACAAAATTGATATATAACCTAATTAGGCATCGTAAAAAATAAATAATAAAATTAAAACTTTTATTTATAAAAATTTATTATATTAAAATTTTAATTATTTAAAAAATGTCTATCTGTGTATGAATTTTATTATTCTTTATGTTTCAGAGTTTGAAATTTTCAGAGTGGAATCTCATTGGGATCAGGGGTTATGATTATAAAACTTATGGTATCCATTGCTTAAAAGGCATATTTGCTACCTTTTAACATTTGTAAAGTTAAGATGATAATGCAAAATGTTTAGATTGTTACATTTGAGACCATTTCAGATAAATTAATTACTAGCTCATACTCCATGTATGGACCTTACTTCATAGCGAGTTGTGCATGTGCAATGAAAAGATGGTCTGAATAGCCTGTACGCTAATGACGCTGACGGTCTGATTAGCCACTTCGATTTGTTAATGTGACATTCTGTAATAATCAGTCGGTACTTTGGCATTAACTGCATGCCACTGATTAATTGCCATTAACTAAAACGTAGTGACTAATGAATTAAATTGAACACATGCTTTAAAACCATCACTGAATGTTTAGTGCAACTAATGTTTATTCTATCTTATGGTAATCTTTGTTAACCTTAAGGTTGGTTATCAGTGAGTATAAAGGTCATCCAAATTCCCTATTAACCTATAAGAGAAAAAAATCCCTATTACTCATTAAATAATGCATAATTTAAAATTACGTTTTCAAATTCAGAGAAATTCATAAGTACCACAGGATGTCTAATTTTTTTCAAAAATTGATATTTTATGCTTTTTTTTAATATTCATTTTGAAGCAGTAAAATACAAAATTTCACCGAATAAAATTTTGTAATTTATAACCTCAAAAAAAAAAATTTAAAAACTTAAAAAAAAAAAAAAAAATTTTTTAGAAAACAAGACAGTTTAACAGTCATGAATTTTTTAAATGTGAAAATGGAATTTTTAAAATAAGCATCATGTAATGAATAACAATAACAATTACTTTCTTCATAGGTCAATAGGGATATCAGGTGACCTTGACACTCAATGATAGAGCCTTAACTCATACCATGCTGTTAATACTAAAGTAGCACTCTGTATAATACTATTTCTGAACAAGTGATATTTGGGCGCTGTGATATATATAATCCAATTATCATGACTCTTATGATTTGAGTAATAGTTTTCTCGGCTTGTCTTCGATAAATTAAACAAAAATTATAAGGAAACGTAATGAGTAGAAATATAAATGAGTAGAATAATAAAGATACTATATTGAACTTATGGAACACAAAATAATCTATGTTTAATGAGATAAATTAAACTTATCTTCAATATAAAATGCATCTAGCAGTGGTGACTGAACAGAACTCTAATATGGTCTTTTTTGTTATTTTCCCTGAACATAGAAATTGGCTTCAATAATTGTAAGAAATCATTAAAAATCACAAAAAAAAATTAATAGTGTTGCAACATGGCCTTTTTATATTTCTACATTAACCCATTGACAAAATTAATTTTTATGAATTATTGTTAACATTAAAAACTGAGCAGAATATTAATTCATGTCAGAGCATTGACGGATTTTCGTCAAATATTCTGTTTTGTACCTTGAGTGCATACCGAACATACTATATACCATACAGATTTCTAGACTTACTAACAGTGGTACATAAATATTAGATGAAATAGATAAATATACATATATGTAAATATTAAAATATAAATGAATATGTATTCTACCACTCGCTTATAAGTTTTCTGCGCAAGTCCACCGGCTGTCCAAAGTAATTTGACACTTCACAATAAATTTTAAAATTAAGTCTACTTCCAATAATACTCCATCGTCAGATTAGTCGCAATAAATTACATACATTTAAAAGGATACTCTCTTGTCTTAAATAATTTATTTCATTATTTAAAAAGTCACATTCCTCTTGAAAATTATTCGACGGAGGTAAATTTATAGATCTGTTAGTAAAAACAGCGGGATCACCATTGCCTATAAAATAGTCAGGTCGATTTAGATATCCCCACGGAGAATCTTCATTACTATTAAAATTCTCAGGGTTGTGCTTATCATATTTGATTGCATGCCATTGTGATCCATCAGCATTGGAATTTTCTAGCGGTATATTCTGATCATTTTTAAACAAAAGATTACTTTTTCCGTGACTTTCATTTCTGGTTGATTCTCGAAGAGAAGATAATTTTTCATCTGTTGACGAATTAAATTTTTCTGAAGACTTTGATGAAATATTTTTCTCTGATTTCCGTTTAGAAGCTTTATTTTTCTTTCTTTTATGATTTTTTGAAGGCTTTCTTGTATTAATTACACTTATTTTATCAGCCATGGTGTTCCCAAACAAAAACACAAAATTTACTGCAGTCACAGAGTTACAGTTAAAAAAAAAATACAGGGGACAAAAGATAAGAGCAAGTTGTAAAACTCATCTTTAAAATAAATCTGGAATTTAAACTCAGCAGTTTTCTTTTTTTTAGATAATTTTTTAATCTAACGCTATAAGCTCATATCTAAGGTTTATTAAATCATAAACATTAAAGTCGCCTGAATTTTGTGCAACCGACATTTTTCTGGGGACAAATATAATTAATCGTTATCGGTATATTCCGCGCCAATTTTATTGTTTTCGTTTTGCTTTTTGCTCCCGTTTAAGTAAGATCTCTGAATCTGAATATTTAGTTTTTCTATTTGAACTTTGAAGTATTAATAAATAATTTTATACATTTAAAAATGCCAGCAAGAGATTATATTGATGACAAAGGTAAATAAATAAATTTTTTTTTTTAATTTCATTTTTTGTAACACTTTTTTAAACATTTTTGTTTGTGCTTGTGCTCTTTAATTTATCTTTGCTCATTCCGCATATCCTCATTTTATTTTATTTTTAATAATTTTACTAGCTTAACTTTACAATAAAGTACTGTTAAGAATATAAATTGCGAATAAAATTGTTCCATAAGATATTATGTGGAGCAACTTTATCTATTTTGATAAACTTATATTAGGATGATTTTGATAAACAAAATCAGCTACTGTGTACTTCGTTTCTTGCTGTGATCAGGCTATGAACAAAACACTTGTCAGAAAAAATAATGGGGTGGTAATACTTATTATTATGAAGTTGTTTATTCTTTACGAGTGAGTAAATAAGTTATTTAATATAATTTTGGGGATTTATAAAATTAATGCATAAGCCTATTTTTTCTTAATAGAGCGTAATATTAAATTACATTCTTTCTCTCTCTCTCTCTTTTTTTTTTTTAAATGAAATAACTTAATTACAAATAACGCTGTCACTACTACTAATTGCTCTCTGACAGCTATTAATATCCTGTTTATGATTACTATAAAATGAGGTGAGTAAGTTTTGTAGTGGAAAAACAATAAAAGTATAAAATGCATCCTAACAGAACACTGCCATTTATAGCATAGATTTAAAAACATCTTCACAGAATTGGGTTCTTACCCACGAAAGAGTGCCAAATCTGCAATGAGGGTACTCTAAATGCAAAGCACTTAACATCTTATAGTGGACTAAACCATGATGCCCAAATGAGGAGTGACCTACGTCAACTCTACTGGAAAGCCAGGACTCATCTTAACCTCCTGCGAACTGTCCCTGCCTAAATTTTATTATTTCTGCCTGTGGTTCTTGTTTTTATTCTGCTTGTGTTGTTCATTTTGTATGGATTAATAAAGCCATATGAAAAATTCTGTAAATTTTCATTGGGAGTAAAAGTATTGATGTGCACATATTATATATAATGGTGTTTATATGATATTTAAACAGCATTTTTATTTTCAGATAAAATCACTAGTTTTCTGTCAAGTTTTGTGACTGTAGATGGCAAAGGAGGTGAAAAAGTTTTAAAATATGGGATGCAATTGGTAAGTTTTTTCTAAAATTTACATTTAAAAAAAAAAAATTCTAGTTATATTTAGGGGTGCAACACGCGAATTGCATTCAAAGAATCGTATTGTAGGTAAAATCCCAGTTTGCAGTACCCCTTGCCGGTGTGATCCCCACGAGCTTGTAGGGGGAATTTACTGTTGATGTTGAAGATCATTTTCACACACAAATTGAAATTGTCGATCGTTCTGGAATTTTAAATACAAAAAACATCAGCAAACGCCATTTTTAAATGTAAATCATACCAACGAGCTAACGTGAATCACACCAACAAAAGTGATATTCAATGTAATAAAAATAGTACTAAAATATATATTATTAAAAGTAAATATTTAAATATAGACTTTTTTTATTCCTTCTGTAGATTGCAGAGGTTGGTATTAAGAAGGATGCTTGCTTCATGGACATTCCCTAACAGTGCATTTTCTCCTGAGGATGAAAAGACATCTTGCGAACATCCTTAAGATGTATGAAGGATAAGTGTGTTGTTAGGGTTAAAACTAAAGAAAAAAATAATAATGCTGAATACCGCTGATTTGTTATGTACGAAAATCTGAACTGCCACAGTCTTTGCGATGCATGAATCAGTAAATGCATGAAAATTTATACAGCCGTAATCAGTATCCCGATGTATGCTCGCTATGCTAACATTAAAATCAAGAAAACCTTCACAGGATATACCTAACTTGCACTGCATGAAATGTGTACTGCAGCGGTCTGAGTATTCTGATACAAGATCACTGAATGCATCTAAAACACGGTGCATGAATCAAAAAATATTATATATAATAATGTGCATAGAATGCATGAAAAATCTATATTGCAGCAATGACTATCATCCCCTTCCCCTTTTTTTATCTTTCTAAATTGATTTAAAAATATATAAAACAGGGGTGTTTGTGTTCAGGGTTTTTACTCTAACAATCTGTATTTTTATATTTCCTATAAAGTTAATTTTTGCTTTAATTGGTTGTTCATTTGTTATCCAGGTGATATGTGAAAGAATTGAGGGCTGCTGGCCTTAAATAGTTTCAGCATTATTTGATATTTTGGATTTTCTCTAATTTGAGGGTCTAATTTTCAGGGTTTTTACCTTTGAGTCTCAATCACCTCTGATAAAATACACTGTTGTTAAAGTTACACTAAAATCTATAATTAATCTCACTTACAGATACCATGACGCTTTCAAAAAAAATGTGAAAATGAAAGCCATCTGAAACAATTAATTATCCACAGGCAAATGGCAGATTTTCAGTTAATTTAAAATTGCCTCTTCTACAAAAGCTAAACCAGTCAGCTAATTAACTTTAGAAATTTTAAAAATATAAAGCTACCAATTTAATTATTATATAAACAAAAAACCTTACTTCAGCTTTATTGATGTGACTCTTTCATCGGCAAAGTACTTTCAAATTAGCCCCCCCCCCCTCATTGTCAACGCTGGTCACTCCATTCTGTGTTCAGTCAGCTAATTCTAATGCTCCCGCTAAGCATTTAAGCCAATTAAACAGAAACAGTGATATGGTTATGCAAGGGGAAGGAAGGAGAGCAAATTCACGCGATCATACAATGGGTTTGCCAGGAGTAGCACATTATCACCAGCTTGGCGCAAGGGTACTGGATTCTAGGATGAAACCCTAGACCATGTGGATAGCACAGTAAATACATATTAGCAGTTCATGAAATATGATGCAGTTTGCATCTACAAAGAAAATCAATTGAAAATATACAATAAGTACAGTTACCTAGAAACATGATGTAAATTGTATATTTGTATTTTTAAGTGTAGTATTTCTTTTTGAAATGTTAAATTAATGTACAGGGCTCGCTGCATGGCTTCTGTTACTAGATTTTGGTGTACAAAAATCAAGCATATCACTGCAACTTTTTGCTTTTAAGCACTGATTGAAGTAGAAAATTAAAAATGACAAATTAATAAAACCTTTAATTCTTGACTTTGAAAGTTTTCATCAGATTGACATGAACTATGAGGAATATGTTTCTCTTAACCGATCATGGTTAATCTAGAATTTTCAAGCAATTTGGTTAAAAACACAACATTATTTACAATCTAAGGATTAGTTTCTTTGCACCTGCAGATTCTAAATTTTCCTTCTTTCGAAACTAGCAGACATGAACAAAAACTCTGAAGGACAGGCACCATGGTCAGTTACAAGTTTACAACACAGTTCTAGCATGCTGTGCAAATAATGCGTTAAATATTAATATAATTAGACATAACAAACACACTTAAATATTTATTTAATTGGATAATACCTATTTATATTAGGTTTAGAAAAATGCTTACAAATATTTCTATGGCACCTAAATCTCTAATCTATGAGCCACTTTTGGCTTATAAATAATTTTCCCAATTTGCGACACTGGTTACAATGAATAATGTATACAGGGTTCCCACGGGTCAGGGATAACAGGGAAAACCTGGAATAGTCAGGGAATTTGAAATTACTGAAAAAAGTCAGGGGAATGTCAGGGAAAATTGTAAATATTGCTCAAAAACCTGGAAAAATAATGATATAAATCTGGAAAATGCGTTTTGAGCATTCAATTTATATCGCAAGTCACATTACTATGTTGTCTTTTATATCGCGAGCTATGTTCTGTTTTATACAGTGAGCTATTTTTTATGTCGCAAACTAAATTTTGTGACTGGAATTTTCTAAAAATAGACTTGGAAAAGTCAGGGAATTTTATTTTTGAAATTGAGTGGGAACCCTGTGTATAGTTAATTTATGACATTCTACTTTATATATATATATATATATTAAATAGATTTAATAATAATAATAAGCTGTAGCAATGTGGTTTTTCATTATATTTAAAGCTATGTATTTATTTCCTAAATTAGACACAATTAGCTCACAGGGAGCAAGTAGCAATGACTGTGGATCTGGATGATGTAGCAGAAATGCATGAAGATTTAGCTGAAGCCATTCAGTCAAATACCCGTCGCTATGCTGCTTTGTTTGCTGATGCTGTTCAAGAAATGCTACCAAATTACAAAACTCGAAGGGTAATTTATATTATGTATAATATTTAGCATAATTTCTGATCAAATATGGATGAACCATTTCAAAACAAAACATTTTCAGAGGTTATTTTTAATGAATAAAATGGGCCCACCAGTGGCTGAGCGGCTCAAAGCTGGTAGGTGTGAGGTGCCGGGTTTGATCCCAGGTCACACTTATCAGCCTAGCCGTTCAGAGTTTTCCGTAGTTTCCTCCAAAACTTGCGTGAATACGGGCTAGGACCCCTTAGAGAGACCTCCACGGAAGGCACTCTAAGCAATATTAGATTAAAAATGAAGTATATTTTTAATTTGTTCCATCTTTCATTGAATTGCAAAGCTAGCGAGATACTTTTACATAGTGCTGCCCTCTAAAGGTAAACTTATTTATGAAATGGAAAAAATAAGCTTGTTTAAATTTGTATTTAAAACAATGTAATATATAAAAAAAATTTTAATGATTAAAAAATGAGCTTGATGATGAACTTTAAATAATAATAATAATAAAATATATATATGAAGCTTTATATTCTATACAGAGATGCCAACTACTACTGTTTGTCTAAAGTTTTTATGGAAATACGGCAGTAATTACGGCCTTACAGACAACATATAAAAATTATGGATTATACATTTTTAAAAAGTCGCGGATATCGTTTGTTTAAAAAAAATGAAACACAATTTACAGGGGTGAAACTTTTCAGGGTTTTTGAAAATTTTGCTGTCTCTGAATTTCATGATAATTATAATATTTTTATAGAAATTTCTCATTTTGAATGTTTAATTTGCTTTGTAATGCATTAAAAACTCTGCAAATATCACTTATTAATTTATTATGGGTAGCCATATGATATATCAATGATAAGTCTTCCCTGTTTGCATACAAATAACAGTTTTCAGGGTTTTTGCATGTTAGATAGTTTCACCCCCTGAATTTACGATCGACGATCAAACGTACAACGGAAGCCTTCTGATTCCCAATCTTTCTTCATCCACTACATAAATGTCAATATTCACTTTAAATTTACTTTATAAGATTCTAGGAACTCTGATGAAATAGAATTGTTTGATATTTCTTGCTCAATTAATTTTTTTCACCTCCCTCCCTCTTTTCTTATATCCAACTACTCGATTAAAAGCTCTACAGAAGCCTTTTGTTTCCCAGTCTTTCTCCATCATCAATATGAATGTCAATATTCATTTTAAAATTCTTTTATTAGGTTCTAGAACCTATAAAGGAGTAGAATGGTTTCATTTCTCAAACATCTATTTTTTTACTCCCCCCCCCCCTCCTCCTCCTCCTCCTTCCCATCTTCAGCTAGTGATCAATAAATGTCTATTTACAGTAAACAAATATTGCATGTATAAGATAACCAAATTTGTTTAGAGTATATCAATTTATGTTTATATTTTCTTCATTTATTTATAAATAAAAAATAAATAAAAGGTCAAATTTTATTTATAGTTTTAAAAAGTAAATGACAAAAAGAACTTATTAGTTTAATGTATAAAAATAAATCATTTTTGAGTTTATAACATTTAAAATATTTTTCTTTTAATTTGAACTTAAATATACACCAGTTAAGACCGACTTACCAGACTACTGACAAGTACCCAAAACCAGGGGTGCAGAATATGCCCGAACGAGGTTCGGGGGAAATTTTGAATATTTTTCTTAAGAGAAAATAAAAATGTAAATCAAAAATAACAATTTGCTACTTTGAAGTGCTTATACACTAACAGCGATATTTTTATGTTACACTGTATATTTATTCTCTTAAAGATTTATTACATAGAACAAATGACTTTGTATAGCAAAGTAGATTTTTGCATTATTGAGGGAAATTTATACTGTGTTTGGGGGAAATTTCCGAGGTTTGAACATTTTCTGCATCCCTGCCCAAAACTACTGAAAAATTTCTTGTCTACTACTGAAAATTGTCCTACAAGGTTGGCATCTCTGTCTATATATAACAAGTAATTAAAAACTATATTATAATGCCTTTTTTTTGTGTGTGTGTGAAATCAAATAAGAAGTCAAGTTTGATAAATCTAGTTATTATTTAAAAATATAATTGTTATTAAAAAAAATCTGTATAAATAAAATCAGACTTCTGTCTGTAAATTTCATGAAGCTATAATTAAAAATTGTTGCAATATTTTCTCTCTGTGGTTGTGTGTGTATGTAATGGTATTTTTGTTCGAGCATCACGTGAAAATGGTTGGACAGGTGTAACTTTAGAGCTGTTCCGAGCTTCAAATTAAATTACATCTGGATTAAACATTTCAAAATTTTGATTAGATTTAGAGATATAGACAAAAAAATCATGTGCAGCAAAGCTTTTCTCTATAAAACGTATGGTAAAAAATGTTTGCGAAATCTTGACGTTTCAGACATCAAAAAAGCCTTCAGAATATTTTCTGTATGTGTTGAAGAGGGAAAATTGTTAGACTGTAGTGAATTTAATCTGAATTTACCCTCCATTTTGATTGGCATTTTCCTTGCATGGAATAGGTACAACAACTAGCATGTATATATAGTAATGGTAATCATAGGCATTGTTAGGGCTTAAATTTCCATTAGCTTTTTTCACATTTTGCTAAAATATGTCAGTAAGAATTCATTGCAAAAAAAGAAAAACTGGATAATTTCATAAAATATTTTTGTAAATAACCTTTAATTTTTATTCACGGAAAATAATTATGAAATCACATAAAATATCGGCAATTGTTATTTATTTTATTATATTTTGATTTTTAATAATGCTTCATAGAAATATTCTCAGCATTAGTATTGCATAATGATTTACCCCTACTTATTAACCTCCTTTAAGTTAATTTTTCATTTTGTACATATGATCATAGCTTTTTTTTTTTTTTTTGGTAGTAGTATTTTTTGTAACCAAGATAAAGTTTTTTTTACTATGACTTATTGTGAAATTCTCAGCCCTGGATAATACTTAATTGAAGTATAATTTTATGTTTTTGTTTTATATGAATTCATATACAGTCGAACCTCGTTAACATGAATCTCAAGGGAAATAAAAAATTTGTTCATGTTATCAGTAATTCATGCTATGTGTAACTCAGAAACTAATCTTCATTTTGATGAGGGTTGTGGAAAAAATTCATGTTAAAGGTAATTCATATTAAGCATATTCATGTTAACAAGGTTTAACTGTATTTATTAAACCTGGTTATTCTTTGAAGTATCGATTCAAATATGTTAATTGGATTTGTTTTCTGCTTCTTTGATACAGAATTATAAAATTAAATGTGTTGAATGGGCTTCAATATTTAGTTTTATCTCTGATCTTTCTCCCTCCCATCTTCTCTTATTTTCATATACTGCTTCTGATATTTTGTATCATTACTTAATTTGTTTAATATTAAAGGTTGAAGACAAAGATGTACTTGATGTTTATATCCGTCAATTGTTGAAGCTAGAAAGTAGATTTCATGAAGAAGGAGAATATAGAGATCCAAGAAATAAATATCCAAAAGAATTGCTTCGAAGATTGTAAGTTACAGTATAGTAAAAATATGATTGTTGTATTGTTAAATTAACGATTGTTTGATACCTGTCTTCTATCTTTTGTCAATTTTTTACTTTGTCTTACCAATTCATGAATAACCCCTTGAACTAAAATGACGAGTTCAGCTCGTCATGAATTTCCCGGCACTAATTATGTTCTTATATGTATATATAACAATAAACAATCATATAAATGTGTGAAACAAATATTATTTTTAATAATGACAAATTATTTGAGTAACAAAACCGTAAGTTTCTACCCTCCTCTTAAAACTCAGAAATTTAAATTGTCTGCATGAGCAGTGCTGACTGAAAATAAATTGCAATTCAAGGGGTTAAGAAAGTATTGTTAGAATGTGAAAATTTGTTTATGAAAACTACAGATATTTAGTAATCTTATTTTCTAGAAAAAAGTAACATTTGTTTCAAATTTTGTTACACCAGCCTTTTATTTTGATTATTGAATGATGGAAAAAGCCAATTGTGATAGTAAAAAGGTTAAAAAGGAAAGGTATTTTATGTTTAAATGTATATTTATTAGTGATAACATACAATTTTCACTAAAATTATGTTAATAACATCAGTTTCTCATTGCTTTAAAAATAATTCTGTTTATCATGTATATTAGTAAGAATTAGGCCTGCTGAGTAAACTTGACTCGCTCCCGACCTGCAAAATGAGTTTCAACCTACAACTTACAATAAAATGTTACACTTTTGTTGTAAGACACTGAATTTGGAATTTTACTGCACATAATATATTATTCAACCAAACTTTCCTGCCTGGTACAAAATGTCCTATTATGGACCTTGTGCCATTAAAAATCACCAACCAACCATCAATAGATCTTTCAGAAAACTAAATGTTATATAAAGCTCTACAAATTTACATATCTAATTAGAAACGAAACTTTAATAAACAATATGTAACGAAATATCAAATGTTCTATAAAATTTTATTGTTTCCAAATATTTTGACTGCATGTAAAAAATAAAATAAAATGAGAAAGCATATGTACATTGTAAGACAAAAAATTTTTGCATACAAAGTTTTGAATGCTAAAGATCAATATTAACGTAATTGTAATCAAACATATGAATCATATTGTTTTGAATTATTGTTAAGGAACAGAATGTCATCCATTTATTAAAAAAACTAGCAGGCTTTGCCCGCTTCGCTGGTCATTATATCGAAATAAATTCTCAATATTTCATATCAATAATAATAAAGAAAAAAAAATCTTAAGAAAAAAAAGAAAGAAAGAAAGAAATCAGTCAAAATGTATGTTAAAGTTTCTGCTACCTTTGGTAGTGGTTTTCCTGCTCCCCAGACTTTTTGAATCATGAGCCCCAATGGCTTCTGCAGTACCTTACCTAATATTTACACCCTCTCCCTAACGGGTAATGTTGAAAGTTTCGCAAAATTTCCTCCCATCAATGTGCATATTGCGTACACTTAATCAAAACCCACTCAAAAAAATTCATCATTCTAAGGTAATCTGGAGTATATTTAAGCTTGTTTTTTCCCAACGCCAGCCCCAGAAGAGGGGGAGTGTAATTTCTCGAAATCCCTTTATAGTGCATCTTGCATACACTTACCTAAGCAGACGTAAAAAATATCGAGATCCTGAGATTATTTGAAGCAGAATTATATTTTAAAACGTGTTTTTTACCCCCCTGCACATCAAACCACACATAAAAAATCTCCTTCCTAAGATAATTTAGTGCAGAGTTACACATGGATACATGCTTTTAGACCCCACCTCCCAAGACCGGTAGGGTGGAAATTCATCACAAAACCTCTTTGTAGTGTGTGTGTTGAGTACGCGTAACCACCCGACATATCAAAAAATCGCTTTCCTGAGGCTCTTTGGAACAAAGTTACTCTTAAAAACGTGTTTTTGCCCGCACTCCGCCCTTAAAGGAGGGAGGCAGAGGGAAATTTCGTAAAATTACTTGATAGTGCGTGTTGAGAACGCATAACCAACCCACACATAAAAATTAATCTTACTGTGATAATTTTAAACAAAGTTACTCTTGGAAACGTCTTTATTGCTCTCCCTTCTTTAAGGAGGAAGATGGGGAAATTCTCAAAGTCCCATTGCAATGGATGTTGGATACACGTAAATAAGCCACACACTAAAAATTGTGGCCTCAGCTCCTATGGATTTCTTCGGGGAAATTTTACCCGCTTTGCTGGCCACTATATTTAAAGAAAATTCTTAAAAAATAAATAAAATATAAAAATAAAATAAAAATAAAATTCATTGAAATTGCTCAAAAGCTCGCTTCGGGTGTGCGCCGCTATTCCATGCGATATACAATGTCATACCAGTGGGCTTCCACTTTTGTGCTTATCAGATAATGATTTCGAAACAGACAGTATCAAAAATCATTTAAGTAGCCCTTTTATATTAGAATATTAATTACATATGAACAACCCTATGCGTATTGTACATAATATTTACTTTTACGTTATTTCCTATATTTATTCTATTTTTTCTGTCGACCATAAATATACTGACCAAACGTCCCCATTTTCTAGGGACAAATAGGGACGTCTTTTATTTTTGAAGGCATTTTTCTAAGTTTTAAAAAATTGTAGAAAGTAAATTATTAATCGGTAATACTTTATTTTTAGTCCTTTTTTATTAGAAATGAAAAAATACCTCCAAAATTGGATAATTGTAGCATTTTTTAACGCTACTCTACTATAAAAGTACTTTGATCTGATCAGCCTACCATAAAATGACAGCGATTTCACGTCAAATATAATATTACAATATGCTGTGAGACAACTAACTTTTTGTGGCTATATGTATTTCATAATTAGTTAACAGTGGTTCGTATATAGAAAAATAAATAAATAAATATTTAACCTTATCGTGGTACAGGCTTATTATGGCTCCCATTGGTAACTTTTCAATTTTTGTCACCATTTTAAACAAAAATACAAAATTTATGAGATTATTATTTATGTTTCTTTCTTTCTATCCCCTCCCCCCCTTTTTTTTTCTCAATATTTTATAATTTATTTGCTTATATGCTTTATGGGCTACTTGGCTTAAAGTGGCTATCCCGAAAGTAGACTCCTTGGCGAAAAATGTAGTATCTACTTCAGCATCAAAATTTTAAAAATTACCCTGAATTATGACTATGAGTAAATCTGAATAGGGCAGTTCCTTGTTTGTAAACAAACATCTCAACTTTTATGAGTGGTTGGCAAAAAGGCTTGATTACTTGATTACTACCAACAGAAAATCAATGGTGGGCGGGGTGCGGGAAAGTCGAGCGCGCTTTTTTGCCAACCACCAGACGTCACGAGGAAATGCTCTATATAATGCTGAATTAGCTTTCATGCCAAACGTAATATACATGCCAATAAATAAATAAAAACACTATTAAAAAGAAATCTAAAATTGAGGTATGTTAAAAAAGGTTATGAAACAAAATCTGAAGAAATATGTTGGATTTTTATTATTATCATTATTTAATTTTAATAATGACGTCATTTTGTCATAGCCTAAGCAAATTTATTATTTAATATTTCTTTTACTATTCGCGTGAAATCTATCTTACTATATGTCGAAAAATAAATTAACTCGTAAATTTTTTTGGCAACAATTAAAAATTAAAATAATTATTTTTAAAACTTTATTATAGAAGAAATATCTATATTATTATATAGAAGATATAATATAGATAACGTTTTGCTTCCTCCCCCTCCCCTTGGGGACTGAATTTCTAAAATTCCAAAAATTGGTTTTTAGGTATTTGTGTTAGCTCCATTTTAAAGCAAAAATTTTACAGATATCTGTGTTTTTCTTTGAGATATAAAGGTTTTTGTGAAATCACGTTTTGCCCCCTGTCCCCCCTTAGGGGTCGAATTTCTAAAATTCCAGAAATTAGTTTTTAGGTATTTATGTTAGCTATATTTTGAAATAAAAATCTCACGTGTATCTGTTTTTTTTATTTGAGATATGAAGGTTTCTTAGAAATCCATTTTTGCACATGTGAAATCCCATTTTGCCATGCACCCCTTCTTGTGGACCGAATTTCCAAATTTCCAGAAACTGATTTTTAGGCATTTGTGTTAGCTATGTTTTAATGCAAAAATTTTACAGATATCTGGTTTTTGCTTTGAGATATGAAGGTTTATGTGAAATCACGTTCTGCACCCCCCACCCCCCTTGGGTGTCGAATTTCGCAAAATCGCTTCTTAGGGGGTGCTTACACTACATTTCTATAATCTGACCAAGTTTCGAGTCGATGACTCCAGTATATTTTGCTGCGCGTTGATGAGTCAGTGAGTGAGTGAGTAAGTGAGTGGAAGTACTCTTTTATATATATAGATTATATTTGTAAAAAAAAATAATAACATAAAAGATTCTTTGAAGGAAACAATCTTTTGCAGGTAAACCCATGGGTCAAAAATTAATACAAATCTGACCCATATCCTGCCTGAGGCAGGACTCTAATCTGAATATATAAGATGTATTGTTTGATAAATAGATTAGTTCCATGAAAAATTTTAACATATTTAATTTTAGTATTAAATTATTACTAAAATATTTGATTCAACTCTGGTCCATAAATAAAATTTGCCATTAATCCAGTTTTGTTATGTTAATACTTAATTCATAACAGTTGTCATAGTAACACAGATAGCAGCTATTTTTTACAATAACTTTTTATACAATTTCTAATTTTTATTTACAGTGAAGTCTATTTTAAGAACAAAGATTCAGCAGATCATTTGTCAGTACGAGAAGTAAAAGCTGAGCATATTGGGAAGCTGATAACTGTAAAAGGTATAGTCACCAGATGCACTGAAGTTAAACCAATGTTGGTAGTCGCTACCTACACATGTGATGAATGCAGCTCTGAAACTTATCAACCTGTAAGTTGGTTTCACTTGGATATAATCCAAAATAATAACTTATTGTATTCTAAAAATAAACTGCAAATCAGAATAAAATTAAAATTTGTTTTTACTGGAATAGTATTATAACACTTTATTCTATCGAAATAGTATATTTCAACAAAAGTATACTGTTAAAAATAAATAAGAATGAATTTAATACTTTAGCAAATTAATTTGCTCATTAAATTTTTAATAATAAATTATACTATGTAAATTTTTACTTGTACAAAATATCAATATTTTAATGTTATTCTTTTCAAATTATTTTTACTCTAATATAGTATTGAAATGAAATACCAGAAATCTATATATTAATAGGCAAGCATAAAATTTGTTGTCCCTTTTTAACATATTAATTATGGGAGTAGAGGGTTGAAAATGGTATCATTCGAAAGGTATGGTTAGCCGGAAGGTGCGAATACAAATATTATTTTCTTACGATGTCAAGAAGGTATTTAAAAATACATTTATTTTTTATGCATTTTCCCCCATTTTTCCCTTTTATACACGTATTCCTTCACATTAAAAAATACCTAAAAGTAGAAAGTTGTTAAATCTGGCAATTTCATAAAGCTCAAATAAAACCATAGACACAGTAATTTGTATAATGTAGCATCACTATACGCAAGCGAAGTGATGACGTCACTGTCTGTCCATGGAGCCATGTAAAAGATTTTCTATGTTAATTGTCCATTGAATTTTTTGTAAAAAATTATTAAAAAATAACGGAAATTATCTGCCGATTTTAATTCCGATATTTGGGTATAGTCATAGGTGTCAACTTTTTAAAAAATCTGGGGGGGCGAGTTTCAGTGGAGCTATGTTCAAGTAAGATTTAAAAAACTTTAGAATTTATATATATCGCATGTGATACCCCTCATGTGGGCCCCTCGCATGTGATACCAACAATACGGCTATTAAAATGCATTCTTTATAAAAATTTTAACTTTCTATAAAGGAAAAACACAACTGATTTAATTGTGAAGCAATGAACAAAATAATGAAACAAATCAGTAGGCAAGAAAAAGGAAAACTGATCTAATTGTGAAGTAATGAACAAAATAATGAAACAAATCTGTAGGCAAGAAAAAGAAATATTTAATCTGAACTGATATCAATCTTATCAAAAAGTAATAAGGAGAAATACAATTTCCGTAACTTAAAATAAGAAAAATTCTAAAGGTGATAAATGACAGGATTGAACCTGGCTACTGAACTAATAAGTTCATTAATGAAAATAGAGACAAATTTATTTTCATACATACATATGAAACTAGTATATTGTGGCCACCACAAGACTTTCTTCTATATTTTCCTATATACATATTTAATCAGTAACAATATTAAAAAAAAATTACGATTTTTTTTCAAAGTTTTTTTTTTTTTTTTTGTTAAAAGTAATACATATTCAATCAGTAACAATATTAAAAAAAAAAAAAAAAAATTTGCTAAAAGTAAAACAAATCGATAACTTTGTTTTAAATTATCACAGATTTATAGTTCAACCATTCATTTTAAAGGTATTGACGAGATCTTTCGAAAGATACCCATCTTCAAAATTTACCCCCCCCCCCCCTTGAGGGGGTACTTCCCCCCAGGGGGGGAAGCAATGCCCCCACATGCACAAAAATTTTTTTCTAGTTAACTATTACTATTATCAATAACTCATATTAATTTTACAATCACAAGTTTAAAATAACTCTCATTATGTACATTTATACAATTTTGTCCTATATTGCCATGTTAAAAATTTAGAAAACATGAGATCACAGTGCCACCTGTTGAGCGATTGATCCCCAAATGTAATCAGTACCAGTTTATGTCAGGGACCAACTAAATACCAAGTTTGGTTAAATTTCGTTAAAAAAAAAAATAATAATAATTTTTTTTCTAAGTTTTTTTTTCATTAAAAGTAAAAAAAAATCGATAACTGTTTTAAATTATCACAGATTTATGGTTCGACCATTCGTTTTAAAGGTATTGACGAGACCTTTCGAAAGATACCCATCTTGAAACTTTGCCCCCCCCCAGTTGGGGGGAACCGATGCCCCCACATGCACAAAATTTTTTTCCTAGTTAACTATTACTATTATCAACGAGACCTTTCGAAAGATACCCATCTTGAAAATTTACTTCCCGGGGAGGCCGCCCCCGGAAGATTTAAAAGTGGGGGGGCCAGCCCCCCCTGCCCCCCCCGTAGTTTACGCCTATGGGTATAGTTATATATAAGTTACTGTCTACATGTGTTTGATTGAGTTATTTTTTCTGTAAAACTGATAAAATTTTAATTTAAAATTACAAAACTCCAGAAAAAAAATGGCAAACTTCCAGTTTTGAATGTAAACATAAACATTTCATTTCAAAGGGTGATATTTAAACAAATATTCAACTAATATACTAAATAAAAGGAAAATGGATTTGTTACTAACTGCTGCATGTATAAGTAGACGATACGGAAAAAATTCCGATTTCCGTTTTCTGCTGAATTTAGATGTTTTGAGCTTTCTTTACGTTTCAATTAACTGAAATTGGCTACTTATTTTTTTAAAAAGTGTCTTTATTGCTAGCTTTTGTGGGTAGAAGAAGCAAGTAGAAGATACATAAAAACTTTTGATTTCCAGTTTTCGATGAATTTACACGTTTTGAGATTTCCTTGCATTTTAATTAAGTGAAATTGACTACTTATTTTTATTTTTTAAAAAGTGGATTTATTATTCTTTTCTCTGCATATATAAGTAGAAAATATAAGATTCAGAAATGTTTTAGATTTTCGGTTATCGATAAAGTTACACGTTTTGAAATTTCCCGAACTCAATTCGACCATTTTTGAAAAATATCTTTTTTTTTTTTTTTTTTTTTTGTTCAAACATTGTACTTTATGAACCAATCGAATTAATTTAACAGAATTTGATACTTGGTTGGACCTTGGTCTGACATGGTACCTATTAGCTTCTGGACTGTATCACACAACAAGGGGCGTTTTCACGTTGCGATTTTCTCTCATTTCAGGAAAGGCTAACATCTACAGAGAGAAATAGTTATATTAAGTAAAACTCTGCTGATTCAGTTAGAGTGAATATTGGCAAACAATTGCCGCAGCTGTGTTGCAATTGCATTCCGTTTAGGGCAAGGCAATAACTTTGCTGTGCCTCGCTTTGCAAAAAACAATGGTCGAGTTTCGACCACTGGGCGATACTAGTTATAATAATTAGATAAATAAAAGAAAACCTTCTTTGATTTTAAATATTTATCTCCATCTTTTCTAAACAAAGTTAACTTTTAAAAAACAATAAACTTTGATAATTTGTTAATTTTAAAAGATGTTTTCTTTTTTGTTTCTTTTAAGAAATGGAAAAAAAATAATTTTAAGAATATGGTATAATATATTGGCATGGCAACAGATGGCACCACATCCAGTGTACAGAAATTTTCAGCGAGCGAAAATGCATACGATGGTAACCGATACATATTTGCGAATTGCTTTGTTTTTAACAGGTATACTTCCTTGGAAAATATGAATTAATCACGTGAATTATTTTTATGATTGAGCCACGGAGTAATATTAACTTTAATTAGGCGTTAATGAGCTTTAATTAGGCGTTTGCCATAGACATATCGATATTAATGTTGTCTGCTTGATCTTTCATCGGTATTCTGCATAAAGAAAGGAATATTCCCATTCTTAATTGGTTCAAAATTTTCTCGCACATGCCCAGATCGTACGATTTTGGTCTTACAGAATATGCTTTGTGTTTTAATATTATAGATGAAAATTTAATAAATCTAAAACTGAGACATACATTCAGAATATACTGTTCTGTCAATAACTTGATGTCAAATATTATGACATAATGTAGATGTACTATTTTAAAAAATGTTTATGAAAATTTGGTGTATACAACACAAGTGTATACTGTACAAGCTTTCTGCAACAACTGCTTTCTGCAATTTTCTAATTAATTAATGCCCTAACACTTTTACAAGCCATTCTAGGGTATATTACTTTTATTAATTTACTATAGTTGGCAAAAGTCATATAATTGACTGTTCATTGACTCTTCATTATAAAACAAAAATTGGAAAGAAAAAAAAATCTCCAAATTATGAAACTAGACAATTTAAAATCTTAATATAAATAACTCATTGTATGTATATGGGTATGTCTTACATCTCCTCCCAAACTACTGGGCCGATTTGAACCAAACTTGGCACAATTACTGCTTATGACCATAGTTGAAGCACTGTAGGTGTTTCAGATTTCTAGCACATGCGCAATGGGAGGAGGATGAGAAAAAATACATTTAAAAAGCATATTTTTGTATGATTTCTTCAATATGATTGTAGCTAGAAACTTCAAATTTTATATGTAGGTTACTTCTAATGTATATATATTTTTCCTAAATAGTTGTTTATAAAAATTCAAAATTGATAAGAGGTGAAATGATTAAAAAAAAAAAGTTCTAAAATTATGCTTTCGTCAAAATTTCATGCCTGCAACTTAAAAATTTTACTGTAAATATGTAATGAATAATAATGACTTAGTGTTTTAATATACTTAGAATTAAAAAATATAACATATTAGAATGGCGTCATTTCTTAGAAGTTATTCGATAGAAAAAATGCATTCCAATGGAGAAAACTGCTTCACTTTGCTATGATTGTGTCAGGCTTTTATTTTCTAGCAATGGAATAAGCAGTAATAAATAGTAATCTTAACTTAAAATTTTAGCAGTTCGATTCGTTTTTGAAAGCAAAGCTAATTAATTTAACCTATTGACCTGAGATTGTTTATTCTGATTCCTGATGAAGGCAAGCTTTGTTCAAATCTATTGAAAAATTCTATGAAAACCACTGCAGTTTTCCCCATGTGAAGAATGAGTAGAAATGCTAGACAGTGTGTGTCAATGTCGTTGAGATATATGAGAAGGCTTTTCCACTTACAGATAATTATTTTGTTTAAATAACAGATGCTCTTTTCTTGATCCCCAAACATTGGAATAGTATAATCTTATTAACATTGACTTATCTGACTCACAAACAATTTCTTTTTTTTTTTTTCTTTTTCCCCAGTTACGTTAGTTTAATTGTAGGCCTAATTGGATAATTTATTCTGCCATTGTAGATTTTAGTTTATTAAAAAATAAAAAAAGGAATAATTTATTCTTCCATTGTAGATTTTAGTTTATTACAAAAGGCCAAGGAATATAATCAGTATTTGGGATTTTTTATTTTTTTAATGTGTATGTGAGTGAGTGAATGAGATATTTGTTGTTGCATGATGCATGTATGTATGCGTGCATGCATGTGTATATTGTATAACTTGAAAACTGATAGCCGCAGAACATGTAAATTTTGTATTTAGGACTGTTATAATTTGTGTTGTACCTTCCATTGTAATCATGTCTCATCTTAAAGTTAGAAAATTAAATTTTATGTTTTATTTATTTAAAAATATATATAGTTTAATAGGTTATAAGTAAATAATATAGTTTTCACATAATTTTAAATATTGAGATGTTAATAATTTTCATTTATTTATTTTTTTATGAAAAGTGAAATTTACACTGTTCAATGTAAAATCATTTTATTGTAATGAACATTTAAATTTGTTTTGACCAATATTTTACTTTTTAAAATTTTATAATATTTTTGTTGTAATATTTTCATTTCAGGTAAATTCTCTCACTTTCATGCCCCTTGTAATGTGCAACAGTGATACATGTCGAATTAACAAATCTGCTGGAAGACTATATTTACAGAGCCGAGGATCTAAATTTATAAAGTTTCAAGAGATAAAAATTCAGGAACATGTATGTAAATTAAGTCTAAATATCTACTGCAAGCATTAATAGATATTTGTTAAATTAAAAGTAATTATTTTGATCTGAATTTAGAGTGACCAAGTTCCCGAAGGCAACATTCCTCGAACTATGACAATTCATGCAAGAGGTGAATTAACTAGACTTGTTTTACCCGGTGATCATGTTAGTGTTACTGGAATTTATTTACCTATTGTCAGAACTGGATTCAGACAAATTGCTCAAGGTCTTTTAGCTGATACCTATCTTGAAGCCCACGTAAGTATCCATATGTATTTTTTTCTTTGATTTTTAAGAATACAGCTATCGCAGGCATGAGAATTTTCCGCGGTTTTTTTATTTTGTTAAAATCAAACTTCAATGATGATCAGTGTTCAAACGCTCCACAAAAAACTTTACATTCTCAATCTTTTTCCATCCAAAATATAAATGTCAATATTCATTTTAAACATGCTTTATCAGATTCTATAACATATAAAAGAACAGGATTATTCAATATTTCTCACTCATGTAATTTTTTTTTGCCCTCCCACCCCCCCCCCCTTTTTCCTCTCTAACCATCACCAGTTAAACATTCTGTGGGAAGCCTTTTATTTTTGAATATTTATCCATCCACAACAAAAATGTCAATATTAATTTTAAACATACTTTATGATATTCTAGAACCCATAAAGAAGAAGAATTGTGTTTAATAGTTCTCACTCATGAAGTACTTTTTAACCCCCCCTCCTTTCCCATTTTCCACCACCAGTCAATGTTATTAAATGTTGATTGCTAGCTAATGTTTTTTTTTTTTTTTTTTTTTTTTTTTTAACACATGTTTTATTGTGCTGATGTGTTATTCTTTTAGTTTAATTTGTCACTTTAAAAATATTTTGTATAGTTTTTTCCTGTGAGCATTATTTTTTCATTTGAAATAAATTTTATGAACACATTTCATTTGTATAGTTTTCTCGGTGCGCATTATTTTTCATTTGAAATTAATTTTATGAACACGCATGTTTCCTCTTTTTTTAATTTTCTGCACTCATGCCTGAAAAATGCTCCCCCCTCGATTAAATACCCCTTCTGCTTTCCCCTTGAGTTTTGTTTGTCCCGAAAATACCAAATAAGTGTCACCGCCACATGCTCAGTGGTAGGCTCTATCTGAATAGGTGACAGATTTTTGCATATTTATTTCCTTTATAAATATGAACATTGATTTGTTTAATAAATTGGACACTATGATTACAGTCAAACCTCGTTAATGTGAATCTCAAGGGAAATAAAAAAATTGTTCATGTTATCAGTAATTTATCAGTAACTAATCTTCATTTTGATGGGGATTGTGGAAAAGTTCATGTTAAAAGTAATTCACGTTAACAAGGTTCGACTGTATTTGTAAATAAAAAACATAAGCTTTCTAAAATGTTGGCAATTTTTTTAAAAACAATTTATTGAAAGTCAGGGAAAAAAAAAAAGGTTCCTGAATTTCTTTTGTTAGTTGAATGCTGGTTATCAAAGAGTTTACTGTATTATTATTATTACAGTCAAACCTCATTAACATGAATCTTAAGGGAAATAAAAAAAATTTTCATGTTATCAGTAACTTGAAACAAATCTTTTTGACAGAGATTGAGGAAACAGTTCATGTTAAAAATAATTTAAGTTAACAATGTTCGACTGTACAGAGGTGCTGAAAATGTTCAAACCTCGGAAATTTCCCCCAAACACAGTATAAATTTCCCTCAATAATGCAAAAATCTACTTTGCTATACAAAGTCATTTGTTCTATGTAATAAATCTTTAAGAGAATAAGTATACACTGTAACATAAAAATATCGCTGTTAGTGTATAAGCTCTTCAAAGTAGCAAATTGTTATTTTTGATTCACATTTTTATTTTCTCTTAAAAAATATTCAAAATTTCCCCAGTCAGTTTAAATTTTCCCTGAACCTCGTTAGGGCGTTCGGACATATTCTGCACCCTTGCGACTGTATTTGTAAATGGAAAACATAAGCTTCCTAAAATATTGGCAATTTTTTTAACAATTTATTGAAAGTGAGGAAAAAAAAAGATTCCTGAATTTCTTTTGTTAGTTGAATCCTGGTTATCAAAGAGTTTACTGTATTATTATTATTACAGTCGAACCTCATTAACATGAATCTTAAGGGAAATAAAAAATTTGTTCATGCTATCAGTAACTTGAAACTAATCTTTTTGAATGAGATTGTGGAAACAGTTCATGTTAAAAGTAATTCAAGAAAAAATAATGGATTTTGTCAGAAAAATCTTTTTTTTTAAAGTAATTAATGCAAACATTTAAACAAAGTTGGAAAATCAAACATTTTATTTATTTTTCTTCTGCCTATATGTTCATGTATTTTTTGGCTAAATTTAACTTTTAGGAGATATTGAAAAAATATTTTAATTTTTTCTTTATGCTCTAATTATCACAACTTGTTTTATTCTTATGGTGAACTTTGTTAACCAAAACTCATGACATGCAGTTTATACGAAATTATTCCTTAACTAATTGTTTATTTATTAAAAAAAAAAAAAAAAAAAACATCTGTTCTCTAAATTTATTTCATGCTCATGTTTTACAATTCCTTTATTCAGGGCTAATTGTGACTCTATTTTAAAAATTCTGATTTTTTTTTTTTTTTTTATGAATAAAATATTTGTACTAAAATTTTGTAATTAAAAAAAAATATTGTTTAATTATAAAAGATTTTTCCAAATTTCCATTATGCAGTTATCTTAATTGCCGAAAAGTTGAAAGAAAAAAAAGCCCTTAAATCAAAATATATTAAACGAAAATTCTTGTGAAATCTGATGAGCAGTTTTCATTTTTATATATGATGATTTATGGATATGTAACCTTTTTATCTACAAAAATTTAAATAAATTGTGTAATATAACAAAAGTTAAAGCAATTTTTGAGTCTTGATATAAAGATTTCAAATTAGCTGACCAATTTTAAATAATAAGCAATGTATGTATTTATTTTTGAAAACAATCATTTTTAATCTCTGCTGTACTAAAAGTATGGAAAACTTTGTATTCATGAAAATTCTCAACCTCAATTTTTTGACATTTTTATAAATTTTGCAGTACAAGGAATTCTAAAATCGCAAAAAGGATCTAGTGTCTGTATTTTTAGTTTGTCAGTTTATTGTTGGTTTGTGTAAACTACTATAAATGAATTATAAAAATTTAGACCAGTTTTAAAATAGTATTCCTTATGAACTGGCCAGAATCCTGATTTTAATTTTCTAATTTGTAGTCTTTGTAAATTTATACAAAATTAAAAAAAAAATTAACATAGCTGAATAAAATAAAGGTAAATGTGTCAAAGCAAGTGAAGGTTAGCCTAGTTGATGAGACATTTCAATCTGTGACTGGAAAATGGCCACCAACAAAGTTCATTGCTCTAATTTTGAATATAATATTTTCTATAGTATCCAGAGCAAATATATGATGGAGAATTGAACAGATATTACCTACACTGTTAAAAAATTTTCAACTTTGCTGCCAGAAATTCTCTGTAATTTGAGAAAATAGTCGTAAATTACCGAAAAATTACGTTGACAAAACGTATTTTTCTATCATTACGGAGAACATCTGGCAGCAAAGTTGCATTATTTTAACCAACTATTTTCTAGTTGTCGCACTATTGTAATAAATATCTAAATGTAAATATAACGATAAATCTTCTGTTGAATAAAAAGATTGTGTTTCAGTTGCTTAGCATTTTGCTTTTTTTATCGAAGAAAGTCATAAAATTGACAAAACTCAAAAGTGGGCAAAATTGTGGGGGGTTTCCCAGCTAACCCTGGATGATAAACCATTTTCCTAAATACATTCATTCTTTTATGTTTCACATTTTTGAAAAGAGTTATTTTAAAATAAAATAATAAAGGGATGCAAATGTGATAATTTATTTGTTAAATTTTAACAGAATTCTGTTATCTAGTGATTTTAAGTGTGTGTTTGGTTTGATCTATATGAAATGAGAGATTGTGTTTAGAGAAACAGTTTAAAAAAAAAATTCCTAGTTCCATAAACATTTGCACATAGTGTTAATAAGCCAAAATATTTTTGCAGATCATTTTCAATATTTATCATGTTATAGAAAATTATTCTTAATCTAGGTGTTTAAATATTTAAATTTAACACTGTGTAATAAATTAAATTGATATAATAATCCAGGTCATCGAATGAAATTCTGGTTGGTGAGAAAAAAGAAAAATTGAGGTTAATAAATTATTTTAAATTTTTAGGGTATATTCTTAAATAATACTTATTAATTTGTAAATCAGTTTAAATCATTCAGTTTTAAAGCTAATCTATATTAATAAAATAAGACTTTCGTCTGTAAATTTGTCAGAATCAAAACATTTTGCGATATCTCCACTTTGCACACCATGAAAGCCAAAAATGACTTCAGAAAATTTTGTCTGTGTGTGTGTGTCATTGTGTCTGTATGCAATAAACACATGTAAACCCATTTTTTCCCCTTTTGAATTCGCTTTAAATTATCTTAGAATGATGAATTTTGGTGTGTGGATGTTGATTAAGTGTATGCATTATGTACTTTGCTGGGATTTTGCAAAACTTCAAATTTACCCTCTGGGGAGGGGGGAAGTAAGAAGCGGGTAAGTTGCTGCCAAAGGCAGTGTGAACCCGTACTCCTCACATTGTGAGTGGGAAAAGCCTCTACTGAACACAGCAGGAACACTTGGGTTATTAATATAGGATTTTGACAACTCATTAAGTATAGTGCCCAGCGAAACCTGCTAGTAATTGTAAATGTTATTGGTATATTTCAAGTTACAAAATTGATAATACAAGACTTTTTTTTTTTAATTTATTTTTAGAGAATTGTGCGAATGAATAAAACAGAGGATGATGAATTGAATGATGTGGAAATGACCCGTGAAGAAGCAGAGGAAGTTAAAAGTAAATTTTTATTAATACATTTCTATTATTCAGTTCTAGTAATCTTGATAAAGACCATTAGAAGTGGTCTATCTATTAAGTTTAATATTAAGCAAATTTTTGCACAATAGAAACGTTTGAACTTTAAGTTTTTGAAAATGTAAAATGACTAGTGACTAGAAAACTTGATCTCAGTAAAAACAAGGAAAATTTAAAAACTTAACAAAATTTATTAATATAAAAAAAAAACATATGTAGATATATATAACAAACTTTTAATCAAATACATTAACATAAAATAGCAATATAAGCTGGATAGTTACCTTGAAAACATTAGCTTGAAAAAGTATAAAAGCATTCAGCTCTTGATACAATATTTCTGAAGAAAAACATCTTGCCCGAAAGTCCCCTTTTAAACAAAACATTGTATAACACAATTAACATAAATCAAGGTCGCCAAGTTGACTATTGAGAAACGTAAGATGATGTAATTAAAGCAAACGAAGATCGTAGATAGATGTTCGCCAAGTTGACCATCGGGGAAATAATCATGAAGCTAAATTAACATCCCTAGGGTCGCCCAGTTGACCACTAAGCAAATAAACATCAATTTAAGAAAAGCACAACCATTGTAGATAACGGTCGAACAGAAGAAGATGTAATTAAAGCAAACGAAGATTGTAGATAGATGGTCGCCAAGTTGACCATCGGGGAAATAATCATGAAGCTAAATTAACATCGCCCAGTTGACCACTAAGCAAATAAACAATAATAACTTCATTACAGAAGAAATTTATCATCTTTAAAACGATGAGGAACAAGGACAAGAGTTCAAAAAAAAAATTTTAACTTCATACAGAATTTAGTTATTAACTATTTTAACTTCATGGTAAACCAGCATCAACTTTTAATATATCAGAACTTAACTTCGTAAATAATTTCATTTGTTTAAACTTTTAATTAAATAAAACTTTTAGCATACTTCTTATCTAAACAGGAGACCAGCTCTCTGAAAACACACTAATGCATCTTGTTGCTGCACTGCTGCTACCGCCCCGTACTACAATTGAATCAATCTTTTATCATTAAAGAATACAATATTTGCATAAAACGATCAGAAAAACATCGATAATAACGCCACCGTGTGGTCAAAACCAAAACAGTAAAAAAAATAACGATGACGCCACCTTATGGCCAAAGTTGAAATATTTCATAATTAATTTAATGAATTAAGATACGATGGCAACAAGGAGAAAAAGTTACTTTAACAGTGCAGAGAATGGCAACAGCTAAAAAGTAAACAAACCACGATGTTTGCCGCAAAGTAGCATGGAGTAAATAGAAGATTTAAAAGGATGAATTAAACTTGAGAAAATAGTAAGTAAAAGATATTTTAAGTTGTATATATATATATATATATATATATATATATATATATATATATATATATATATATATATATATATATATATATATATATAATAAGGAATGTTTTTACATTAAATGTGAGGACTAAAAGATAACTAAAGTTATCAAATCTTCAGTGATCAGCTGGTTTGCAACTCCTGAAAATTCTGATCATAGCAAAAACCCACTTGGTAGCACCTGCAATGCCCATAACCTAATGTGATGCCTTAACCAATTCTAACCATAGCAAAACTGTCTGGCTATTCATGTCCTATAAAAATAGTGATTACAGCAAACTCCTACTCAAGGGTGCGTATGGCACCCTCTTTTCTTGGCAGACTCACCAGAATATAACTGAAAAAAAATATTACTATGTAGTAATACAGGGTTCACATTAGAGGATGATATTCTAAAAATCCCACTATATTTTAAAAAATACCACTCAAAAAAATTTCTCACCTAAAAAAAAAAATAGTGGGAAAATCTCACTTAATATCTTTTTCTATTGTGAGCCCTTTTTGACAAATCATTACTTTCATTCAGTTCCCTCTCTAATTAATTGCTTTGACAAATGTTTTAAATTACAAATGACAAGCAATTCTGCTATCCATACTGACTGATTATTATTCTGATCTTAAGGTTCCCAGGTGTGAAATTCAAATCCTGTATACTATTACATACCTACCAACTCTCCGTTATTTCAACGGAGATTCTGTTATTTTGGGACTGTCTTCTACTCTCCGTTATTCTCAGACATTTTCTCCATTATTCTGAAGATTTTAAAGTTATACCTATAATTTATTCAAAACTTCAACAAACCTTCATTTTTTTAAGCAAGATTTTACTTTTGCTGAAAAAAATTCTCATAAATCTCTATATATGTTACTGCTTTTAATTAATAATTACTTAATTTTTATTTAATAATTAAATTTCACTTAACCTGTATAACTTTTTGATAATTTAAGCCATGGATTAAGCTATTAAAATACTGTCATATCTCGAAACACATCAATGTTTTCTAAGCTTGAAAATGCTGCTATAAAATCTCCGTTGTTTTCATTCTCCAATGTTGGCAGGTCAATTCAAGAAATTTGATGTGTAAATATTATTGTCATATTTTTGTATATTAATAATCCAAATGGCTTTTTTAGATACTTATAATTATGATAAGATGGCAAGTAGTATTGCTCCTGAAATATTTGGCCATGAAGATGTGAAAAAGGCACTCTTACTTTTACTTGTTGGTGGAGTAGATAGGAATCCCAATGGAATGAAAATTAGAGGTATAGTATATATATATTTAATTAATCTTAATATTTATTACGAGTTTCATTAAAAACTGCTTGTATTTAGCATATTTTGGAACTGTATATTATATTGCCTTGAATTATAAATTGTGTTTGTGAAACAGAAATATTTTCAGTATTAAGAAAAGTAAAGACAAAGTAAGTTATGGTTAATAAATTTTCAGTATTACAGAGTAATTGGAGATAGAGTTATATATTAATCATAGCTTTTTTTTTCTTTTTCTCTCACTCTGTTTCAACTTATAAATTTCAGCAGCACCCCTTTTCCTCACTGTGTGCATATGTACCAGAAATTTCGATATAAGTTTTTTTTATTACACATGATAAAAATCATTATTTGAATCCACACGAAACTTTATAGAGCCTTTTAATGAGTATTCAGTTTTTGCCTCAATTGATCCAGTTAAAAGAAAACTGTGAACCTACTAAATTAAAAATTACAATAAATCATATTATTTACTTTTTCAAATATTAAGTCTTATAACTTTTAAGTTTTAATACTGCTTTCTTTCTCTCTGTTATTGTACATAACAAATTGCATGTATATTATAAAAGAATTAAAGCTTTCTTAATGTGACTTACTTAAATGTTGTCTCATAGGCAATATTAATATCTGCTTGATGGGAGATCCTGGTGTTGCTAAATCTCAGCTTCTGTCATTTATTGACCGGCTGGCACCAAGAAGTAAGTGCCTTTTTATTTTTTATATTTATTGAAAATAGCTTGTTTTAGATGCGTAATATGTAAAACATTTTAAGGTACTTTTCTGTTAGCTGGGTGCAAACGATATGTCGCCTACTCTTAGTTTGCTATATCTACATATATATCTTGGTTCCTTTTAGTTTGCTTTCAGCTAACGAAAAAGTACCCATTTTAATTTATTACAATAAGCTCATGTTAAAAATCAAGATGAAACATACACACACTATATATGTACACATATATATAATTTGTAGAAAAAAATAAATATGTATATGTATGCATGAAATGTTTCAGAAAATTTGGTAGCTATTTAAAAAAAAAATAATAATAATAATAATAATCTATATAAATAAAGAGAAGTGTCTGTGTGTCTGCGCTCTGCTGCTCACACTACTGATCGCAGAGCTTCCAAATTTAGCATATAGGTACCTGGGACCCTGCAGGTGTACACCTCATCGAGATTTTTTTCGAATTTGAATTTTTTTAATTAATGTTTTCGATTTTAAATATTGGCTTCAATGTTTCATTTTTCATGAATTTATTCTTCGAATGTAATCGTCTGTGTATCTTAGCAACGGCTATTATGCAATTCATTTTTTATTTAATACATTCATTTGAAGGAGATTTTCTTTCTTTTTTTTTTTTTTTTTTTATTATTATTAATATATTTATTGAAAATCAAATAGTAATGCAATAGAAATAAATTGTTACGTTTGTGTATAAATTTTATGGTATAGCAACTGTTTATCTTTCATTTTGTTAATTATTCCTTTAAAAGAATTTTTTTTTTTTTTTTTTTTTTTTTTTATAATATTTATTGGGTGAAAAAAATGGTAGTTTATAGTAGAAAGGATTAAACTGATTAAAATTCATTTGTTTTTCATGTATTTAATTCCTTTTAAAAGAAAATCTACTTTTTTATTTTATTTTATTGCATCAAATCGTAATATAGTGTAAATAACGGGGGCTATAAAACACATGGTTCAAAAACTAAAATATATAATAGATGCTGAGATACAGTCATCTTTAAAATTGTAGTTCTTAAATAACAGAAAATCCACAAGTCATCAATAAATACCCAGATTGAAGTGTCCGGGAAAGACCTTTCTGTAGACAGTGGGAAACTGGACCCGATGCAGTACGGTCAGAAAAAAGAGCTGCCTTAGGCAACGGGCACCCGAAGAAGCGAGATCTAAAACGATTTCAGTGTTTTTTTTTTTTGTTTTTGTTTTTAATGTGATGTAAAAAATAAATAGTGATCCAATTCTTTTGAAAATTCATTTAAATATAGTGACCAGCGAAGCGGGCATAGCCTGCTAGTAATAAATAATTATTTTTTATTTTAACAGTGTTGAGATGACAAAGATTTTCATTGGTTACAACATCATTAGTGTTAATTTCCTGTCCCCCTTTCTGTCACTTATTCAAAAAAAAAAGAATGGCTACTGCATTATTAACTATTATACCGTATGAATAACAGTATAATTTTATTCAGGTCAGTATACTACTGGCAGAGGATCTTCTGGGGTTGGATTAACCGCTTCTGTTATGAAAGATCCTGTAACCGGTGAAATGGCTTTAGAAGGTGGTGCTCTGGTTCTTGCCGACAAAGGTATCTGTTGTATTGATGAATTTGACAAAATGATGGACTCTGATAGAACAGCTATTCATGAAGTAATGGAACAGCAAACTGTGTCTATAGCAAAGGTGAGAGTTATTTTATCACATGTAATTTCTTCTTTCTTCACGTCTAAAAATTTTTCAGAAATTATTTCTTTTTTTTTATTATTTATTTACTTTTTAGAAATCATTAAACTTAAAAAATCTGTATACACAAACTTAAAATTATAAATATTTATATTTCATTATCTGTTGCATTTCCATGTGTAGGTTTTTATATCTACAGAGTTAACGTTAGAGGGTGATATTGTGAGAATTTGGTTATATTTTTAAATAATTCAGTTTCCTTTTCTACTGTTAAAATATTTAACAAAACAGCTGGCATATATAAAAAGTATTTTTATAAAGTATTTTATAGTAAGTATTTATAAAGTTTTTTTTTTTTTTAAGAGATGGTAAATCTGGAGGTTACGTCGATATGACTAAAGTAAAAATAAGGACAAATATAAAAGAACACTTAAATGACATTAAAAATAATGAAATAATTGCTGCTCTAATTAATGTAAAAGGAAATATGAAAATAGATTTTTGAAATTTTCAAATTAGCAAACTTAACAATTATCCCTGTGCCATAAATCATAAAGTTATTGAGATTTAAACAAAATGCCATGCGTGCAATAGCCTCAAAACCTTCGGAGATAGACAAAAAGTGGCATGCCATGCTAAGGAGGAGAGGGAAAATACAGGCAACCATCAATTCATTTGACAAATCTGAGAATGAATACATTAGGAGTTAAAAGCTTTCATAGAGTAAGATTTTAAGTAGTTAAGTTTTAATAAATATATATTTAAATAAACAGCTCTTGAAAAATAGTTATGTTTTTACTGTTTTTATTATCTTGGATATTGGCATAATTTAAAAAAGCTTTCAGTTAGTGTTAGTGGCACACTATGAAATTTCTAAGGGAATTTAGAAATTTCATTCAGTTTGATCAATATATGAATATCATTGCTGGGAATCTTTATATTCTTCAATTTGTGAAGATGATAAATAGATAATTATGTATTAAGAGCGGACAATACCTAATCTCGCCAGCAGCCTTGGCCCATGTTATTCTATGGGAAAATTTGATTGCATAATTACTCATTACCTAATGTATATTTTTCAATTCTGTTTTCACATTTAGAAAATTCATAAGCGTTAAATTAGTACTTGTTTTCCAAAAATTGATTTTTTAAATTTTTAGTTTTTCATTTTGCGACTAGAAAATCAGCAAAATCCATTTTGTAAAAAATCGCATTTTTGATCTGAAAATTAAAATGTAAAAATTTTAAAAAATGAATTTTTCAAAAATGGGTACTCATTTAATGGTTATGAATTTTCTGACTGCAAAAACAGAATTAAAAAATATACATTAGGTAATGTGTAATTGTAGTAACAAATTTTCTCATAGAATAACATTGGCCACGGTTGTAAGCAGGATTAGGTATTGTCCCCTCTTAAATTTGATATTGTTTATTTGTAATACTTATACATCTTAAAAGTTTAAGTTTAGATGAGCTGTCCACCTTGAAAAAAATATTTTTATTTCATGCTAATATTTCTGTATATTATATAGGCTGGCATCATGACAACCCTGAATGCCAGAGTATCAATTTTGGCTGCAGCTAATCCTGCTTATGGAAGGTATAATCCCAAACGTTCATTAGAACAAAATATTCAGCTTCCGGCAGCATTGTTATCCAGATTTGATTTGTTATGGCTAATCCAAGACAGGCCAGATAAAGAAAATGACAAAAAGTAAGCAGCAAAAATTTTAAGTTTTGTTTTTAAGTAATAATTGCATGATGTTTTGTGAGATAAAAATACTGAAATATGAAGTTTTATTTTTGTGTTTAAAATTGATTTTTCATAATTTGCTATGAGGAAGAAAAAAATTGCTAGTAACGCTGTTTAATTTTAAGCTTATTTCAAAATTTCTTTCCTTAATCTAATCATTGATGATAAATCGATATTAATTCTGAATTGAGATACAAGCCTTGTATTTGTTATTTTCTATTTTTAAATTAATACAAGGTAGCTACTAACTTCCAATACCTAAAAATGCAGGGAAGGTCAGTCAGGAAATGTTGACTAAACTACACTCATGTCCATGAATTAAGGATAATGCTAGTTGAGGCAAATAAATGTTCAGAAGCAAAACAAACATGACTTATTCATAAAGTCCATTTATTAAACAAAAGATAAAGAACAAAAAAAGGTTGTTTATGTAGGATACCATTTATAAAAATTACGATTTTTGCTCCCTGTAGCAATTACAAAAAATATCTCCCTTACAAAAACCTAACATTACATGGTTGGTATGATGGTTAATACATTCTATGTCTCTCAGATGATGAAATACAGTCCTTACAGCGCTTAGGAATGCTGAGTATTAAATTATTGATCTGATCTTGGGGAAGATTACTCTACTCAGTAAGCAATGCTCTCCGAAGTTCCGGTACACATGTAGGAGGTGGTTGACAGTATACAACTCGTTGGAAAAGCATGTCCTGCCCATGCTCTATCGGATTCTAATCGGGTGAGAATACTGGCCATTCAATACGGGCGATGGCTTCAGATTGTAGACATCCGTGTACAACGTTTGCACGGTGAGGACGCGCATTGTCATCCATAAACACAAATTCTGGGCTCATGGCACCCCTAAACAAACATACGTGTTGTTCCCGAATGATGTCCCGATAAATATAGCCTATTATTCTTCCGATTTGAACATGCAGATCTGTTCTGGCGCCCAATATGATCCCCCCCCCCCCCATACAAGCACTCCTGTTCCACAGTAATGGTGTCATTCAATGATGTTGTTTTGGTGGTAACGGGTACCTGACGTTCTACATATGAAAGTCTGGCATGAATCACACTGCAAGATAAACCTGGACTCGTCGGAAAACATCACACAAGCTCACTGTGCCGCTGTCCACGTTGTATGTTTTCTACTCCAAATTAACCGCTGACACAGTGCATTGCCTTGAGTGAAACACATCTAACAGGCCTGGGAGCATATAGACCAATATCTCCTAATCGTCTATGCACGGTTTGTCTTGAAACTGTGTCACTCGTGGCTTCACACAGCTAACGAGACAGGTCTGATGCTGTGCTTTATCTGCTTATTTTGGCAGTTACTGCCAAAAACCGGTGGTCATTCAGCATTGTAACTCGGGGCCGACTAGTACTGTAACGTCGACTGGCATTTCCATCATTTTGGAATCGTTGCCAAAGCCTAGAGATGACATTTTGGGCGATTCTAAGTTCCCCCGATACTTCTATCTGAGTACGCCCGATAATTCTACCACGTAAAAAATTATCTGCATGCGTCGTCTGTGTCATAACCATTCGGCTGTGGCACTGAGCGGCACACAGAACGCTTGCGAACAATTTTCCTTCTTTGCTCCCATTCCTTATCTACCCCCTTCTTACACTTTCGTGATTGTAACATCATATCGGAGTCATCTGATGGCTTCCTATAATTTGCATAATATTCTTAAAGATGTGTGTGGTATTTCTACAGGTGAAATTTTTGCATTAAAGTTCGATTTCAGTTTGAATCTGAATTATCCTTAATTTATGGACATGGGTGTATATTAAAAAAAACTAATAACATGCCCTCTGGTATTGTTTCATCTCTAATCCATCAGCCATTATTCTAGTTTCAACATCTTCAGGTAGAGGTAAGCAATGGTCTCCACGACTGTAGTAACTCCTAATGCTCCCTGATAATGATGACTTTTACAATGTCACAATCAGAATTACCATCAAGATTTAAAAAAAAAAAAAAAAAAAAAAAAAAAATGAAATTTTCAATATGCTAGCAACCAAGTTATAGACTGCCTCATACCGAGTCCGTTTTCACTATTTTTGCGATGATGTATGTATGTGTGTATGTCTGTGAATGAACACGCTAGCGTCTAAACGCTTTGTTCGAATAAGCTGAAAGTTGGTACGTATATTGTAAGTCATCATACTACGAACCCTATTGATTTTGGTGAATCTAGCATTTATAGTTTTTTTTACAGGGACACAAAGAACAATTCTTTATCGTTATGGCCTATGGGACCAAAATCTTAAAAGTGTGATAGCATCTAAACGCCTTATTAAATTGAGCAAAAAATTTATACACATATTATAGGTCACAGATACTCAATCTGTATAGATTTTGGAGAATCTAGCACTTATAGTTTTTATACAGGGACACAAACAAAAATTCTTGATCATTATGGCCTATGGGACCAAATTTTTAAAAGTGTGGTAGCATCTAAATGCCTTGTTCAATTGAGCTGAAAATTTATATGAATATTATAAATCACTGTTGCACTAACTGTAAGCATTTTGGTGAATCTAGCATTTATAGGTTTTTACAGGGACACAACGAAAAATTCTTTATCGTTATGATCTATGGGCGCAAAGTTCAGCAGCGTTCAATAAAACATCGTGTAATATCTGAAGAAAAATACTCAAACACTTTCTCTCTTTTGTTCGTTTAACAACTCCTCTTTCTTTACTTTATCTACAAAACTGTTAATTAGTCGGTGTTTGGAAAGTCGAGTGGAGTCACTCCAGATTTTTTTTTTTTTTTTTTTTTTTTTAAATATGGTTCCTTGGTTTGTATATACTGCATAGCATTTTCCCTCCTTTATATTCTCATATGACCTGTTTACTCAAGTATTATATGTCTTTGTTATTTCTTAAATTTAAACTTCAAGAATAAATTAAAGGTAAGCTTTTTTATTATTAGATAAATAATTCGTTTAAAATATACATATAAAAACAATTAAAAATATAAATAGATGATTCAAAACATCAAAGATAAATTGTTCTCTTAAATACAGTCAACTCTCTGAAATCCGCAATTGTTGGGACCAAAGCTTTTGCAGATTATTGATCATTGCTTTGTTTACATTAGAGTATTAATTTGCAATATTAAAATACAAATTATATCCAACAAGTAATTTAATTATTCAAAACGTATTTTTTTTTAAATTACACAATATAAATTAATAAATAAAATTAATAAGAAAAATAAAAAATACAGATTTATCAGCAATTAAATATGAAAATAGAATATGTACATACTATTTTAATTTACTGGTTATTTAGTTTTTTGAACATTGAGTCAAAGCTGAATTTCAAGTCTTGCAAGTACATTCATTTCAAAACAACTCTATGATTTTTTTTCAAACTTGCCATATTAACCCTCTTTTAAATATCCTTTTGCATGTAACAGGTTCCCACGGGTCAGGGAATTTGAAATTACGAAAAAAAGTCAAGGAAATATCAGGGAAAATTTAAATATTGCTCAAAAACCTGGAAAAATGATGATACAAACCTGGAAAATGCTTTTTGAGCATTCAATTTATATCGCAAGTCACGTTACTATGTTGTCTTTTATGTCACAAGCTATGTTCTGTTTCATACCGCGAGCTATTTTTTATGTCTCAAACGAGATTTTGTGACTGGAATTTTCTAAAAATAGACCTGGAAAAGTCAGGGAATTTTATTTTTGAAATTGAGTGGGAAGCCTGATGTAATTGTTGCTTTCTGGTCAACAATTTTTTATGCCAAGCTTTGTTAAAAGTCTATCTTAAAAACGGCTCTAACGGCTTTCTTGAAAATTGTTGCATAAACCCATTTTAGATATCCTTTCTCGTGCTTTACTTGGTTATCACAGGAAAATTAATAGTCATCCTGATCAGATAGATCAGTTTTAGATCTCAGAAATTGGTGATTTAAAAAAAAAAAAAAAAATGCTGTTTAAACTCTGTTTTATATGTCTTTACACGTGTATTAACTTTCTCTTACAGGAAAATTTTTAGGTGTCTATTTCATTAGATCACTTCTATGTCTTCTGATAACATTATCTCCAAAAAGTGCATGTAATATGTGCAATAGTGGGTAATGGAAGTTGTGTGGTTGTTTCACAACAGATTTTTTATTTGTTTATTTTGAAAAAAAAATGATTGAAATTTTTTTAACTATGATTTCCATTGTTTGTTTACATTCAGAAAAGACCTGCGGTGCGGATTATAGAGAATTGCAGGTTATAGATCTGTGGATTTCGGAGTCGATTGTATTATCAGAGCTCATTCTTGCTAGTCCATGGCTATAGGTTATTATTAATGTTATTTTTTTTTTTTTCACATCTGCTTATTAATACTAATTATAAAAGAACACTTTTTTCATACAAATTACGAAAAATTGGATTTGATATTGATACTGAACCCAAGGAAATAAAATATCAATTTATAAAATGTCACATGCTAAAATAGAAGGAAAACTTGGGAAAGTTAAAAACGATTCAAATGCTAACCAACCTGTAATAAGCTTTAATAGTAAAAAGCGAAGTACTTCTTAGAGACTGTATCTTTTTTTTTTTTTTTTCTTTTTTTTTTTTTTTTTACTTGTTAGAATTAAACTTTATTATTTTAAAATGCATTTTAAAAAAATTGTTCATTTCAATAACATAAATATTACAAAAAAGAAAAGGAAAAAAGACAGTTATTATTATTATTATTTTTTTTTTTTTTTTTTTTTTTTTTGTCTTAATTTGTTTATGGTTATTTATTTATTTTTTTCATTTACATTTTTTTTTTTTTTTTAGATTGGCTGAACATATCACCCAAGTGCATATGCATTGTCGTGAGCCTAAAGCTAATTTTGATCCTATGCCCATGAATGTAATGCGTAGATACATTGCTTATTGCCGCAGAATTAATCCTGTTATTCCTGAAGATTTGACTGATTATTTAGTCAGTGCTTATGTTGAAATAAGGAAAGAAGCTCGAGGCAGCCGTGACACTACATTTACATCTGCAAGAAATTTACTTGGAATTTTACGATTAGCTACTGCTTTGGTATATCTTTATTATAATAATTTCTTTTTTGTTAGTGTAAATAAATGCTTTTTTTCTTTACATAGAACAGGGATGCACAACCTATGGTCTGCGGGCCAATTTCGGCCCGCATAGCCTTTAAAGTTGGCCCTCGAATGTTGTAATAAAATAAGATCATTTTTAAAAAAAGAGAGAGAGAGAGAGACTTTTTCAAATAAACAGAAAAAAAAAAAAAAAAAAAAAAAAAAGGAAAAGTTAATACAAAAACGATTCTACATGAGAATAAATAATTTACAGTTGTTCATGAAGTTGTTTTATTTTTTATTATGTGCCTTTTCAGTTTGTTCCACACATGAAAATGCAGTATGAGGATCAAATTAAAATCTTGCGTAATGCATTTGATGATCGGTTTTCAGATTTTGAAAAGTGCCAAACAAAAATTTATGTATTTTCTTCTCTGTTTTCTGTTGATGTAAATCTAGTGGGTGAGAGGGCCTTAGTTGGACTTAATTGATTTACAGAATTCTGATTTTTTCAAAAATCAATTCAAAGAAAAACTGATATTAGAATTTTATAAAGACTTACTTGATGAATTTTCATGCTTAAAGCAAAATGCAGCTGCATGTGCAACTTTCTTTGGTAGCACTTATATTTGTGAGCAAACTTTCTCACTAATGAATTTAAACGAATCAAAAGAAATAGAATAACATATGATAACCTTTCTTCTGTTCTACGTATTGCCACAACCAATCTTAAGCCCAACATAAGATCAATAACTTCAAATATTCAATCTCAGCCATCTCATTAATTTTTACTAATTTTGTTTTATTTATTTATTGCATAATCTGTGCATGAGTAAAATAAAGTAATAAATGTAATTCCTGTGTATTACCAGGGAAAAAAAAAAAAAAAAATGTTTTCATGTTTTAACATTCACCTGCTGCTTTGGCCCTCAATATGATCCTTTTTCATTTTTTGGCCCCTCATCCTGAAAAGGTTGTGCATCCCTGACATAGAATAATTAGGTGAGTGTAGGGGGGTTGATCCAAGCAAAAATTGGGTCCCTTTTGCTTATCCTTTTATAAAATGTTTCTATTTTTCAATATTATTTTTAAATAACTGGTTCAACAAAACTCTATTCACTTGATATTGAACACTATCTAGAACAGTGATTCTTAAGCACTGTGCCGCCAAATTTTAGAAATGTATATAGTAAAAATCATAATGCTTTTTTTTTTTTATTACGAGTAAAATTTGTTATGAAATTTTGTTTTATATGCCTTTACACATGTATCAGTTTTCTTTTACAAGAAAGGTATCTAATTTCTCAGGTCAATTTTATATCTTCTGACCACATTACCACCAAAAACTGCTTAAATATTATATTTATATTGAATTTTTTTAATTTAAGTGTACTATTTGAATCAGAGTGGCTACTATTTCAGACTCAGTGGCTACTATTTTGGCCACTATTTCATACATTAACAGGGTTGCCACAGGCTACTAAAAGACAACTGTGGTGGTACTTTTTTATTTTATTTAATAATGGATAGAGGTTGCCTTTAATTTAAAACAAAATATGTTAACAAATTGTGATCGTATGAAATAATGATGAATTACCCTAGGCTTCGATCTGATCATACATGGGTACATACCAAGTATAAGATAAATTCAATCTTTACTTTTTTAAGATATTTTAAAGTTTAGAATAAAACATACCCGGTCTTGAAAAAAAGGAAAGGCAGTCTTCAATTCCAATTTAAAAGTATTTATTAAGATTAATTTGCTTTCCCACTTCAAGAATGCAGAAATCCGGACAACTGTTATAAATCTCAAATCTCTAATACATAGCCATGCTTCTTTAAAATAAATTCAAGATACTTATAACAAAATATTTATATAACAAAAATCAGCTCCGGTCACTGTCACAATTTCGTTTCAAGTCATAATAACCGTGTGGGACCATATATATAAAAATAACGGTAAAATATAATGTAGGGACGTAGGTGCCCGGCCATTCTTCTCTACCCCAAGGTGGAACACCAACTCACTGATTTTTAAATTTTAAAAATCGCTCCTAAAGAAAAAACAGGTCCGCACACCTAAAATCACGGATACGCGATTTGGATTCGTTAATCGGACTTCAAAAGTAACCAATTAAACAGTACGCGCACGCAAGAGAAACAATCGCCGATTCTCCCGTTGTCAAGTGTCGCGGGAAGCAAACTTTACAGGGTGCGTTGAGCCAGGAACGAACGGTTGCGATGAGATGCCTGCAAAACGATGTATTTTGGCATAGGAATTAAACAAGAGGTGATGTATTTACATCACATATCCCCACATGACCAATTACAAAAAATTTTATGGCACTGGAAACATGAAACGTATATGGTGAAATTGTGAACAGAGCCAGAGACGGTTTTTGTTGACAAAAGACATAAAATTTTTTGTGAATAAATTGTATAAAAGAATAATATAAAAAAAATTCAGAAACATTACTAAATATAACATATATATCAATTATTTTACAACAAAAAGAAACTTATCGTTATTACACATACGAACTTGTTATAAGAAGAAATAATATAATCATAATATCAACAAAAAAAAAAAAAAAAATCACTGAACACATGAGCTTGTTATTTGAAAACACTCACGTGAGAAAAAAAAAAAAAAAAAATTTCCTTTTTTTTCCCTTTTTCTCTTTAAAGGAAATCATGCGAATGACAATAACATGGCTCATAAAATTAAATAATCTCAATTCTTATAGAAAAGTAAGATACACATAAAATATAAATGTAATATCCTAAATGTAAACACAGCACATGAAAATAGATATCTATTAATATATATAAGTATGAATATAAACATGAAATCATATTATACAAGTGACATGTCATGAAAGAAATATTATATTTGTTACCAGTAACATAAGAATTGTTAATAAAATAAATAGCAATATATTTGGGCCCAATTATTACATGTGAGAAAGCCCCTTGGAAATAGACCAAGAAAATATCAAACAAAATTAAAACCCAATTAAAATAATAACCCTAAAATGAAAATAAAAGAATATGCTTTACAAAAAAAAATGCTATTTCCAATTGACTTGCTACTATTACACAATTATTTTCATATATATATATCTATATCTGAATAATACTCTAAAAAAAAATATATACATATATAAATGAGAAATTATTTAACAGAAGTGTGGTACAGCAAAATCCAACCATCTAACACATTGAACACTTTTTTTTTTTTTTTTTTTTTTTTTGTATACTTTACTATGATAATCTTGAGATATTAATATTATATTTTCAAAAATTAACTCTTTTATAAAACATAATTTACTGGCTGCGACTCTCCAAGAGTACTCCCAAGCAGGTTGATCAGTCCTATTCTGAAGCACTCCCGGAAAGACACAGAAAGCAAAAAAAAAAATATTTATATTATATATTGTTAAAGATTGCTATTTTTTATTCCTGGGCCTCAGGTTGTACCTGGAGGCCGAGCTATCTGGTATACAAGTGTTATTTTTCTTGTTGACAATAGGAGCAGGAGATTGACTATTTTCTAGAACTGGTAATTTATTGTTTGTAAGCAGAGAATTTGTATTGTCTTGTATAAGATATTGTTTCCTTTTTGGGACAATTAAAAGTCTATCGATATTAATGTGGAACGGTTTTGCTGTAACACTTTCATACTCTTTAATTTGAACCAGCACCTTAGAAATTACTTTAGTGACAATAAAAGGCCCGATAAACCTTGCTTTGAAAGTGTCTCGTGTTTTCATGTAAACAAGATCGCCCGTCTTGAACACTCTGAGGGAAGCTCTCTGGTGCTGTCTTTGATTTCTGTAATTTTGAGCATCCTTCATATTTCTATGTACCTTTTCATAAACTCTATTTAGCGACTTCATGTATTGATAATACTCAAAGGGGAATTCCATATTTGACATTTCATGCAATTCACATACATCAAATATATTAGAAACTGACCTACCAAAATGTAAAAATGCTGGTGAATACCCCGTTGATGAATGTATAGAAGTGTTGTATATACTTTTATGTATCATCAAGGCTTGTTTGAAGTTGAAGCCTTCACCTGCTAATGAAGCAATAGATGATTTGATACTAGTGTTTATTCTTTCGGAAGATCCTTGCGTCTGTGGATGTGCAGACGAAGCATGAACAAGGCTTATTTTCATGGTTTTGGTGAAATGGTTGAAAATATCTGCTGTAAACTGAGGTCCAAGGTCAGACATTAATGCTGCAGGACGTCCATATGATGTGATATATTTTGTTAGGGAGTCTACAACAGACTGTGCCGTGGGTTTTTTAATTGGAAAAAGTTCTAAGAATTTGGAGAAGTGATCAAAACAGGTAAGTACAAACATTTTGTTGGAGAATGGTCCAACAAAATCCATAGATACCAGTTCACCAGGTTTATTTGGAATGAACATTTCCTGTAAAGGAGCTGCAGGAATTTTGTGAGGCTTATTTCTGATACACAGTTTACAAGAAAGCACGTAATTTTTGGTATCTCTGTATATTCCTCTCCAGTAATATGACTTCAGGATTTTACGGTATGTATTATAAATACCAAAATGTGGCATATGAGCTATCTTTAAAATTTTAGGTTTTAGTGAATTTGGTACAAGAATCTTGGAGGAATTACTATCTTGTTTGCTATTAAATTTTCTTTTTATCATCAATAGACCTGTATCTGGATGAATGAAATAATTTTTGAATTTCTGTTTTGGATTTTCAGACGTAATATTTTGTACTATTTTCAATAAATTATCATCATGTTTTTGTTCAATAAATAAAGTATCTTGTGAAACTTGTAGTTCTGGGTCATTATTTTCTCTAATAGTTAGGTTTAGGTTGCTGTGATTTATATTGTGCAACTGTATGCTGGGTGAATTGGATGATACAGGTAAGATGTTTTCATCATTTATTAACTCTGGATTTGTTGTCAAATTTTGGGTGGATTCTGAAAAGTCATCACGTGAAAAATAATCTGCTAGAACATTAGATTGACCTTTAATGTATTGGAATGTAAAATCATACGTGTACAACTCTATTAGCCATTTTGTAGTAAGATCTACAGGTGAAGTAGTACTGCGATAGAATTCTATGGGTTTGCTATCACTTAAAATTGTAAATTGTCTATTATATAAGTAGAACCTGAATGCTTGAACTGATTTAACAATTGCCATAAGTTCTTTCTTGAGTGCCGGATAGTGCTTCTCAGAATTAGAAAGTGTTTTGCTGAAATAGCTAACTGGTTGTAATACATTGTTGCGTTCTTGCAACAGAACCCCAGCTATAGCTACATTGCTAGCATCGGTATTCAGGAAGAAAGGCTTGTCAAAATCAGGTAAATTTAGAAATGGTTTAGTAAAAAATATCTTTTGAATTTTCTGAAAAACTTCTGTGTGTTGATGTGTCCATTTAAACGGGATCTTCGTTGAAGTTAACTGTGTTAGTTGATCCACTAGTTTTGCATAATTTGGAAGAATTTTTCTGTAAAAACCACATAAACCCAAAAATCTCTTTAAATGTTTTCTTGTTTTGGGAGTTGGAAATGCTGTTATTTTGGTGATGTTTGATGATATGGGACTTATTGTATGGTCTTGTATATGAAATCCAAGGTAATCAATAGCCTTCTTAAAAAATTGGGATTTCTTCGGAGATAAGGTGATGTTATACTTTAATAAAATTTTGAAAAGTTGAGTCAGTTTTTCTAACATTTCTGGAAATGAGTTGCTACATACAATAATATCGTCCTGGTATGCAAAGATACCAAGACATTTTGTTTCTTCAATTATCGCATCAATCAACATTTGGAAACTGCTTGCTGCAGATCTTAGTCCAAACATTAAACGACTAAATGAATAGGTCCCCCACTGAGTTGTGAATGATAACCTTTTTCTGAACTTCTTTGGGAGATGTATTTGATGATATGCAGACGGGAAGTCCAGCGTGGTGAAGTATTTATACTTTGAAATGTTATTAATGATATAATCAATTCGGGGCAATGGATACGATGAACTCCTTATCATGGCATTGATGAGTCGCAGATCAAGGGCTAGGCGAAAAGATGGCTTTTCATCAGGAGATGTGGGTTTTTTCTTCACAGCAAGCATGGGACACGCCCATTCAGAAATGCTCCTTTCAATGATGCCAGCCTCTTGTAGAGCATCAATCTGTTTCTTTATCTCCTCCTGCATAGCTTCAGGAACTGGATAAGGCAACGTTCTTACAGGAACATCACTTGTGAATTGTATATGCGGGGTCACATGGTCAGTGTGTCCCAGTGATTTAAGTGATGAGGAAAAAACCACTTGATGTTCCATGAGCAATTTCTGGATAGTCAATCTTTCTTTAGTAGACAAAATGTGTAAGGAAAAATTATCAATACTAAATTCAGATTTTCGGAGTTGAATAATCTCATCCGATGCTTGAATCAGATTAACTTGTGCTCTGGGCTCTTGTTTAATTTCCTCTATTTTTTCAATTTGGTGAATTATTCCAAGCTTGGTACCTTTATTTAAATGTTGATCTACTTTAGAATAATTTGTTAATGGAACTGAAAATGATATTACTTCAATATTTTTACTATGTGAACCCTCTTCAAGGTTGACAATTGCAGTGTACAAACCTATACCTTTGTTTTTATTCAGTGTGGGAATAAAGATTACCTGTTTATCAGCATATATTTGTTTGCACATAACAAAGACATAAACTGTTTGTAGCGGTGGAATGATCACTTTGTTTTTGAGTGTACATTTATTAACTTCATCTTGAGAGTCAAATTGAGAATTTTTATCGTTTACGAAAGTAGGATTAGAGGTAGAAGTACTGGTCTCAGGAATAGCGGGTAAATTTTGGAGGCAATTAATTTTGGATTCAGGAATCTCATACTCATCTTCAGGAATTGTGCTATAAATGTCAACATGACAATCGTTAATTTGTACGAGATTTTGTTTTAAATCAATTAGGACCCTATGGGTTTTCAGAAAATCAAATCCCAATATACCAATGAATTTTGAGTCTGTAGGAATATCTATGAGAAAAAATGTATGTCTGAAAAAAAATTTGCCAATTTTGAATGATAGATTGATACATCCTGCACAAAATACCGCTGAATTGACAGTAGCAATTTTAACTTTTGTAGCGACTCTTTTAAAGTGTAATTCATTTCTGAATTTATCGAAATAGCCTTTGGCTAAAACTGAAATGCTCGCACCTGAATCCAAAAGAAAGTTTTGTAATGACTTATTTATGTTTAACTTAACAATAGGTAAGTGAGGACTGGCAGCTTGAGTGTACAATAGAAATCTTAATGAATGAATAAAAATAACATCCTCATCAGGCTGATTTTCTGTTTGGGATGTAGCATTAGATGATATATTTGCAGGAACAATGGTTTGAGTACTTACTGAACTGACCAATCTTTTTGATGAGATAGGAAATTTTAATCTAGTGCTTGGTGATCTTAGGATTATATCCTGACCACAAATTTTTAGACCATTCGAATGTTTATTATGAATGGGAGAGGAAGTGCAGGACTGACCTCTCCCAGAAATTTGTCAGTCTTTATGAAACTGACGATTTTTGTAGTTGAGCCCTTTACGCTTATGTTCAAAAGTTGCTGACTCCGATTGAGCCTGTGCTGACCGGGGGTGTGTGTGAGAGGAGTGTCCATCCGAAGGAGAATGTCTACGGTTATATTTGGATCTAATTTTATTTCTTTGACATGATTTGAATCCCTGTCGATCTGTGTCAAATCTTCTGCCACCCTGATAATCTTTTAATTTGTAACAAAATCGGGCAGTGTGTCCAACCCGAGAACACCACTGACATGTCGGTTTATGACCATCAGACCGCGAGGACCGATCTGAATTTAATTCAAGATGATGCAGCTGGGAGTCCCGATCCGCGGCATTATGCTGTGCATTTTCAGCAGTCATGTAATGATTTATATTTAATAATGGATAGAGGTTGCCTTTAATTTAAAACAAAATATGTTAACAAATTGTGATCGTATGAAATAATGATGAATTACCCTAGGCTTAACTATTTGCGATTTGCGACTATTTTCAGCCCGAAGAGACTATGGCAACTTTTTTGACCCAGAAAGCTTGAAAAAGCAACTATTTTCACAAAAAGGCAACTATTAAGAGACTATTTTTCACCTTTTGCAAAATTATTTCAGAAATATCAGGAAAATCTTTCAAAAAGAAATATTTTCTATGCATTTTATAAACAATCCCATATCTTAACCTTTTTACTCTTTGTTCATTTATTTTTTTTTAACCTTAAAGTATGGTATATCCCTGATGCTGACCTTGAAACTGGTAAAACATCCAATGAGAATAATAGCAGGAGACTTGGCGTTGGAATATTAAAACAGGAATAAACTACTACGTCAGAAACGCCAAAGAAAAATTATTGAGGTGCATACAGCTGTTTCGGTAGCCTAAAGCGTACCGTCTTCAGTACAAAAAGAAACTTCTTTTGTACTTCAGTGCAAAAGAAAGAAAGTACTTCTTTTTGCACTGAAGACGGTACGCTTTAGGCTACCAAAACAGCTGTATGCACCTCAATAATTTTTCTTTGGCATTTCTGACGTAGTAGTTTATTCCTGTTTTAATATCCAATGAGAATGTTGAAATAACACCAGACATGACATATGTAGCTAGTAAGCTGGCCAATTTGCTTATTAAAATGACTACTAGTACACTCCTGTGACCTGTTATGTCCTTCCTCACCCTGATTTCATGTAAGAAAAAATAACAAAATCATAAAAGAAAGCTCTAGTAAATCAGAAAAGGAAGAATACAGGGGGGGGGGGAACATAAGCTCTTAAGAGCGGACAATACTTAATCTTTTCAACAAACAAATCCCATGTTATTCTATGGGAAAATTTGTTTCTACAATGACTCATTGCCTAATTTTTTTTTATTTTTATTTATTTTTTAAATTCAGTTTTCACATTCAGAAGTTTTTATTTTTATTGGTATATTTATATTGAATAGTTTGAAAATGCGTATGGTTTTTATCCTTTAATGATCGTTAACATGTGATATTTAAGCTAGTATCTTGGTCGCTAGGCTACTATTTAGGCAACTATTTTTGAGTGTCTTTCATGCTGAGAACCCTGAATGTTAAAAGAGCACAAATTCAAAATTAGTAAACAGCCATTTTGGAATTTCTAAAATTCCATCTGCTTAATTTTTTTTTTTTTTTTTTTTTTTTTAATATTAAAACGTGAAGTAATGAAAGAATCAGAAAAAGAAAACTAAAACCCTCGAGACTTGCTATGTAAGTGTGGTCAACAGATGTGAAACAACCTTAAAAATAAGCAAGGTCAACAAAACAATGTAGTCAAAAATTTTTAGCCAGTTAACCTTAGAATTTTTATAATCCCTGATGATGGAACTTTAGAAACAGTCGTTTTTTTAATTTTTGAATTTCTCTAATTTGTGCTCTTTATAACGTTGTTTCATTTTTCTTTATATTGACAGCTCAAAATATCTCCTGTTATCTTTAATTGCTTTTTTTTTTTTCAATCAACGAAAAATATTGAAAACAATTACAAATTTTTTCTAATAAAAAAATAATAATGTTTAAAAAAATGAATGTACCGAACCATATGAAGCGTTTAAACGGAATGCTTTATGGATAATATAAAATTTTAATTACTGTATTTTCTGGCGTATAACGTGCAAGTCACATAAATGAGTTACACACCAGAAAATTTAATTTACAAATAAAGATATATTTGTAAGAAACAAAAGCTTGTTAAAAAATAGCTTTTACTGTAAATTAAAATTTCTAATGTAAAACTGATTTAACAACTCTACATGTTATAAATTAGAAAATACAGTACCAGAATGATAAAATTTTGTATGAGGAAAATTTTTTCCTCGTCTTCGATTGTTCATCAAACAAACAAACCTATCAAGTACAAATCAATAGCTTAAAGTATGTATAGTCAGAAACAATTCTTCTCACAAAGCAAAATTTCTACTGAAGGTAAAAAAAATTCCTAATGCTTAAACATCCCCAAAACTCAGACATACTGTCTGGGGATAGCATGACTTGGACCCTTTAAATAACGCAAATCACCTTATCTCTTTAAATGAGGGGAAATTTAAAAGAATGTTACTATAAGGAATATTCTCTTAAAGTGCAAAATTTCCGCTACTCAAGGTATCCTCTAGAAGAGTAGCATGATCCACAGGAAGCTGTAAGGGATGAGAAAAGGACTATCCGTTTTTTTTTTTTTTTCCGGAAATTATCTCATGTAGCAGCAGAATAGATCTTTTCATTTAGTGTAATTTTCGAAATCCGAATGATGGATATTGGAAGCATGTGAACAGCTGATTAACATTTTTTTAAACCAAAATATTTTTGAAGTTTAAATAACTTTCCATAGGTATGTGGCGCATGCCTAGCATACCCAGAGGATCTGCCAGTGACACATACGCATAAAATACAGTACTCTACAGTAAAATTTTTCAAAAGCCATGCTTCCTCTTCAGGTCTTTCTCGGTTAATTGGGGCTTGGATAACTGCGGCTCTACTGTATGTATTAAATTTTCAGTTATAACACTTTGTGTTGCCTATAATTACTACTTTAATAATGTGAAAAATTCTTACTTTTCTTACAGTGTCGGCTAAATCTGAGGGATGTTGTAGTAAAACATGATGTTGATGAAGCTATAAGATTATTAGATATGTCAAAGACATCCTTGGTTCAACAAAGACAGCATATGGGAAGGTAAGAGTTTCATTTATTTTTAACTAAATCAATTTTATAGACAAATTAATATAGTTATACCAATTATATCTGTTCATTTTTCGTGCTTGTAAAATCTTAAATTAATTGTATCACAATATGTGTTATTTCTTTCATATAATAATTTCACACATGCTCAGTGGAGAAGAACAATTTACAAGAAATAGATCATTTTAATAAATAAATAACATTTATTATTATTAATATTGGTGGCACTCAAATTGCTCAGATTGTTTGTTGTCTTAAAGGTTGGGGGGGGGAAAAAAATGATAAACAAACAATGCAAGAAAAAATAAAAGTATTACACAGTATAACGAAAACTATAAGTTTCAAATCCTATAATAGTAAAATAGTGCTAATTAATAGTGACAATAATTCAAAACATTTAGCAAAAGTCTGTTCAATAAAAAAAAATAATAATAAAGCAACATTAACAATTGACTATTTAAATCCAGTCTTTTGTCCAGTCCATTTTAGCTTAAAATAATTGAAATGACTAAATTAGATTATAAAAACTTATTTAAAACGAAGTTATAATTCATATTTAAAATAAATTCAATACCTTTATTTATTTTCGTTCATGGCAAAAAGCTTTTTCGCGAAGGGATCCCCTGCGTCAATGGTGCCTACTGCTTGTCATGGATGGCGGCTGCTGAAGTTTTTATCTTCGCTTTTATTTTCGAACAGGTGACGCCACACTTTAGGGTAAGCATCAAAATCGTGCATATTAATTACGTCATTAACGACTTGGAATCGGCAGACATTGACAGTGTGACGTCACCTGTTTGAAAATAAAAGCGAAGATCAAGACTTCAGCAGCCGCCGTCCATGACAAGCAGTAGGCACTGTTGACGCAGGGGATCCCTCGTGAAAAAGCTTTCTGCCAGTAACGAAGATAAATAAAGGTATTGAATTTATTTTAAATATGACTAAATTACAATTAAGTAAAATTGGGGGAGGGGGGGGATCTTTCTATAATATGTCACATATTAACATTTTTTTAATTTTGATATATGGTCCCTGTTTACAGTGTATTTTTCAATTAAGTATATTTCCCTCAATTTTACAGACACCGATATGCAGTTTTTTGTTATGATGTTGCTTAAAAAATAAATTTTGTAGCTTTTGAAAATCAATTGGAAGAAATTTTTATTACAATAGTCTAATTTATGGGTGAAACTTTTCAAAGGTTACCTCTGAATTCATGTTTTTTTAATGTTTTACTATATCTGAATTTTATGTTTAATTATTTTGTTTTTATAAAAAAAAAAAAAAATCCCTATTTTCAATGTTTATTTTCTCATATAACGTACTAAGAACTCTCTGAATATTCTGTAAATTGAAATCCATTCAATAGAAACCAATCATATTCCTGACTTCGATAATATACAAGTTCTAAATTCTGGCTATGATAATTATAAATCACATATTTTCCTTGAGAGTTGGCCAGCCATCTCTACCCTATCAATGAAGCATGCGCACTGGCTCCTCAATATTCAGTACTTCTATAAATTCCTTGTGTATTCATATAATGCTTGCAAATAATGTTGTAGTGATACTGATGAGGAAACCTAGACGGGTTTCGAAACGTCTAAATTTTAAATGTATATTTTGTTTTTTAAATGTATTATAACTAATGTTTGTCTCGTAAATAAAATAGTCTTTGTTTTTAATATAGATATAAATAAGTCCTTTTAATAATAGCCATAGGATATATTATTAAGTCTCCCTTCGCCATTCATTTAGCATGCTAGTAGTAGTTTTCATGTTTTTATATGGTAGGTAATTTTTACCCCTTGCAATTTTGAACAGCATTTTTGCAATATATATTGCCCACTTATTGTTATTAGATAGCTAAACTATGTTTCTTTCTTTTGGGAACACCTTGTGTACTTCTAGTTACAAAAAAAAATTCTCTAAAACCCTTATAAAAACCCACTTAATTGAGCTTTTTCTAAATTATTGGGGGGGGGGGGGGGGGCTATCTTTTATAACTCTGTTGCAGTTGTAATTCAAGGAATGTTTATTTTCTCCAAATTCTTATGTACTCGCTCTCATCTGGAACGGTAAGTAAGTTTGTTTGTGAATGTTATGCTGGAGAAAAGGTTATCGTTACAAATAAGGTGCCAAATGAAATGGGTGATTTTTCTGAATCCAATGGATACAGCTTATCGATCAGGCAATTATATTTTTAAAAATTAACCTAAAGTATTAAAATTAGATGGCAACAGCAGATGATTGTCTGAACACCGTCTGGAGAGAAAAGAAAACATCTGCTACTCATTAAGTCACATGTTTATGAAGTGGGATTAAAAATTAGTTTCAAATTTTCTCTTACGAACACAAAAATTAATATACAGCCAGTACAATACAAGACCAACTTGTTCAAATTTCATCAATTTTTTTAATAAACAAAAGAGTTACTTTTTTTTTTTGCAAATTAAATAAGATTTATGTGATATGATACATTGAGAATTTGGGTTTTAAAGGTGGTATCAGACGAAAGAACATATATTCTAAAACATAAGCTATTGCCGCTCAAAAGCTACCAAAACACTTTATCGGAATATAGTAGGGTTGTTTTTAAGCTTATATACAAGTACACATTTTTAGGAAAAAACGTACATTAGAAACAATGATTGAATACATATATTTTAAGCTTAAAAACTATATATAAAGTAAAATAGGGATATTAAACCTTATTTTTAAATTTATCTCTGGAAACGCTCGATCTAGTCATGTGTGTTTACATTTCTTTTTTTTTTTTTTTTTTTTTTGACCTGCCAGTAACTGACGTCATCAACAGATTGCACGAACGGAGTAACTTCTCTGTCTGATTCAGAAATAGTATAAGAGAAACTTGAAAAAACAGAACTCTCGATCATATTTTTAATTTATACAATGAAATCATCCCTGTTTAAAATGTTTCTAGACTTATACTAGCAAAAGAAGTGACAAATCTTCGTTTTTTTTTTTTTTTTTTTTTTTTTTTTATAGAAATATTTTTTTCCCTTGAAGATTGCCTTGAGGCACTGATAAAAATACTCAAAAGTAGAAATATACAAAATAATTTAGATATGTCATTAAAAAAAATCGACACAATCAGTCTTTAAAACGGCTTATTTATGCAAACATCCAGTGGCTGCATCATCGACGTTAGGGTTAGGTCTCCCGGTATTACGGCAACCATTGTTTTCAGCTGCCGGGACTTGAGTGTGCGAGTGCGTCTGTGCTAGCCTCCCTTCTGATTGGGTTACCAGAGTTAAAACTATCGCCATTGGCGAACACACTTTGATCGTTTTACGTCATAGCTAAGCAAAGTAAGGAATTCTATTGGATAAGCACGCATTTTGCGCAATTTTATTGGACAGATTATCCTGAAAGTAGTAATTGGCAATATTTTCGCCGTTTTAGTGATATACTCGAACTTTAAGAATATTTTTTCAATTTGGCTTATACATGGGTTTGCAATTTTGGGCAAATTTCTGCAGGGAAAAACGTACTCTCGGCTTACAATTGGAAATATACGGTAATTTATTGGTTATAATAATCATTTTTTAAAAAATGTACTCTAGCTTTATTTGTGTGTATGTGACTTCAGTTTTTTTTTTTTTTAAGTAGGGTCACAATCAGCCCTTCTATATTATCTAGGCCTAATAAAAGCACTTTAAAATTAGCATAAATATGTTGTTCTCCTGGTTGATATTGTTCTCTTGAAACCATTTCAGGGTTCAGACAGCAACAGATCAGATATTTCATATTATACGAGATATGATGGCAGAAACGAACAGCAGAACTGTCAAAATGGCAGATGCCTTGGAACGATGTGTAGCGAAAGGTTTCAATCCAGATCAGTTTGAAGAAGCTATTGAAGAATATGAAGAATTGGACATTTGGCAAGTTAATCAAGCCCGTACCCGAATAACTTTCATTTAAAATTTCTGAAAAACATTTTTTTTTATACTATTACTATATATTTTTGTATCTTTTAATGATTTATTATGTATATTTAAGAAAATAAACTGTTTTTAATTAAATAGTATGTTGGCTTATTTTGTCTAAATGAAAATTTCATTTATTTTTTGTTTTTTCAGGGTTCATACCCATCAGGGAGAACCTGGAATACTCAGGGAATTGATTTTGTTAAAAAAAAGTCAGGGAAAATGTTCATTAAAAGTCCCAGGAAAACCAATTATAAAACTCGAAAAAAAAAAAAATATTTTCTTTCTTTCAAGTTATATTTTTCTTGTTTAGCTTCATATTGTGATAATACATATGTAAGCAATAATTTCTATGTGAATTTCTGCCATGATCGGCAGTAATATGACATCATACAATGGAAGTAGAAAGTATTTTCTCCTCTCTAGAGAAATTTTTCTTGTAATATATTGTTAATATTTTCTTGAAAATTGTTTGGGAAAACTATGGTAATTTTTTTCCCCATATTTGAATATGAACCCTGATGTAGATTTTAATGTCTAAAAACTCAAGGGCTTAAAGCCAAAAACTAGTAAAATATAATATGGTGTGTACACATTTAAATTAAGAATTAAATTAATTAATTTTTTAAGAATTTGCATGGCGCTCAACGTGTTAATGTAACACTGTTGAACTTCAAATAATTTCAGCCCATACATTATAATGAAAGAATTGTTCGTTGTGTTCCTGTAAAAATCTATAAGTGCTAAATTCATCAAAATTGTGTGACGGTAATTTATAAAAAATATAGAAATTTTCAGTTCATTTGAATAAGATTTTTAGAGGCTAATGCACTTTAAATAGAGCCCATAGGCTATAATGATAAAGAATTTTTCTTTGTGTCCCTGTAAAAAAACTATAAGTGCTAGATATTTGATTTCAGAGTTGAAGGATTCAGGCTGAGAACAAATGTTAAGGGCACAAATCTAATGGGTTTTATAGATTCTGCTTTTAAAACATCATAATTCGTTAGACATTGCTGTACAAGTTTTAACAAATCCTTGGTAAAAAAAAAAAAAAAAATTATCTGTTTGATAAAATGCCAGAAATGCAGACCTAGGAGTGGCTAGCTTTTCTAGCTTTTTTTCCATGCTTTTTCCAATGATATTTTTTCTTTACCCATTTTTCCTCAAAGATTCACTTTCAGATCAATGTAATAGATTTTAACTCTTAAAGAGGGATGTCAAAAGTATTATATAGAATGTAAAATGCAGAATAAATAAATAAAAAAAAAAATGAAAATTAGATTCAAGAAAAAAGGTTGCATGTTGAGGGCACATCATATATATTTTTTAATGTAAACTCAAAGTTGTTATTCTTTTACTTGTGTCACTTTTCTTGTCATGGTGCGATAAGTTTATTCCTTCACCACATGCGAAGGGCAATGAAGTAATCACGAAATTTAAGTTTGTTTTCTTCATTCAGATATAGGTAAATCAATTTAACAGTTTAAAAAGAAATGCTAAGCTATATTTTATGTTACTAAATTACTATAAAAATTTTTTTGTTGTTGTTGTTGTTAAATACAAATTTTGCTTATTTTACTAGTTTTTGTTACCTATTAAAGTAGCAAACTTAGACAAACATTTTTAGGTCACAATTAAACCATCATTTTACTGCAGGTTGGTATAGAAAATGTTGTTATTGGGCATATCATGTAGTACATGTAATATAACTGTTATTCTGTCTTAAGTTTCCAATTTTGTATTGCTGGCTGGTAAGATTTTTGGTGAATTCTCCACCTCGTTATATATGTACCAGTGCGTTATTAAAAATTATTTTACATATAAGTAACATACATGCTATTCTTATTTCAGTATTCAGAAATTAGAATTTAGCAGCATCTGTGATGCATTTTAATTTAGAACTTCCATAGAACAATTTTGTAAACATTTGGATTCTATAAGATTTAGCAAATACTTTTAATTCTGGTATTACTATAAATTTTGTTACAAAGATTTTTTTTTTTTTTTTTCATTGTTTGTAATATTCATTTATTAGGAAAAAGCTTCTCTTTTCAGTCTCCTTTTTAGACATTTTAGTCTCTTTTCTCAAGAGTGTTTTACCACTCCTAGGCCTGGAAATGGTTTGTTATGGCTGACTAAAAATCAATGATAAAAAAATAGTTCACCTTTCTTCCCCGCTGTTATCACAAGTCTGTGATATCATTTGTAGGGGGAGGAACTCAGCACTAAGTTAGACAGCTATGATAATTGAATAGAAATAATTTTCCAAAATAGGAACTTGTATTTCTCAGTGACAGATCGAATGCACACCACTAAAAACAGGGGAAGAGTAGCTAGCTATGAAAGGCTTATCATCTGCTTGTTGTTTAGAAAGAAAAGGGAGAGGGTAGTTTATCAATTCTTTGCCATTGAAAGAGGGGGAAAGTAAAAAACACTGTCAATATTTTCTGAACACATGAGATTTCTGGTTAAAGCATTCACCATTCATTTACAGGCAAACAAAAGAATTTTGATATATTAGGGGCTAGTTAGAAATTGCTCAAAGTGCATTTTAAGCTAGTTTTTTTTTCTTACTGTGCTGAATTTAAATATACTATGTAGTGCATTATATAATTTATATATAAACAATACCTGAATTTCTATCATGATTGGCAGTAACATGACATATAGTGGAAGTAGATTTGCTCCTCTCTAGAGGAGCGTTTCTTGTAATATGTCGCTAATATATTTTCTTGAAGATTATCTGGGAACTCAAGGAATCTTTTCTCCCATATTTGAGTATGAACAGTTTTTTATTTTGGGTGGGTGAAGTGGGAGTATACATTTGAAATAAGATTACTGTCTTTCAGGGGTGCAGAAAATGTCCAAACCTCGGAAATTTCCCCCAAACACAGTATAAATTTCCCTCAATAATGCAAAAATCTACTTTGCTATACAAAGTCATTTGTTCTATGTAATAAATCTTTAAGAGAATAAGTATACAGTGTAACATAAAAATATCGCTGTTAGTGTATAAGCACTTCAAAGTAGCAAATTGTTATTTTTGATTTACATTTTTATTTTCTCTTAAAAAAATATTCAAAATTTCCCCAGTAAGTTTAAATTTCCCCCGAACCTTGTTCGGGCGTTCGGACATATTCTGCACCCCTGCTGTCTTTAATTACTCTGTGAAATAAAATTCTCGTTTATAGCATAATCCTACTTTTACCTTCTTGAAATTAATATTCTTCAGCATTCACAACTTTTTTTTTTTTTTTTCATTTTTCTTTCTTTTTTAGTATGAATTTCAATCCTTGCCTTTTTATATTAACAATTTTTTTTTCTGTCATTTATACATCAATTTCCCATTATTTACACCTTTAAACATACAGCGAATAAAAAAGAAATGCATGATGACTTAGGGATTCAACTAAAAATATAACAAAATAAAAGCATTTGCTAGTCAAATAAAACCAAGGTAGATAATTAATTCTTTATCGTCTGTTTGGAATCAAATAAAGGAATGCACCAAGATTGCAATGCAAAGTTGATCTATACCGAAACGCTAAATATTATACTTCCATAATCATGGAACCTCAAAACATATTATACTAAAAATCAGAGTTGAAAATAGAGCTTAAAAAAATACTCTGTTTACAATATGGGTATGAAAAATTAATTTTCCTGCTTGAGCAGTGTTTATCAACATTGTAAAATGTAGCAAAGTATTTACATTTAATAGAAAATAACATTTAGCTTAACTTTTGGTAATCCTTTATATAGTCTATGAAAATATGCACTATAAACAATATTGTGTACTTAAATTTAATCTTACTTGTAAAACATCTAACTCAAAATGAATTACAATTTAAGCAATTTCTAAGTATGGCCCCAATATATCCAAATATTTTGGATAGCCCTGTAAACGAATGATGAAGGATTTCCATATCACAATCTACAGAAAACATGCTTTTATGCGTATAAAAATTTTTGTTCATTCCATTTTGTTTGTCAGCCTATAGGTGTCACACTGCAATTTTCCCAATAGATGTAATGTATTTGACTGCTCTTGGATGTCCCTGTACATGAACCATTTACATGATCTCATTAAAAAGTTGAGTAGCATCCCTCTATGATACACATTTAGAATACTGAGTGTGAACTTCCTGCTACTATAATTTGTTCTTGAGATATGCTGATGACAGACGCACGTACAGACCACCTGCTAAAAACATGATTCTTCGATTCAGTGGACCTCAAAACATGTAAATATAACAAAAACTCAATTTCAAAAATTTCACCCAAAAACAATATTTTCTCTACCATATATATGGGTAAGATAAAGTAAAGAATTAAGGACTTTGGTTTTTCAGAAATAATATGCTGATGAGATCCAGTATCTAATAAGTTTCCATGTGTATGCATGCAAATTAAGCCTTGGTTGATAAGAATTATAACTGATATCAGAATACCTTTATCAAAGTTTATCCTGAGCAAATCAATATTTTAATAAATAATTTTAGAAACAGGAAAGTGTGATTTGTTACTCTACAGTGATTTTTTTCTTTTTTCACACTGAGGCAAATTAGACTGGAATTTACAATTTAAGGATCTCTATCAGTAAGTGTCAAGGTCATTACAACTCCATATTAATTTATGCAGAAATTTTCTCTTATTACAATTTCATGATATATTTTTTACTTCAGTTTTTATATTGAGATTCATAAAATTCATGTTTCATAAAATAATGTTTTTCTCTTTGTCTAAAAATATTTAATATTTTACTTTGAAGCTATAAAATGTTAAATTTTGCAATTTTAAAATTAAAGAAAGTTAATTTTTAATAAACGAGCTGATTATATAGAACGATTTTCTGAATATGAAAATGGAAATTTAAAATAATTATAAAATGAATAAATTTATTCTATTTTAAATTACAGAATGAGAGCTAAAAAAAATGGAGTGATTTAGGTCTTGCTAATATGTAGTACCAACATTAAAATGTTTAATCGATGCTGAGATATATCCACCTATAATATCGTAGTTCTTGAATAACAGCAGCTGTATCTGTCATCCAATAAATAACTAAGTTGAAATGCTGGAAAAAGGTAGCGACAGTAAAAGACCTGATCCAACATAGCACGGGAAAGATGCCACCTGAAGGAATGTTTAGAGCAATTTCCAAAGGATTTTTTTTTTTTTTTTTTAGTTTTTATCTATAAAGTGATATAAAAAACGGGGTTCCCACAAGTCAGGGAAAACCTGGAAAAATCAGGGAATTTGAAATTACTGAAAATAGTCAGGGAAAATTGTAAATATTGCTCAAAAACCTGGGAAAATGATGATATAAACCTGGAAAATGCTTTCTGAGCATTCAATTTATATCGTTAATCACGTTTCTATGTTATCTTTTATGTCGCAAGCTATGTTCTGTTTTATATCATGAGCTATTTTTTACGTCGCAAACCAAATTTTGTGACTGGAATTTTCTAAAAATAGAAACTGAGTGGGAACCCTGGAAAAATTAGTGATTCTATTTCGAGAATTCCTTTTAATATTGTGGCCAGTGAAGCAGGCAAGGCCTGCTAGTAATTAATAAAATAGACTTTGAATACTGTAAAATCTCGAAAGTAACCCCTCCCTCAAATATAAGCCTCCTCCTTTCTTGACGAAAGTGAAATTATTCCATTTTCTTAAATATAACAACCCCTCCACCCTTTTTTATCTGTCCTAACATCGGATGTACATATGGAGCCATGATAAATCTATCTTTTACCATTTCACCCTAACTACTTTTGATCTTCAAATCTTCAAGGTCATTGTCACTGTGCTATTGGAAAAAGGTTACTTTCAGGATTTTACGATAATACATTTCAATATTTTCACATTCTTTATTTTAAATAATATAAATAATTCCATATTTCATTACATTTTTATTTAAAATTTATTGCTTTTTGACATCTATTTAATGTTTATGAACATTTCTCTTTTAAAGAGCAAAATATATTTCACGGTTCTATTAATCATATCATAAATGTAATAATAATAATCTAAGATTTTCTTTTAAACAAAACAAGTCAAAATCATAAGTTGAATTCTAGCTAATTTTAAGCTCACTAAAAATATCCAGGAATTATATATGCTTCAATATAAATACATCCAGTTTTAAAGAAAAAGCTAAACATTCATAAAAAATCTATAATCATAATATAATATATACAACACTGTACAAAAACACTTATAAAAAAGGCTGTATCATAAACTATCCATCATATACAATTAAATACTGTTGAAAGAAGATTTTTTGCTTGATTAATAAACCATGAAGAAATGATTTCAATGTACAGAATGTTAAAAAAGTAAAGGTGAAAATGCAAACTTCGTGCCATAGTTTCTTCCAGAAAGTTTCAGGAGGATGCTGCACCCTGCACACCCTTTGAATGGAAAAATAGCACCTTTCTTGTCCTCACCAAAATAATTACATCCTTCTTGCCCCTCATCTAAAAAATGTTCGCTCTTATTGCTCTTTGTTTTGTAGAATTTTGTGCTGAATGTGTACTTGTAGTTTGTTCAACTTAAACTGATACTGAAATTTTAAACAAAAGCATGTTATTTTTGGCGACATGGATATAATGTCTCTGTTACTGTTGGTGTCAACAAAAGCTGCTCATTCTTTTTCTTTTCCAGGATGGCTACAGAAATTCAGAAAAAAAGTTCCCTGATTTTTCCATGACTAATTTTGACAAATTTCCATGATTTACATTACCTGTTATACATTCCATAATTTTGTGTACACAACACTTTTGTGTAACATACTCGGTAAATCACTGCAATAAAAAATTACTGATACTCAATCTTCTTATTATTATTTATTTTTTTCCTTTGTTCATTTACAAAATGAAAAATTATAAAAATATGATTTTAATTGCACAACATATTAAAATCAAGACAAAATTATTCCTCAAGTTCTTGCACTAAAAATATTTACTTTTTTTAATGTTAACTTGGTGAGATTCATTTAGAAAGCAGCCAATCCTGTGCAATCATGGTTAAGATAACACCTGTTTGGCGATCTTTCAGTCATGTTTTCTGGGCAAAAATGAAAATTTCCATGATTTTGGGGTGTTTTTACAAAATTCCCTGACTTTTCCCTGATATTTTAAGATTGATAAAGTACCCTGATTGTCGCCATCCTGTTTTCTTGGCATTTTCCACCTCTTTTGTTACCTTAACGACTTTCTTACTTTTAAGGGTACTTCATTGTTGTATGTTTTTAAAGTACAAGTTATTGTCATAAACTTCAAAGCACATAAAGAAGGATATGATTTTTTAACGATTTATTTTTTGTTTAGAATAGGGGTTGGCTAAGGGGTCAATCTTAACACCTTTTCATAAAGTTCCCATTTCTGATAAAAATGGAATACCTTGGTAATCCATTTGTTTACTTCAGTATGTTTATCTGGAATGGACTATAGTAGTTGCTTTCCTTGTGGCAGAATTTAGGTGACACGACGACATTTTCACAGAAAAGAATATACACTTGCAGAAAGATTTGCTTATGAAAATTAAAGATATTCCTAGATTTTAGTAGAAAATAGAAACTCATAAGAATTCTTTTACAGTCTATTAGTAATAATATTGATATCTTTATAATTATATGTACATATGTGTAAATTAGAAAATATGCTGTTATTAAATAACGGTCTTGCAGAAAAGATTTGCACAATCGACACTTGTCGCAGAAAGCATAAAAAGATTCTGTCACAGGGATTGCTTCCTTACTCACAATCAAGCATTTTTTTTTTTTTATTTATTTTTTTTTTTTAATCATGTCTCATATTATAATGAGGAAGCTACCTATTGACTAATACAGCAATTATCAAATAAATCATTTCTTTATAAGAATTTTAGTATGTACTTATGAAGCAGTTACTAAAATTGATTTGTTACTTATGACCAAATATTTATTCAAGGAATATAGATCAAAGCAAATATTTCTCTTTATGGGAAATCATTCTAAGAGACCTTAACTTATATTTACTCAATTTATGAGAAAACAACATTCAAACTGAAGATAAATTATACTATAAATAAAACTATAATTGTGTATATCCATTAACATTCATTTATACAGTAATAACAGACAAACAAACAAACAAATAAAAAGAAAACTTGAATGAATACATAACTATAACAATCTTGAAATGAGTATCTAGATTTTAAATGCTAAATGTGCCCTTAAGAACCTAAAACTGCCCTAAAAAATCAAAAACTTAACACTTTTCTAAACTTGGAGCTTGGAGGAAACTCTCATTGCATAGATGATGATATGTTGTTCTTGTTGTTACTTATATCACTCGGAAATTTTGAGTCCAATAGACTACCAAATTTAAGGCAAGAGGGAGATGCCTTTCGTTTTGAAGAAAAGCTAAAGGATGGAAGTCTGATTTCAGTTCGATAAACACACAATAGATGCCAAAACTAAATGCAAAACTGGTGTACAAATGATAAAAGGCAATAAGACTTCTTCACACACCATAAATTTTAATCCAGCACAACCGGTTTCAAAAGGACGTAGCCTTCCTTCATCAGGTGCAAAAAAGTCAGTCTTGCGTCTTGTTTTTTTGCACCTGATGAAGGAAGGCTACGTCCTTTCGAAACCGGTTGTGCTGGATTAAAATTTATGGTGTGTGAAGAAGTCTTATTGCCTTTTACACGATAGATGGCAATATCAACTATCAACAACTCATATTTTTTATCCAGATCAGGGCCAAGTTACTCCTGATCCAGTACCCTGAGAAGTAGAAATTTGATGACAACTCGGAAGACTTTTTTGGCACCATGACAGATTTAAAGTGTACGAGTCATCATTAGTAAATATACCACGATTGACCAGCCATGTAGTTTTTTGTGGCCCTCGAGAAGACCAACCATATTTAAAGTTTGACAACTTTTGTTAACAGATTAAAAATTAGTAAATCCGTTCTGACTTTTCAAAGTGAAAACACCCTACAACGATTATGATAGCTAAAGAATCACACTTTGTAATGAAATATTACTAGATCCATCATTCATTCTTTTTGTTATAGTTATTAATATATAACCATAAATTTTTCATAATTCTATTGTTAACTTATGAATGAAAATAATGTATTATTCTCCGAATCTTCACCCTGTCCTTCCCTGAAAAAAGCATATGCATACATAATTTATACACACATATATATAAGCATAAGGTGCGGCCTGCCTGAATAAAATAGATTTTCAATGTGGTCCACCAAGGGTTGGACAGACCTGGTATATACAACCAGTGGTGTAGCTACGATGGGTGACACCCGGGGCGGTTATAAAAGGTGTCACCCCTTACATAGATATATATATATATTACTTTCCAAACATACCTATGTAAGGAAAGTATTGTAATCATGACAAAATTTCAAATTTGAGATTTTGGTGTTTCTATAAGTTTTGAGGTGCCCTTTGTTCATTTTTGCTATTTTTACGGTGATGTATGTGTGTGAGTGAACATGATAGCGCCTAAACGCTTTGTTCGAATGAGCTGAAAGCTGGTACGTATGTTATAGGTCACCATAGCACAAGCCCTATTGATTTGGGTAAATCCTAGGACTTATAATTTTTTTTATTTTTACAGGAACACAGAAAAAAATTCTTTATTATGACTCATGGACCAAAATTATTTAAAGTGTGATAGCGTCTACTAAATGCCTTATTGCACTGAATTTAAAATTTGTATACATGTTATGGGTTACTGTCGCACAAACTGTTTTTTTTTCTTTTTTTTAATATTATATATTCAAACGTGTCTGCCACATTGAAAAAGGCGACATTAAATGTATTATTCATACAAGGTAAATATAATTATAGGAAAATGAAAAAAAAGGAAAAGTAAGACATAACTTTTAATTTTTTGAATTACTGTTATCTACTTTCTACAATATTTACGTATACAAGAGAAAACGTAAAATTAGTATAGTAAAAAGTAAAATACTCATGCAAAATACGACAGGATAAAAATAAATTTTTAAGTACGCCTTAAAAATCTATGATTCATTGCTAAAATTTAAAAAGTAAAACTTTCGTTTTCAATCAAATGGTCATATGTAACTGAGAGAGTACATTAAATAATAGCATTAATTACTCATTTATTCTAACCTTGTGGTAATACATCCATTTACCTATAAAGAAATATTTATAATCTAAAAATTAATCGCCAGTCTTAGAATTTTAAGATGTTAATTTTATAGATTCGTTTTATATTGTTGTGGACAGATAAAATACTCTCATGCATGATTTAAACTAGATGTTCCTTCAACACAATATCATATTTTGAAAATAATTTAGCTAATACCAGAAAATGGTCTTTATTAGTAGAGTTCCTGATTTCTTCATAACCACAAAATGGCAAATTTTGCTTCGATAAAAATAAAGTAATGTCTAAGAATCTTATTACAATAAAGCTTTCTTTATCTTTTATGTGGCATCTACTAACTGCATTGCTTTGTATCAGTTGTTGAATTAAATCCTAATCCCATTTCCAGTTTTCAAGATTTCCAATATGTATGTTCATTTGTGACCTCATGATTAGCCACTTTAGGATTTGTTTTCCACCATTTACAAAATTCATTTATAAATATACATGCTTGCCAACCATCTCATTATGAAGCATAGTACTTTTAATCACCGCCTTTTTTTGTACACCAGTAATTTTTTAGAGTAATTTCATTCTTATTTAATCGTAACACTATTTGGAGAGAATTGCTCTAAATATAAAGTGGTGTGGGAAAAGGGGCGTTAACAAGTCTACGCTTATTAATGAGATGGTTGGCAGCCCTGAATATAGCTTTGTGTCCGTGCAAGATGAAGCAAACGAGCTGCAGCCAGTAGTGGCACCAGAAATTCCCCGACGGGGGGACACCAGGGGTGCAGAATATGTCCGAACGCCCGAACAAGGTTCGGGGGAAATTTAAACTGACTGGGGAAATTTTGAATATTTTTTTTAAGAGAAAATAAAAATGTAAATCAAAAATAACAATTTGCTACTTTGAAGTGCTTATACACTAACAGCGATATTTTTATGTTACACTGTATACTTATTCTCTTAAAGATTTATTACATAGCACAAATGACTTTGTATAGCAAAGTAGATTTTTGCATTATTGAGGGAAGTTTATACTGTGTTTGGGGGAAATTTCCGAGGTTTGAACATTTTCTGCACCCCTGGGGGACACCACCTCCCCGACAGGGGGCACGACATAAAGATAGTTTATTATATGAGTATTTATCAAAAACTGCAATACTGTTAATAATATTACTGTTAATATTTGTACCATTCCATTTGTTATTACTCCTCGTGGTTTTGGAGATCATCATGTCACAGACAGACATTTTCTAAAAATGGTCAAAATGTGTTCTGGACCTCTTAAAACGTGTATATTCATAGAAAACTGGAAGCTGAAAATTTTTACGAATCCAATACTTTCTTCTATTGAATATAGAATGGAAAAACTGGAATGTTCCAAACTTGTGAAAGGAAAGAAAAATGCTGCTAAAAGTAGAAAAACTGAAAATTTTGTATTTGTTTCCCGGAGAGACTTTAGGATTATGCCCCGATGAGGGGTCACAGACTCCCCGACGGGAGGGGGCCTGTGCCCCCCCGGCCCCCTAGCTGGCGTCACACCTGGCTGCAGCAAAAGCAATGCAACTCGTTAGAAATTGGTGAATAAGTCATCCATAAACGAAATTTTTTTTCATCGTCAGCCTTTTTCTTAAATCTGAGACTGAAACTGACCCGCTCCTTTAATTATCGAAGTAGCAAAAGTTCTATCCAAAGCGAGTTATATTTGCAAACATGTTTTTGACGCCTGCCTTTCCCTAGGGAAAAAGGGAGGGGGGGGGAATTTTACAAAACCCCGAGTAGGAGTCAGCATCAAAACCAACATTTACACCGAAATTCTTCACTTATTTCCCATAGAATCACCACGGCTATAATGAGCCAGTGATTGAGTGGATGTACTCTTCGAATATATCTAGATAAATAAGTGCATTAAATATGCCAATCAGTGAAGCTAATAACCACAGTTTTATAAAATTGATAAAATTAACAATTGATGGGTTACAAAAAATAATCATTGTGCTGTCACAAAAATCTGTCATTTACTCAAGAAGGTGACATAAGCCCATATTTTCCATTAAGTGAATTAAGCCATATGGCACCCCTCCCCCCACTTTTTAAAAGTCTTCTGAAATTTTTATAAAAAAAAAATACATATATATATTAATTTTGCTAAAAATACCACCTTTCTTAATAGTATTTTTTTTTTATATATAAAATATTCAAAATTATTATATACTACAATATTCAAAACTTATCAATCTGCATTAGTCAATCCAATGTGGTAAATCAAAACACAAATTTAACGAACCTTATGTTTTAGGAAGTGCATCAGCCAAGATGTACCATGCCTAATGGCCCAGAATTTTTTTTAATCGGGCCCTTAATACAGAGCTTTTGTTTGTTCACTGGTATATTGTGTGTTCAAAAAAAAGATTCCCATTCAGAATCGAAAATAAAGAAGAATTTATTATGTTCCAATAGAATTTCAATAATTTTGACTTTATCGTGTGCTGTGCTTCTTGTGGCCTAAATCAAATTGATAAGTTTTAGTTAACTGTTTTATTTATATCACTCTATTTCGCGTACCATCTCATCACTACTAATAGAGTGAAGTTATGTTTTAGGCTGAAAAATTCATTTTACATATTTGTTATATATTTTTTAAATATTTCCACAAAAACACGTATGAAGCATCTTCTCAAACTGACTGGGTGTCACCCCTGTGAGGATGACACCTGGAGCGGACCGCCCCCACCTAGTTAAGTCACTGTATACAACAGTCTTCAACTAGCTCAATTGTCGAGTCTACAATCTTCCAATTACGAGCTTGCAGGGTTTTGGACCCATCCACCAACCGCGAAAAAAACTGCCCGGATTTTTTGAGGTTCCCCCACTTTAAAAAAAAACCAAGTGGGTTTTATTGGGTTTTTTTAAATCTTTTACTTTTTTTAAAATAATTTAAATTTCAATGTAAGAAAAATTCCTTTCATTTCAACCATCTTCCATCTATAGGCAATATTTCTTTTGAATGGAACAGTTTTGAAAAAAGAAAGATGATATAAAATTCCATCAATAGAATAGAAAAATGAAAAGAATTGTAGGTCATTTTTGTATTTGTAAATCATCATGTATAATTAAAAAAATAATAATTTGCATAAAATGCTAAGGATTTAACAACAAATATTAAACATAACTAACAAGTATAATATATTAACCTTGTAAGGTTCGATACAGGCAAAAAATGAGGTTCTTTTGTTGTCCCTCACAAACTTTAATTTCATAAAAACAGCCTTTTTAAAAGATTTAGTTTTATAAAAATGATCTTTCTATAAAAATTTTCTGTATTTCCAGAATTATTTTTAATGATTACTTATAACTTGATAATAAACATTTATATATGACGACTAATAAAATAGAAGGTGTTTCATGATTATTTTATTTATTTATTTATTTTCACACAAAAATGGGCCCCAAAAATTAAAGCCAGGATCAACACCTGACATGTAAGTGTAGAATGCAGGCAGTGATAACCTTGTTTTGTATCCCTTTATTAAATACCTTTACAAATATGAATATACTATGTCAGTATCAATATTAACAAAAATATTTTTTGCATACTTTTTTTTTTACTTTACCCATATAAAAATTCAGTATTATTTGTAATATGAAAATCACACATATGGAAGGATTAAAATATCTTGTTTTTTTTTTTTTTTTCAGGGTTCGTTTAAGTGGGCCCAGCCCGAAAAAAGGTGGGCCCACTTGAAAACCCCCCCTATTTTATAAAGTGGGTTTTTTCAAAAAATTCAAAATCCCAACCTGGATTTGGTCAGTTTTTTTTTTTTTTTTTCTCTTTGTATTCAGCACCGGCTTCATCTGCATCAATCGAGAGATTTTTCTCAATTTTTCGATTAGTTTGGAGTAAGCTACGCAATCGTTTAGGGGTTGACAAAGCAGCAAAACTTGTAAAAGTATATCGTCATTTATGATCAAAATCAAACTATGCACTTCCCTCAGAAATCCAGGCTGACTAAATGTTTAATTCAGTAATATAATATTTTTTTCTGTATTCCTATTCTGTTAGTGCTAAAGTAAGAAAATCGGTTTTCATTCAGCAATATCTGACGTTTTTTATGTTTTACCTAATAAAATACATGTATGCTTATAAGAAGTTTTTAATTTTTCAAACGAAAATGTATATATTGACAAATTATGTTTAATAATGTGTGTATATGTAATAATTAAGTATAACAGCTTTTTTAATAATTTGAAAGAAATCTAACTGCAGTTGCATAGTATTAGTATATGAAATAATACTAGTGATAAATAGCTATGAACCATTGAACTTTTAAATTAGATTTAAGTTTTTTCCTTTGATCACATTTAAAACTGACCAATTTAGGTAGAACATTTAAAATGAAATCAAGATTTAAAAGTTTCCTGAAAAAAAAAAAAAAACAATAATACGCAGGTTTCTCATCAAAACCCCCATAAAACCCAGGTTGTAGATGGTGAACCCAGGTGGGCTGGACTTAAAAAAAAAAAAAAAGGGGGGGGGGGTTCAAACCCTGCTTTTTTTACGTTTTAATTTTAGCACAAGAACTTAATAAAAATTTAAGATTGAAGTCAAAATTGTGATAAAATACTGAATAGAATGAAATAAGAATTCATTTTACTTTTATTCCTCATCCCAGTTTGCGCTCATTGACTTAGCTGCTCGGAGTTTTCTGTGGTTTTCTCCAAAACTTGTAGAAATACGGGCTGGAACCCCTTAGAAAGACCCCAGTGCATTCTACCTGTAGGCTTAGGACTCTAACATAGTAAATCGGCCTTAAACCCTACAACCAACTAATTTTTACTCCTCAGTTTAGACTAACCCAAACATTAAAAATGTGAAGGTCACTTAATTTTTAATTAATTATAATTAATTACCATTATTGTATAAGTTTTCTTTTAGTCTAAAACTGTTCTCTTTCGAAATAAACCTAAAATTCAAACCCAATAGTGTTATTATGGGTTTGGATTTATATAACACTCCCCTCCCCCCCCCCCCAAAAAAAAAAAAAAAAAAAAACACGGGATGGGTGTTTTTAAAATCCTGCGAGCTCATCACACTACCAACCAGAAGTACAATATGTTCAATGCTAATAAAACATCTATTCACATTTTCACCTTTAATTTTTGGTCTAACATTACACATTGGAATAGCTTTTTTTTTTTTATTAGATAGTAAATGCTAATAAAACATCTATCCACATTTTCACCTTTAATTTTTGGTCTAACATTACACACTGAAATAGTTTTTTTTTTTTTTTAATTAGATAGTAATCTGTTATACCATCATCATGACATAAATAATGCTAATGCATCAATTATTTCAGTCCTGACAAGAGAAAGAATTTTATTTGAAATCCCACAAAAATGTTAAGATTTGTTAGTTATCAAATATAAATAATTTAAACTTAATTATAATCAGGGAATTTTTATTTGCTAATTCTCAAAAGAAAAATGTTTACTGCAATTTTTTTCCTTTTCTGCCAACTTATTATGCCTGGTGGCAGTGATGATGGTATAATGAAATAGTACTATAAATTATACAAGTAAAACTTTAAACAAAACAAATTTATTTAAAAGCTTTTACAATGTACGAAGAATTGTAATTGAATTAAATTATTTCACAAAATCTGTGCTTGGAAAAAAAATATATATATATATATATGCTATAGTTTTAATATTAGCCTACCATTAGCAATACTTTATCTGTTTGATGCCACTTTATAAAGATAATGATAACTTTAAGGAAACTCTCCCGGCTCAATATTTTGCATATATAAAATATTTGTATTTTATGCAATGCTTTTAATATTGCAATTTTTAAAAATGATTACTAACAAGGAAACATTCAAAAGGTGTCATCTTCAAAAAGTATTGAAAAAAATATATGTGATTCTACTCTTCATAAAACACCAGAAAAAAAAATATATATCGGCTGAAATTAAAATTACAACGATCACAAAAAATTATTAAAATTAAGCATATTTGGTGATTTAGCACTCTTAGGCGATAGGTTTGTAGCACCGAGATTGCCGTGTACGAAAAGAACCGTATTTTGCTTTTCCGCCAAGTACTCAAAATCAATCGCCAAATATGCTTAATTTTGATAATTTTTTGTGGTTGCTGTAATTCATTTCAGCCAATATTTTTTTTCATTTTCTGGTGTTTTGTGAAGAGTAGAATCGCATATATTTTTTTCAATACTTTTTGAAGATGACACCTTTTGAATGTTTCCTCTTTTTTTTTTTTTTTTTTTGATAATTCATCTTAACCTAATGTTGCTTATGAATTTGCTTGCATAATCATATTACAAATATTTATAATTCTTAAAATGCTCATAAAACATTAGTTTTTTGTTCATTAGAGAATTATGTTTATCTTACAAAAATAATAATAATGATTAATTAATTAAATGTAGTATGCTTTAATTAGGCTAATATTTTAATAATGTCAATTCCAAAAGCAATTACTTATCTGAAATTATATCTTTTACTATAGTAGATGCATTTTATGTAATATATTTATATACATACTCATAAATATTGTATATGTATAACCATATTATAAATATTTATAATTCTTAAAATTACCATATTTTAGGCTGACCATATGTCCTCGAAATTCGAGGACAGTCCCCGAATCTTGAGGATAAAAGTACCTTCGTCCCCAAACATTACAACACATTTGGGGAAGCCGGTTATAAAGTTATTAATGTTTTATTATAGTAATTTATTATATGTATAATAAATAAGCTGAAATTTGTTCTTTTATGTGCTTTATACATAAAAATTACTAAAATTTTACAATTTAAGGTGATTTAATTATTTTTTTAATTTTTTGTCTTCGAAATTCGAGGACGCTGCCATCTTTGTCCCCAAATTCAATGAAAAAAATATGGTCACTCTACCATATTTTACTAAATTACAACACTGTATTTCAAAATGATGTCCAATTAGAAAATGGATTTTAAGGAATTTTCAAGTGGCAACTATTTTTGAAAATGACAGTTTAGTGAAATTGAGATACAACTATAGTATTTCCCCTCAGCTGAATTTGGCGATTTTTCTTTGGCGCCGATTTGAACGATAACGATGTCTTTCTGGATTGTTTGCGATAAAATATGGCAACCTGCATGCTATTTATTTTGGATTTATGATTTTATGATTTATAATTTAGCTTACGATTTTATCATTTAAGCTATATGATTTATGATTTTTAGATTTATGATTTAGCCATAATCACCAACGAAAAATCGCCAAATCTAGCTGAGGGGAAATACTATAGTTGTTCCGAAATTGACAAGCTGGAATGGTCAGCTAATATAAATATTATTCCAAATATAGAATAACAGTAAAAAAAAAAAAAAAGTTCAAAACTATTCAATTTTCATAAGATACTGATTACTATTTATAAATAAAATCATTTTTGCTTCTTCTATACTCAAACGAGATCGTCTTTCATTTAAAGTTTGTGATATCTTAGAGAAAAATAAATCGCTTGAAACAGAAGTACATGTCACAGCAAGATTTTGCTTCATGAGGTTTTTTAATTGAGGATACATATGTCCATTGATTTTCCACCACTGCATAGGATTTTCGTTACGTGGAAGCAATCCATCCTCCAAATATTGCTGTATTTCAATAGAAGCTCGAGAATTCTTTTTAGCTCCAGTTGGTCTACACTGTGATGCTTTAGATTGGAATGCTTTCCAAATAGATAACGAACTATCATCTGATGTTGATTCTTCAGATTTAGAAGTATTTTGCTCTTTGGTGGGAATTACGTTATGTGCAACAATATTTATGATGCTTTGCTTTAAATTTTCTTTAACGTTTGATTCAAATATTACATCTTTAAATCTGGGATCCAGAAAAGTAGATATCAGTAATATATTATTGCTATGTAAATTATTGAACTGCTCTACTGTTTCTTCGATACATTTTGTTAAAAAGCTATGAGTAACATCGTGATATGGTTTGACAGATAAATCCCTTAACATAGTTTCTAATCCCTTAGAAAGAATGATCGCTAATGATGAAGATAAATACTTCTCTTCAGATAAACTTTCTATAAAAGTCTCAAATGGTTTAATAACTTCTACAACTTCCCTGCATACATTCCATTCTTCTTTGCTCAAAAAAGTAAGACTTACATCTAAATGACATAAAGTTGTTTTGATAAAATCCTCCAACTCGACAAATCTCCTAAGCATACTAAAGATAGAATACCAGTCGGTCAAATTACTTAATATTAAATCATCAGGTGCATTACCTAAATTTTCTTGATTCCGTAATAACTCAGAAGTAGCAAATCTGTTTTGTTTATAGCAGGAAACAATGCTTTGTACTTTCAACAACAAATCACTAATTCCTTCTAAGCTATTTGCAACTATAATATTAATAGAATGAATAACGCAAGTAATGTATTCCCACTGAAGATATTCTTCAGTAGTTGTTTCACAAACACAATTAGACACCACTAATGCAATCTTTTCATTGATACCCCAATCAGAAGTAACATTTCTTAAAACTTCATTCATCTTTTCATTTGTAGGCTGTTCAGAAAAACAATAAGTATCTAACAAAACAGACATAACCTCAAAATTGTGATCTAAGAAATTTGCTTTTATAGCAATAAAATGTTCATGATGAAAAATATTTGTCCAAGAGTCAACAGACAAAGTAATTGCTAAGCCATCTTGTAAAGCATCGTCGACATGCTGTTTCAATTTCTCATAAATGTCAGGAAGTATTGTTTCAGAAATTGCATTTAAATCAGGGATTTCATATTGGGGATTTAGTGCATTTACAAATGCTTGGAACCCTTCACCTTCAATTAGTGAAAATTTATGTAAATCTTTTGTAAATAGGGAAACTAATGAACTATCTATTAATTTTTTAGTCTGTGAATTCATTTTTCGTGGGAAAGTAAAATCTGGTTCTACTTTTTTTAATTTAACAATACCAGAATCACTAGAAAGAAGTGCAGCATCACTAGATCTTTTTTCTCTTATTTTAACACTTTCATTTTTATTAACAGCTACAACTTTACTCTCAGCACTTCTGCTTAAAAGATCTGCAATATCTTCCTGTAGTACAACTGTGTTTGGCTGTATCTGAACCTCAGGATGTCTGGTCACTAAATGTTTTTTCAAATTTGTTATAGTAGTTCTGTAAGATAGGGTGTGGTTGCATATAAAACAGACAGCTTTAAATGATACAGCATCACTAACAGCAAAGAAGTTCCACAAATAAGAATAACGTTTCTCCATGTTTGTTTATCTAATTTTTAACTATAATGTTTTTGTATTTTAATTTCATATTTACAATGTTATTGTATGTGTAATCATAAAAGATTCTTTTGATGTCTATCATTTAAAGGTAATGTATGTTTCATATTGTCATTGTGTGATCTAGTTTTGTGGATTTCATTTCTGCTTTCATTTTTACATACTGCTCGAAAGCGATAATTTCACTTAAAAAGGACGCTAACAGTTTATATTAAGCGTGATCACAATACACAACAGTTAGATAACAATAATGTAACGTTCACAGCTCATATAATACTGAACTAGCTATATTTTTTTCCCTCACACATCACAAATAACTGTGATTGTTTCATCAAAAGTGATCAATATCTCAAATACAGTAATCACTCATGATTACTTCCGTTATTAATATGAATTCCAAAAGACAACATAACACGCTCTCAGACTAATAAAAATTTTATACTAAGGAAACATTTATAACAAACACAAGAATAAGAAAAAAAACGAGCGACTAGGGACAACGTTTCCTCACGCGAAATACGCATGCGCGAAACGAACGATAATATTGGCGAAAATTTTAGCTCCCAAGTTTGGCGTTTTATCGCTATTGTATTCAACAGTTCAACTTCAACTTCAACTTGTAAACAGAAAATGGCGTGGCTGGCTTGGCTTATGATGTGTTATGTACTTCAAAATTCAAAACAGTTTTGGAAACATTGGGCGTGCTTGATTATTAGTAAGATAATTTTCATTACATTTCAGTTTTTAATATATCCTGCTAGTTGTTGTGAAATTGTGTTTTTAACAGAAAATTACTGTGAAGCATTATTTTAATGATACGGATACTAACTGTTATTATTTATTTTCTTATACACTTCTCGAAATAGTTAGGTAATATTTTAGATCAACTGAGAAAATATGATTATTTTTTTGTAAAAATTGATTTTGCATTAAAAAATAATCACAGTACCTAATATAATTAGATGCGTCGAATGATAATCGGTTACAAAATTACTGTGCAATATTGCATAATGTCTTTTCATTTTGGGTTATATTCAATATCATGTTTTAATGTTGTATGATTAGAAACTTTTGAGGTATTTATTGTATGATTAGTTGAACTAGATTTTTAATATAAATTACATAATACAATTTTAAATTATTTTTAATATTAAATAATAGATTAAAATTTCTCAAACTGTATTTAAATAAAAAAAATTTCCTTTACTTTTTAAAAATGCTCACATCTAATTAACTTTTAATTTTATATCGCGACATTACATTTTTATAAGTTTAACAATATATTCTAAAATATCTGGATATTACTTTGTGGATTCATTAATATGATTTAATTATTTTAAAAAATACTGTATTTGAATGCTAAAAATTTTCATTGAAATTTCAGCATTCAACATAATTTTAAAAGGTAACTTACCATTGAATTTCCAAACTAAGTAATAACATAATACGTTTAGTTTATATCTTTAAATCATAATTTTAAAGTGTGTGGGGGGGGGGGGGGGGAATCATTAAAAAGAAAAAAAAAAAAGTTAAATTTTTATTATTATTTTTTTTAATATTAGTTTTAAAGAATTTTTAATATGCTTAATTGTATACATACTGTTATTTACCATATGTATATGCAATTTTTCATAGCTCTATGTCAATTTACAAAGAATATTTATAAACATTCACTCTCCTCTTAAGATAATGCATTAATAAATACACTTCCTAACATTTTCTTTTTCTGAATATATATATAACCAATGTTAACTTACATACTTAAAGATGTGAACAAAATTATTTTATATAATAATTTCAAATTTTCACACATGGTTTTCGACAGTTTTTAAAAGTTTAAACAAGTTGTCACATCAAAAACTGGTTTTTGATGTCAAAAAACCAACCCTGGTTGAATAATATTTTGTTAATGAATTGAACTGTCTCAAACTTAATATTGCTGACAAATTGTAACACAGAAAATATTTTAAAATTATGTATGAAATTAACTTTTATTTATAGGATAATTTTCTTTCCTTTCTCTTAACACAAGTGATTATAGTTAATTGAATTATCCCTTTTATCCTTATGGTATATATTTTTAAACAGGAATGAGATTTTTTCAACTTTTTAATTTTTTTTAGCGTCATTTCTTTTTGTACAGTTTCAGCTTTTTTATATTTTTGCTAATCTCGTCCCTGTGTAAAGAAATAAAATATAGAACATTTAACCAAAAACCTTTTTGTAAAAAGTATTTTTGTGGTGTTTATTTATTTTAAAAACAATATCACTCTTGAATATGTAGTATAATTATTTTGTCATCAAAAATCTAGCATCTCAATTTATAATTTTGTTTTTTGTCTACATCATCTTGTGATAAAGTAAACATACTTTTAGTAACACATAAAATGTACTATAAGTAACACATTTTAATGTAAACTAGTTTGGTTATAAAGTTTGATTTTGTAATGGGGAAAAATATATATATATAAAATGTTTGATTAATAATGTCTACTTTTTTACAACATATATGCATGTTCTTTTTCTATAATGTTTTTTTTAAGACATAACACAATTTACTGATATATTTAAATTACTCATAGATATATAAGAATTACTTTATCATTTTATTTGCTGGGGATAATTAATGCTTAAAATGTTAATTTAATTAACTTTATTAATGTAATTATCTGATTATTATTAATTACAATTCTAAGGAGTATAATAACATCTTAATACTCATACCTGATTCATATTTGATTTTTGAATTGTGATTATTCATATAATTAAAGGTTTAGAAATGACATTTCATGCTTTTTTTTATATAAACATTATAATTTTAAGTAATTGTTATAATATGTGTATTTTATTAAATATACAAAGTTAATACATATAAAAAATGATTAATGAGGTGAGTTTTTAAGTTTATTTTGTTTATTTTTTCTCACTTATTTGCTAAGCCTAACTGTATAAGTATTTTATCTTATTTCTTTTATAATTTATGTGCTTGTAGAATATTAAATCATTTTTATTTTAATAAGGTAATTAATGCTGCATATTTACCTTTTCAAATATTACATTTTTGTATATATTATTTAAAACATACTTGTAACTTATCTTCTAATCTAAAATCTTGCTCTCAGGTTAAATAAATTCAAAATGGCTACTTAACAAAATGAATAATTAAACAACAATTATTAAAATCTTGCAAACAATGAAAGATGTTTTTTACAATCAGATCTACTAATTTTATTACACCAAATATTAACTTATCAAGCCCATATATAAATATAATTGCTATGTTTGATTTTTTACTTGACTTAAGTTAGATTTCAGCAAAAGTATAAAAACCTATATAATATATCATTAAAAGCTTGGAGAGTGAAGAGGAAGAAAAGGAAACTTTGAAAATTTTGAATTTTTAAATAGCTTTGTGCATATTTGTTAGATTCTCGGAGAAGCCCCACCCCAAATACATAATATGAAATAAGATATATATAAAATGCAAATTTTTTTATATTAAACATTCTTACTTCATTTTAGCATTATATAGATGGAATATTTTCAAAAATTATTTTGATTTGGTAAGATCTTAATAATACAAGTAATCTTTGAGTGTAGGTTAAGTAACATTTATTTTGTGAAGATGTGCTATGTTTTTTACTTTTATAAACTTCCTGAAGATGAATACACACACACACAACAAAGCTTCCTGAAATGAAGCAACTGGCCTGCAAATTAGTATGTTTCGTAATGGAAATAAACTAAATGGTACAGTAAACTGGTTGAGCATTCATTACCTTGTTCAATCAGGTTACTGTTGCTTTTTGGTTCCATCAGATGCATGAAGCTGTACAATAATGGTACTAGATAGATGCATAAAATGAAACTGTGGCAGGAATATGAATGCAGAAAAAGTAAGTAAATGTATGTAATGATTTTTAATTTGTTTATTATTATGAAAGCTGATATAACATCCATAAACATAAAACTTTCATCGTATATGCTACAACATTTACGTTGTTGTAGTGTTTTTGATGATTTTAAAGTGTTCTATACTAAATTTACTCAAGTGCAGCATTTACGACGATGCAGCATTTCTTCTGAAAATTATGGTAATATAAATATACATTCAAAATATGTCTACACACACATGCTTAGGTTTGAAACTAGAATATTTACCTAAATTTTTTATTAACTGTCATCTACAAATTATTTTAAGGTTTATTAATTTATAAGCAGCATAATATTTACATGTTAACTTATATATGGCAAAAATTACCAATTCCTATTTTTACCCAGATTCTAGCTCATCTATATATTTTGAGTTTTGACGATATAGGTTTTTGATGGTTAAAAACAGTATTATACCCTTGTCATGCCAAAAACCACTTTTTGACGCCAAAATATATATGCTATTTAATTTTATCTAATATGTTATTTAATATATAGTCTGTGAACTGATGTTAAATCATATGAAAGCCAAACAAAAAAATAGATAATAAATTTGAAAATATGTTTTATTCTAAATATGTTATAAAAGTGAATACAAATAGATCTAATTTTACTTTAAATATAAAATCTGAGCACATTGCAGACTGCAATACTAAAAAGTAGACCTAACTGCTTCAGCAGGCGGCAGGTGTCGATGCCGAAAGTGGCTACGCCCAACATCTGAAGCAGTTCTATTTTTTATTAGTTTAGTAAGTAATAGATATGTTAATTTATTTTATCTATTAAATTAGGTAAGATTAAATTAAGATGTTTTATTTACAAAGTCATTTAATCTTCGTTTGATTACAAAATAATGTTAGAGAAAGTTCATCTTTACTGAATTTCTCAATCTTCTCTTGAAATTATGTTCTTATATTTGTGTGAAAATGTTCCTATATTTTCCTATTTGATTGCTTTGGTTATTGAATCATGAATTGATAATGATTAATTTAATAAATTTTCAGAATTGTTAAAGTATCTGGAATTGAGGGACACCTTAGAAAATTGGGGAATTTCAAAATTTATTACAAAAAACATAAAATTCAGAAAGTATTGAAATTTTTGGAATTTTTTTTTTTTTTTTTTTCATAATCAAATCTTTTTTAAATTTTAGTGCTGAGGAAGAAAATGTCAATTACTTGGTTTTTCCCAGTTATAATAAGGTAATACTAGCAGGCTTCACCTGCTTCGCTGGGCACTGTATTTAAAGGATATCTTTTTAACTGAATAATTGAAACATTTAAATAAATATATTTCGATTGGCAACTGTTCTCTTTACAGTTTTAGTATGGGATCTCCTTGACAATATCAAACATTTTTTGAACTTCTCAAATCTGTGCAACAAAACTATTATTAAAACGAATATTCTCGAAAATAGTCAAATAGAAATGTTAATTCTTCGAATATTCTGGAAACAGTTAAAGCTGTTACTCGTACAGTAAAAGTCAATATTCAATAAATGGTCGAATCAGAGAACAGACGCAAGTCATTTTCGCAGCAATCACTATAACACACCTATGTACGCTTCACGCACACGAAAAAAAAAAAAAAAATCACTGGACATACCTACGTCACTGTGCATGAATCTGAAAACGCATGAAACTTGTTTTCTCAGCAATCACTGTCAAGCATGTTAAAATAAAAAAAACATCACCGGACACACCTACCTCAAACCAATGAAAATCAAATCTCTAATAATTCCTCATAATAATGTAGCTCTAGTTCAACGTAAAACACACTCAAATCAATGAAAATCAAATACACCAATCAAATCTCTCCTAAGATTCTCCATTCTGCCTCATTATAGAAATGGGAAGTTTTATTTTCACATTTTTATTAATTAAAATAAAACTAATTAAAAATTCGAAAATCTGACTTCGATGTGCACAATGACCCTTCGGAGGACACCTTTGTGTTAAATTATGTCACTGTCCCAGCAACCGTTCTCGATAACAGTGAAATATATATATATAAATATTGCTCACTTTAATAGTATAGGACCAGTTATAAAGTAATAATATTGTAGAGCATTTTGTTACTTTCTCTTACCCATAGGGTCGCGAAAGTATTGTTTTAGTGTCAAATTTTCGAAAGGTGAATTTTTGTTATATTTACATGTTCTGAGGTCCCCTGAATACGAAAATCATGTTTTTAACGAATGGTCTGTGTGTCTGTTAGCATATCTCAAGAAAAATTAGTAGCAGAAATTCCAAACTCGGTATTCTAAATGTGTATCATATATGGATGCTACACTAAGCTTTTCGTTGAAATGAAACCAATGGTTCGTATACAGGGATACTCAAAAGTATTTAAATACATGATGTCTATGGGGGAAATTACAGGTAAGTAGAATTTAACATTTATAGACTGCACTAAACCAAATGAAACGAATATATATTTTGTGTAATAGAGATAGTTAACTGGGAAAATTTTTTTTTGTATGTAAGAGCCTCACCTCCCCCCCCCCCCCTCCACGAGGGGAGTAAATTTTCATGATGGATATCTTTAAAAGAGCTCGCCAATACCTTTAAAACGAGTGGTTGAACCATCGATCTGCGATAATTTAAAATAAAGTTATAATTTTTTTTTTTTTAAACAAACAAACAAACAAAAAAAATTTTTTTTTTTTTTTAATGTAATATTGAGAATAAATTCAACTTTTTGTGGATATTTAGTGTTATACTACTTCTCTAATATGGATGGAAACCATGTGCATTATCATGGAATATAATTTTGTTGAATAATAATTTTAAAAAATTATTTTTACTGAGTGAATTTGTTTAGGAAAATATAGAAAAAAGTCGTGTGGTGGCCACAACACACTAGTTATTTGTTGTTAGTGGATGTGCTTTACTAATAACATTTTACCATTTCCCAGAAAGCTGTTTGGGAATTGAAATAAATTCTTCATAGAGGTATGGTAAATAATGTATGTTTTAAGCTAAATATTCATCGCTTGTTTTACATACATTAATGAAATGGGGGGTTGAGGGGGGCGGTAGCCCCCTCACACAAAACTAATTATCATATAAAACTCTTCCTAAGCCTAATTTAAACTGTTTAACACAGGTTTACATAACAGTACTCGTTATCTTACCTCTTAATCTCTAACCTGTATTTATAGTATTAAATTTCAGGGTAAGAGAAAGTAGTGTGAGTGACACACCAGATTATTTTAATAAAAATACAAAATTGGGTAAATCATAATTTATATACGCAGTAAAACTTTTCATCAGTTGACGCTGATTTCAGGGTTTTTGAATTTTTTACTAATTCTGAATTTTATGCTAAAATATTTTTTATAGAAAATTCTCATTCTGAATATTCTAATTGCCTCAAAATGTATTAAGATCTCTCCAAATATCATTTAATATACAATATAAATATTTTTTACCGTACTTTTCGTGAGATAAGCCACAGCTTACATGTGTTTGAAAATTTGAAATTGCTGCAGCCTATATGTTGGTAAGAGAAAAAAAAATGAATAATTTTTTCTAGCAAAAGTAAGCTTAGTAAAAGTAATTTCTAATTATTAGCGATCACTATCAAGAGGAAAAACATATTTCTATAGGTATTTAAAAAAACCTGTTAGTTTTTTTTTTTTTTTTTTGTGTTATTGCTGTGCTTTTTGTTTTCAACCAATAGTTTACCATTGATTTTGTGCAATACCATGAGTTCAAGTTTAGTGATCGATTTTCAAAGCAATTTTGTTAGAATCTATAACATTAATTAATTCAACAGCTGGCATTTTATTAAATAGTAATTTTTTTAGTAATTTTATGTTAAGTTATAATAGAATTCGACAATAGAACTATGAATAACGACATCTGTAATCCTATTATTTAATACTTTAATTAAAATGAAGCACAATAGCTATATAAATCCATATATACACTATATACATTTTGCGCAGTAAAATAACAGAGAATAAATAAATTTACAATACACCAGTCAGGTCACAGATGCATGTTCCTTGACATCGTACAAGTTCAGATGCTGACTTCTGACAAACTTCTGAAAATAATAATGATTTCATTTCAGTTTATTGGATTGGCAAAATATCATCAGATATTTTGTCAAAAATGGCGACACACCCTCTGTTTAAAGTAGGGAAGATGGCTCAATGGTAATTACACTATTTAACATATTTGTACGTGTTTGAATCTAGCGCGTTTCAAAGTAATAATTTTTTTTTAACACACATGCAGATCTGAAAAATATTTAAATATTTCATTTTAAAAGCAATATGAATTAAAGCAAAATGTGATTCTTAATTTTTTTGTATATGTTTTGCCAATAGGTGGCAGCACCAAACAATTTTCTAAACTGTAACTTAATAAAAGTAATTTCTATTAAAGTTTTACTTATGTAATTAATTTTTAAACTTATTTTAATATTCGTTTAGTGAAATTCTTTTTGTTTTATAATTTTATCATTTTACATACAGATTTTTGTAAATGCAAAAAACCCAAACATCTCAAAATCTTGAAAAACATGTAAAAGCCAATTTTATTTTTTGTTACTCTGACTATCATTAGTTTTTCATTCGGCCAGTAGATGGCTGTAGCAATGTAATTTATAGAATGACAAACTTGAAAAAAAGTAAAAGGTGAAATCATAGTTGAAGTGTTAGATAAAGCTTATTTTTATTATTTCAACTAAATTCATTCAATTAAGAATGAAAAAAAGTCTTAAAAATTTAAATTGAATTTCCTTATTACAAAATAAATAACCTTTAAAGGTTTACTTGGAAATTTGTGTGCTGCAAGTTTCCAAGTAAACCTTTAAAGTTTATTTATTTTATAATAAAAAGACATTTAAAAAAAAGAAAGAAAGAGAGAAACCTGTTTATGGTAATTAATACCACACAAAAAAAAAAAAAAAATATATATATATCCAGGTTTTTTTTTTTTTTTCTTTTTTGTACTACATAAGATTTTAGCATCCTATGAATATTAATGTACTAGAAATGAAAGAAAAGAAAACTTAAATGCTTAAAGAAAATATGCATATTCACAAAATCGATGCATGTTTGATGCATATTAACAGTATAGGCTGTGGATTATTTGATTAAAGTTAATTTTGCTGTTTTTATGATGGTGCGGCTTAGCTATCACAAACTACAGTAACCATATAATACATCATTAAATTTCCTTTTGTTATTCATTCTGCTTACAAATAACACTTTTCAGGGTTTTCGCATGTTAGGTAATTTTAACCTGTGTGTGCAGTATATGATCCAGATTCTTAATATTTTTTATTTAAAACCAGATTTTTATTTACTTTGGGGAAAAAAAAAAAAACTCTAAAATTAACTATCAAGCCATTTACATTTAGCAGCATCAATAGCATGACAGCCCCATTGCTGATCTCTGACAGGGAGCAGCATCTAGAGCAATTACGACTATGTTTTTTTTTTTTTTTTTTTTTTTTTTTTAATGAAGACTGTATGAATGTACTATATAGGGACAACAGTATTTGACTGAGGATGACCCAAGATCAGAAAGAATATGCTAGGAAATATTTGATTTGTAGGAATTTTTGGCTTCTGACTTTCGATTTGCACGTTTTTAAAGGTCTAGAACAATGGTAGTCAATCTTTTTATACCTAATGTCCACTTTTGTATATTTGTTAGTTGTAAAATTTTCTAACTGCCCACTTATTCCACAAAAATGGTGATGTATAAAGTTGGAGAATTACTTTAAAAAATTTAGAAAACTAAGTTACAATAAGTTAAAGCTTTTATAGTATAGGACTGAAAATCCGCAATGTTTTTAAATTCCATTCATTCTCACACTGAACACTCTAGGGGAAAAAAAAAAAAAAAAAACTTTGTTTCTATCAAATGACGGCAATTTAATTCAAATTTTAAAAAATCTTAAATTAATTCTTTCACTTTTTTTTCTGTTGTTGTTAATCCAAAAAATTAGTACAAAATTTTTTAATCATTTAATCTCTAAAATTTAGAAAGCATGATTTTTTTTTTTTTTACTTTTTGCTGATAGATGGCAGCACCAAACAATTTTCTGAAATTTTAATAGGAACAATATCTATTAAAGCTGTTCTTACTTCATTTATTTCTAAACTTTTTTTTTGCATTTGTTTTGAGAAATTTTTTAGATAAAGTAAAATTATTAAGCATCTCAAATTATTTAAAAAACTTTTTTATTACTATTGAAAATTTTACATGCTCGGGACGAGAGTAATTCTGTATTTTAAGTCATTCAGAAGAAAATTGTATACAGTCGTCTAACTATTCAGAAAACAGGTAATTTCAAGTTTAAAATTATATATTAAGATTGATAAACATTTAGTTTAATATTTTTGTCATTTACGTTTTATGTTACAAATTAAATAAACCAAAAAAAAAAAAAAAAAAAAAAAATACTAATAATAAAATAAATAAATAAAAACCAATAAATTAAATAAAAAAAATAGAAAACTGAACTCATTTGTGGCAATATTTGTATACCAAATTTATAAAAAGTTACAGTAAAAGGATAATGATAAGAAATTAAATCAAGAAGTGTTGGGCTGTGGGAATTACGTCCGATTGACTGCACTAGGGTCCTAAGCCTGGGGGGGGGGGGCTTCACTGGAGGTTTTCCTAAGAGGTCCTAGTCCACATTTATGAAAGTTTCATTAAATCAAAATGAAAAACATACTTCTAAAACATGTCTATTCTTTTCTTTTCTGTGCTTTTAATTTTTATCCAAAAATATCGTTGTTGTGTAATATAATCGTGAGTTCATGTTCAATGATCAATTTTCAAGGTATTTTTGTAAAACATTAATCAATTCATCTGCTGATATTTTTATTTATTTTAAATACGCATCGAGATCTCAACAATTGTTAATCACTTAATTTAATAAAAAATATAAATGTATATAAAAGTTATTATTTTATTTTTTTGGCTGTACCTATTGCAGATAGATGGCAGCACCAAACAATTTTTTGAATTTTGCTTACTTGATTTCTGCTCAAGCTTTTCAGCTAACTGATCTTTAAACTTATTCCAATATTTGTTTTGAGAATTTATTTATTTATTTTTTTTTTCTGATGTATAATTTTATCTTTTTACATGCTAATTTGTTAAAATACGTAAAAAACGTAAGCATCTCAAAATGTTAGAAATTCCTTTTAACAACATACTTTTATTTATTACTTTCTTCTATATTCAATAGAAGAAAGTATTGGATTTGTAGAAATTTTCGCCCTCGAGTTTTTCATGGATTTACACGTTTTGAGAGCTGTAGAACACGATTTGACAATTTTTAGAAAATGTCTATCAGTCTGTGTGTGTGTGACAAAATTTTATGGCAACTGTATCTCAGGAACTATCGCAAAGAATTTCATACAAATTGGTATGTAGTTGCACCTTGACATAAATTAGTGCCTATCAACTTTTGTTAAAAATTGTCTTACATGTTGCGTTGCCATCCAATTTTTTAAATTTTTAACATGGTGATATAGGACAAAATTTTATATAAATGTGCATAAAGAGAATTATTTTTTAGTAATCATTATGAAATTTACCAGAATTATTTATAATAGAGATAGTCATCTGGGAAATTTTTTTTGTATGTGTAGGAGCCTCATTGAAACCTTTGGACAGCCCCTGCCTGCCTGGACGGCTTGCAGAAATTTTGTCTGCACTAATAAAAAAATTGCCCGCAATTTTCAGACATTTTTCGTCTACGACAATGCACTACCAATGTATCAATTAATAATTAAACATTAATTACAAAATATTCTTAATTATGAACATTTATAAGATTTTTATTTGTCTTTTAAATGGGTGATTCTTTCATTTGCCATTTAAAGAAAATTTTGTAATAACCATTAGGAAGAGGGGGGGGGGGGCTTAAGCCCCTCCCTTTCCTACACCTATGGATCTCTGTTAGGAACACACAAAACAGTGGCGGATGAAAGCACTTTTTCTGCAGTAACGCCTTAATTTTGGGAAAGCAACGATTACGCTCGCCTTCAAGATTGCCGCTATCAACTTTCAGGATTTTTGAGTGTAAGCCATTTTCGCCTCTGATTACACAGAAATTTTGCAGACAGACTATGTAATTTTAAAAGCCTGTCACAGACAGCTACAAAACTTTATGCCACTGGGACTACATATGTTATGAATTATGATTGCAATTATTGTTAATATATTTAGTTCACCAGTTTTTAATTTAACAGACATCAAAATAAATAAAGAAATCAAATCGATTGTTAACAATTTTATTTATTTAATTAAAAATAATAATGGAATTGTAAAAAACAAATTTATATGAACAAATATGACAAAGTAATTTTATAAATTTGACAGTTATTTTTATGATAGTAATAACATTTTGATCATGTACAATAAAGTATTCATTCATATGACAAATTGGCTCATACAAAGCTTAACATTGGGGGGGGGGGGGGGATGATTTTAAAAAAAAAGTTTGTTTAGCAAAGAGCAGAAAATGGAGTTAAAATATACTAATTAAAATAAAGTTACTAAATTTACTAAAATGTATTTTATGTTGTTGTTGCTTATCCTCCTTGTCTGACGGAATCAGACAAGATCCACGAGTTCATTGACTGAGGGAATGTGCAGTTTCTGTTAGTCAGAGGACTGGAGCACCAGGAGGTAGAAGTCTGTCTTGTCTCCTTCGCCTACTGATATTTAGCTGGGCATAATGGAATGGCCTTCACGCCTTGGGTGGCCCTACCAGGAGTAAACTCCCGACGTACTTCGCCCATTCCGCCCAGGAACACCCTCCCGCCACGATGAGGCAAACAGTAGGACTTTGGGAGGGAGGTATTTTATAAAACATTTAAATGAGCAGACATCTTTTGTTAACTAAAAAATCAAACAAAAGCTGTGAAAGTCAGCTAGCTTCATGTTAATTAAAGGTTTTTAAAGAATTAAAGCAGGTCCCTATTTTAAGAGGGGACAATATTTAATGCTGCTGATTGCCAATACCTATGATATTCTACTGAAAATTTTGTTTACTCATTATGTAATGTATCCTTATGATTTTTCTAAAAGGAAAACTGAATATAAAACTGTTAAATTACTGCTCATTTAAAAAAAAATAATAATAATAATAAGCTTTATATATTTTTATTGTTATTATTTTGTGTGCAAAAATGCATTTCCCTTTATTTATTTATTCTTTTCTTTTAGCCACAAAATGGAAAAAATGAAAAAGTAAATAATTTGTTGAAAAATGAGCGCTAATTATTGTGAATTTTCTGAATATGAAACTAGAATTTAAAAAAATAATAATACATTAGGTAATGAGTACTTATGTAAGCAAATTTTCCCCATAGAATAACATGGGCCATGACTGACTTCGACATTAGGTATTTTCTGATATAAAGAATAGAAATTCCTCTATTCAAAAAAAGTTAAATCAAAAAATTTGTTATGCATTTTGGAGGAAACAAGAAATTGATTCAATATTTAAGGGGTTACATGGGTATTGAAGGATTAAAATAAACATTTTCCCTGTCTCTTAAACTATAATAAAAGAAACTTTTTATTTAGAATTTTGAACTTAAACATTTAAGCAATATTTCATAAAATGTTCATTAAATATTTAGGAAAATTTATTCCAGAAATCTCCAAGAAAAGCAGCGAGCACCATAAATAAATAAATGCAACGATCTCATTAGATTTTTTTTTTTTTAAACTTCTTTAAAATAGACTAAATTAAACAATAAAAAAAAAAATTCTTTTAGAAAATTGTGCAAAAACAGTACAATTTTCGGTGCATATTGGTTTTCTAAAAGTAGTTGAAATCAAGAGAAAAAAATCATTGAAGCACTATAGTAATTCTATTTTAAAGAAGTGAACAAAGAAAATTGATATCAATGCCATTCTATATCACATTTTTTTTTTTTAAAAAAAAGCAGCAAGATAACAAAAATCTAGATGAACAATTTTACAAAAATAACAAGTTAAGGGTTCTGTAACACAAAATTAGACATCAAAGCTATTCACAAACATTTACACTAAAAAACATTCAAAAAGATATTCACAAATATTTAAACTAAATATGAATTCTGCATAATATTTCTGAAAATTATGAGAAAAGCTAAAGTATGGTATTCATAAGAAAAGAAAACTGACAAAAATAGCAACTTATCAGTTCTGTAAGACAGTTAGATAGTAAAAGCATTCTTAAATATTTAAAATAAATGTAAATTTCACACAAGTTTTCTATAAATTACAAGAACAATCAAAGTATACTATTCATTTTTTTAAAAACTTACTAAAAAAACTACATGCATAATTTTACAAAAATAACAAGTTAAGGGTTCTGTAAGACAAAATTAGGTATCAAAGCTATTCACAAACATTTACACTAAAAAACATTCAAAAAGATATTCACAAATATTTAAACTAAATATGAATTACGCATAATATTTCTGTAAATTGTGAGAAAAGTTAAAGTATGCTATTCATAAAAAAAGAAAACTGACAATAATCTAGATGCATAAGTTTACAAAAATAGCAACTTATCAATTCTGTAAGACAGTTAGATATTAAAAGCATTCTCAAATATTTAAAATAAATGTAAATTTACCCCACAAGTTTTCTATAAATTACAAGAACAATCAAAATATACTATTCATTTTTCAAAAGAAAACTGACAAAAAAAAACTACATGCAGAATTTTACAAAAATAACAAGTTAAGGGTTCTGTAAGACAAAATTAGATATCAAAGCTATTCACAAACATTTACACTAAAAAACATTCAAAAAGATATTCACAAATATTTAAACTAAATATGAATTCCGCATAATATTTCTAAAAATTATGAGAAAAGCTAAAGTATGCTATTCATAAAAAAAGAAAACTGACAAAAATCTAGATGCATAAGTTTACAAAAATAGCAACTTATCAGTTCTGTAAGACAGATATCAAACGCATTCTCAAATATTTAAAATAAATGTAAATTTCACAGAAGTTTTCTATAAATTACAAGAACAATCAAAGTATACTATTCATTTTTCAAAAGAAAACTGACAAAAAAAAAAAAACTACATGCATAATTTTACAAAAATAACAAGTTAAGGGTTCTGTAAGACAAAATTAGATATCAAAGCTATTCACAAACATTTACATTACTCTCAAATATTTACACAAAAAAAAAAAAATCCAAAAGTATTTGCAAACATTTAAACTAAATGTAAATTTCACATAATTTTCTGTAAATTACAGGAATTATCAAAGTATACTATACATTTAAAAAAAGATTAAATAAACTACATGCATAATTTTATAAAAATAACAAGTTTATGGTTCTGGAAGACAATTTATTATTCAACATGGTGAAAAATATAACGAGAAAAGTATTGTACAAAACAGCAGTGATGGTTAATATACAGACCAATATATCTTTAAAAAAAAATAATTAGATGAGTTTTTATGCACATGATTCTGAAGATAGTAACATTCTTTTACAAGTGAAGAAGAAGAAAAAAAAAATTAAGTTTTGCAATATGGTGATAGCGGATCAAAAACTGCTTTGTTTCACAATAAAGACAGAAAAGCTTTACTTTTATGAAATTTTCAATAAACAACCAGATAAGATACTGCTAATTGTTTTTAACATATCAAAAATTAAACGTCATGTATAATTCAAATTTTCATATTACAACCAATAAAATATTTTTATAAATACATTTGATTTTAAAATTGTACAATACATTTTTGCTTCAAGGAATTAACATATTACATAGCTAGATAAAGCCAAAAGGTTGAGGCAGCTGAAAGCTTCAGATAAAAAAAAATAAGTTCAAGTAAAAAAGGTTGAACTTACCACTTACAATGCATGAATGACAGATAATAAAAGTTAGTATAATTTTGTATATAAGTAATGTAAAAAAATATGCACAGTTATTAATGGAGCAGAAATTTATGCATGAGCATAATATATACATACACCTATGCACTAGACTGTGATGTGCATAATGTTAGATAATAACCATTTTTATTATTATTATTATTTTTTTTTTTTATGAAACATACATTAAATTTAAAATTGTACAGAAAATTTTTGCTTCAAAGAAATGACATATTACACAGCTAGATAAAGCCAAAAAATCGAAGAGGCTGAAAACTTCAGATTTAAAGAGAAAAAAGTGCAAAAGGTTAAATTCGCTATTTACAATGTATGAATACAAAAGAGATTATAAAGGTTAGTACAATGTTATAAGTAATGTACAAAAAAGATATACAATCATTAATACAAGAAAAATTTTATGCATGAACAAAATATAATATATACATATACCTATGCATTAGACAGTGCAATCTACATAATCTTATATGACATCATTAATATTTCTTTAAACATTTCATTTTTTTTTTTTTTTTTTTTTTTTTTTTTTTTCACATCTTACAATAAACATGATCAAATCCACTATGTATATATAATGTTTCGTCAGACGAGCTAGTTAGCCCTTCAACTATCGATAATACTTCAGATTGAAGTGGTTTAGACATACTTGCTGTTGCTTTGGTTTTATTTACTTTCCTGGTAGACTTAAATCTTATTTGGGATTTTATTCTTTTGTTGGGCGGCTCTTTACTTGCACAATCAACTGGTTGGTAACTTGCACTTTTAACTTGATTAGTTATGTTCAGAAGTTTATCTAAATGATAATTCATTAATGAAAAACTCTCTTCAGAGAATGAGTTTTCCTTTAATTGTTCTTGAAACAATTTTATTTTAGATTGCACAATATCTACGCTATTAATGCTTGTTGCTTTACTTTTTGTAACTCCAGCCTCAATGCATTCAATTATTTCTTTAACCTCAGATGCACCATTCTCTGAAACCTGCTGCACACCAATATTTTCCCCATACAACCTTTGGCAAGCATGTATGTGTTTGCACAAATTTAAATAGATCATATTGTCAACACATGTACATTTAAACATATGCACACAAATATTACACTTCAAACATTTTAATTTACATTTATTGATACAAGATGTATCTGTTGATTTTTTAATTATATAAATTTCATGAGAAGTATTGCTTTTAAATTCCCACGAATGTTCTTCTTTTTGATGAAACTGTTCAATTTTAATATTTTCACTTTTTATGTGGCTAGCTTGAATTGCTTGAATCTTTCTGGAAGGTACATTTTTTGAAATTTTAGTTATTCTTTCATACATCTTATCTCTATTGTATTTCATTAAGATAAACAGAAGTTTATCAACCCTTTTTGTTTTTCTTCCTTCAAGATAAAAGTATTTTAAAACCTTATGCAAGGATTCAAGATACATATTAGTGTTTATTCCAAGATGCATACGTGCATAAAATGCCCAAAGTTCAGGCCTTCTGGAATATGTATCTTGAAAATACATTCCAAATAATTTAGTTTGGTCATCTTCTAACAATTGTTTTAAAACTTTTTGGTGCAACTCATTAAATTTTTCTTTATTCGTTTGTTGCATCAATACACGTAGAGTTTTATACACCATTACTTTTTTTTCCATAGTTCCTTTTATTTTTGATAAGTTTTTTCGCCAGCACCTATCTACATGCCATGTGCATAATAAATGATGTTTGGCAGGACCCATCGATTGTTCCCAAGCGTTATAGTATGCAGGAGCATCGTCAGACATGAAAACTTGGGGGTAGATTTTGCCACTTACTTCCTTTATACAGTCAAAGAAAAGTTTCATAGCCGTGACATCAATTCTGTTGCTGATACAAAAAGCTACAGGAATTCCTGCTCCAAAGTCATCAACAGTCAAAAGAGTGGTTAAACTAAAGTCGTATGCATTCGTACCATGTGTACTGTCAATGCATATCTTTTCCTTACCAAATTGTTGAAGCATTTTCTTTTGAAATTTGGTCATCAAAATTAATTCGAAATCATTATTTTGTAAAATTTGTTTTCCATCTGCTGTACCCTGCTCTTTATAAAATATAACAGGTGAATCTTCTGATGCTGATTGGGATTCTACCCATAGCCTCACACTCAATGCGTCATTTTCATTAAGTTTTTCTGAATCGGAAAGTTTAAATTCTTTTTTAATGTTATGTAAGTCTTTTCTATTTAAAAGACTTATTCTACTGTATTTTTCATCCAAATTATCTCTCACATCATCTAAGATTTTTTCCATGGTAATTCCTTCTTTCAATTTATCTAACAGAAAAGAAAAAAAATTCAGATTAATATTACAATAATAGCTAAAAAAATTATATAAATTGTTCGATAAGACTTTAGCAATTAAAAAATATTATACAAAAAAAAAGGACTTTTTTGGGCACATAGATTTTGATTTATTTCTTATTTAAATATTAATTTCAAATACTCAAATGAACTTAATTTATTAACTTATATATCAAACTAGCAGGCTATACTCGCTTCAGTAGTCACTATTTTTAAATGAATCACTATAATTAATGAATTATCAAAATTGCATTAATTTTTATCACGTGAAAAAAAAAAAAAAAAAAAAAAATTCTGACCAAGAAAAATATCGCACCAGGACCCACTGCCTTTCGCAGAGCAATCCATTGCGCACAGTGCATACACATTTATGTTCGACACTCTTAATAAATCACTATATTATCATAAAGGAAAAACAAATATAAAATACAAAAAAGTATTCTATCATCAGAATAAATAGTCTGGGCTTTCACTGCCAGTGGCAGTGTACAGACGTGTACACGCCATGTGTAACCTTTTCCCACCCTTCCTGCACTTCCTAATTATTTTATACTGAAAAATATCCACAATCGTTTTCTCAGGCTTTAAAACGTAATAATATTAATTTCCAACATTCTATCTGAATCTACATCTATTGTAATAATTCTATACTTTTGAAAATATCTGCAATCGATTTATCAGGCCTTAAAACCTAATAATACTAATTTCCAATGCTTTAACTCTTAATTTTCTATCTCCCCCCTACTTTTTTATTTTTCCTATTAAATTTTTCTTTTTGAAAATATCTGCATTCAATTTGTAGCACCCAAAAACCTATACATGCCAATTTTGAATGTCTACCTCTACCTTTATTGTTTTGACCATCCCTTCCCAACTCTCCCAAAAGTTCTATAAGTTTGAAAATATTCATAATCGATTTGTAGACCTCAAACACCTCTCAACCCTCATTCAACTTGTAGGTTGTATTTCTATATACTGTAGTATTACTATAGGATTACTATATACTGTAGTATCCCGATTATAACCCACTCCCCCCCAATTTTTCAAATAAAAACGATAAAAAAAATAGGAGGGGGTGGGGGGGTTAAAATCGAGATATATAAAAAATGCCATTTTAAAAAAATTTAATGGTGGCGCCATCTATTGACAGCTAATGAAATTAATACCCTTATCTAATCCAGAATTGTATCTAACTTACATAATAAATTTTAAAATATTTATTAAAAATAAATTTTTTATTAATTTAAACTGATAATTTAAAATTAAGATTTTCCTATATGATTAACATGAAAGGTGCAAAAAAAGATTAAAGACTGATTTTGCATAATAGTTAAGGTAAATCTTGAGTGTTATACATTGATTAGAGTATGTATATTAATAATATATTTTTAGTTGAATATGAAATACATGAAATTGATTTTAAATAATACTGTTATTAAAACAAAGCATTTTACAATGATATAAATAATTATTTCTCTTTTTTATGAAACAAATGACTACTTTTGTGATGGCTCCATCTATTGATATAAGGAGAAGTTATTAAGCAAATCAGTAATCAAACATGCCCATTACAATAATTAAAAATATATTTATATAAATCCAAGAAACTCTTATATTTGATAAAAAAGGGGGGGGGGGAATTTAAAAACTTACTTCGTTAAAGCTAAGAAAAAAACTTGAACTTTATGAATCTTTTCAATGAAATTAATAAAATTATAAAAATTAAAATTAACTTTTAAAAACTACCCCAATTCCCAACTCATTGTTATAATAGAGAGTTTTGTGTTACACATTGATAAAATAGTAGAGGAGAATAAAATAGTTTTTAACAGAAAAAATTACTCAAAGAATAAATTTACTTGAAACGTACTTAAAATTTTAGGAATTAATTGTTCAAATTTATTATTATTATTAAAATTTATTTTTATTAATGATATTTATATTTAAATTATTGTTTACATTTTAAATATTAATTAAAATCATTTTTTTTTGGAGTTGTGTCTAGTGCTGCCATCTATTGAAGAATAATTCTACTATTTTTATTTTCAATTTAGATCGAGTTCTCATTACTCATTTTGTCAATTTCTTAAAATAGAGAACAGGAGAATGAGTAATTTTTTTGTTGTCAAAAATTATTTAAAAAAACTAGTATGTTGTGGCCACCACAAGACTTTCTTCTATATTTTCCTATACATATTCAATCAGTAACAATATAAAAAATAATTTTTTTTTTTTTTTTGTTAAAAGTAAAAAAAATCGATAACTTTGTTTTAAATTGTCACATATTTATAGTTCAACAATTCGTTTTAAAGGTATTGGCGAGATCTTTAGAAAGATACCCATCTTCAAAATTTACCCCCCCCCCCCCAGAGGAGGAAGCGATGCCCCCACATGCACAGAAATTTCTTCCTAGTTAACTATTACTATTATCAATAACTCATATTAATTTTACAACCACATGTTAAAAATAACTCTCATTATATACATTTATACGAAATTTTGTCCTATACAGCCATGTTAAAAATTTAGAAAACATGAGATCACAGCGCCACCTGTTGAGTGATTGATCCCCAAATGTAATCAGCACCAGTTTATGTCAGTGACCAACTAAATACCAAGTTTGGTTGAATTTTGTTAAAAAAAAGTTGTTTTTTTTCGTTAAAAGTAAAAAAAAAAATCAATAAATTTGTTTTAAATTATCACAGATGTATGGTTCAACCATTCGTTTTAAAGGTATTGAGGAGACCTTTCGAAAGATACCCATCTTGAAATTTTGCACCCCGGGGGGGGGGGGGGGGTGTTACTTCCCCCCCCAGTGTGGTGGTGGTGGGGGAATCGATGCCCCCACATGCACAAAATTTTTTTCCTAGTTAACTACTACTATTATCAACGAGATCTTTGAAAGATACCCATTGTGAAAATTTACCCCCCCCCCCCAGGTGGGGGAACCGATGCCCCCACATGTACAAATTTTTTTTCCTAGTTAACTATTACTATTACCAATAATTCATATTAATTTTACAATCAGAAGTTTAAAATAACTCTTATTATGCACATTTATACGAAATTTTGTCGTATACTGCCATGTTAAAAATTTAGAAAAAAATGCAATCACAGCGCCACCTGTTGAGCTTTTGATCCCCAAATGTAATCAGCACCAGTTTATGTCGGGGACCAATTAAATACCAAGTTTGGTTAAATTTCGTTTTAAAAAAAAGTTTTTTTTCATAAAAAGTAAAAGAAATCGATACCTTTGTGTTAAATTATCACAGATTTATGGTTCAACCATTCATTTTAAAGGTATTGACGAGACCTTTTGAAAGATACCCATCTTGAAACTTTGCCCCCCCCCCATGATTATATTTTACACACTAATTAGAATGGGACCAACTGTTTAGAGTGGATTTCAAATCACTGAAAATTTTCATGCCTGAACCAGGATTTAAACCCTTCACCTGAAAGCCAGAACACTAACCATTCGGCCATCAGACAGGCACAAATAGTTTTGCAAAAATGGTTAAATAATAATGGAATGAATATGAATTACATGGAACTATAAACTGTAACTTCCCTCTGTCCTCTTTAGAAAGATACCCACAGAAGACAGTCCACCAATAGGTGAAGGTCCCTAGTGCAATCAATCAGCCTTAAACCCTACAACCCAACCCCCTGTTCTCTAGTCCATGCAGCTTGGTTCCAAATGTCTTGTGTATGTATTATAGATCACAGCAGTGGCGTATTCTCTGGGTATGCTAGGCATGCGCCGCATACCCTCTAAAAACTATCTAAACTTTAAACAGAATTTATTTAAAAATAAATTATTTGAACTAATTTTCTTAAACACTCGCTTCCATTTATACAGTATCCATCATTCAGTTTTGAAAAATTATAGTGAAAGGAAATTTCTTTTGTTACATTATTCCTGGATAAATCAGATTTCTTTTCCCTTACTATTGTCGTTACTTCCCTCCCGCTTTGTTTAGGAGACATCTGCTGCCACTAGCAGTGGGGTCTGCAATCTGACATAGTGCGGTCGTGGAAGACACAGCAGAAAGCAGTGAACACCTGAAGCCAAGTTTTCAGCGATTTCAGTGGATTTTTTCTTGCCGGTTCTCACTATTTTTTCTTTCTTTCTTTTTTTTTTTTTTTTTTTTCTCTTTTTTGTTTCTAAAGTGATATAAAAAATTGTGATTAAATTTCTTTGAAAATTCATTCATTTAAATACAGCGATCAATGAAGCGACCAAATCGGCCTTCAATAAGTTAATATAAGAGTCCTTTAGATATATGATATAAAGTTAAAGCGACAAAATTTGCATATAAAATTTTATATACGATTACAAGAAATTGGAGGTTCACCAGCGGCCAAACAGTTCTGCAATCAAAGTTGGTAGATGGGAAGTGTCGGGTTCTATGGTTTTCTCCGAAAGACGCATAAATAAGGTTAGGACTCCTTAGAAAGACCCACGACGGACGGCATTCCACCCATAGGCCTAGGACCCAAGTGTAGTCAATCGGACTTGAATTCTACCAACCAAGGAAGTGGAAAAATCCAAGCTTAAATTTGATGAAAAGATATCGTCTTGATCAGTAGTGTTTTTTAAATAGTTGGCTTCAGAGCATGCCCAGATTCAAATGTCACACTACGCCACTGGATCACAGCTATTAAATATTTTACTTTTTAAATTTTGATTGTTAATGATTAAAAATAAATAAAATGTATAAATTTAAAACAACTTCAGATTAGTTATTAATGTTAAAAAATAAATGCACTTTTTGCTCTTGAAATACATTCAAATTGTTATATGTCGATAAATAATAAATGAGTGAATATAATTATAACAAATTTGAAATACTATTTTGAAAATAAATAGTATACATACTTATGCGTTCAAATAGATTATAGTGCAAACCTACTCTACACCTATCTTAAAAACATAGGTTTTAATATTAAAATAATAATAAATAAAAAAATTTCTCCTTTATAATGTGTTGAATTTTTAAATAAGGAAATATATTTTTTAAATAATTCATCTACAAATTAAAACAAATATGTAAAAAAAAAAAAAAAAAAAAAACAGAGAGAGAGAAAAGAAAAATATGTATATATATATATTCAGTAAGGTTGTTTTTTTTTTTTTTTTAAGAACAGAAGAAAAAATCATACAGTTGCAAAAAAGATAAATGGCAAAGTCACAAATAAATAAAAATAAAAGGAAAACAAAAATCTAATTTCACTGCCGAATTTACAGAAAAGATCGATCACAGTTACCCTATTAACAGTCTAGCAGAAGGAATATTTGGTGGCGCCATCTATTGAGCAAAATTCATATTAAACATTCTCTTGCTTAGGTTTCATAAAATAGTATATCATAAAATACATTCGAATTAAATTTATAAAAAAAAAAAAAAAAAAGTTTCTAGTCTTTTTAAAATGATTTTTATAAAAATTTTCAGCTTTTCTAATTATTAATATTTTAATTCACCAACATGAGGATATATATTGCTTATAGCTATAATTGGAGCTTGCTGAAATATATTTTTATTTAGTAGTTTTCACTTTAAAATTAAATTTAATAATATCAAGAATATATGTCCCAAAAATTCTATATTTAATTAAAAATATTTCATAAATTTACAATTATTTCATAAATAAAAATATTTCTACTGAAATGAAGTTTGTTTGTTTACACTTATCAGAGCATTGCGAATTACAGATTCGCAAATTAATGGCACTCAAGTGTAAATTAAAAAAAAAAAAAAAAAAAAAAACTCATCCTAAATATAAATTAAATAATAAAAAGTTAAATAGAAATCATTCACAGTAAAAAACCATAGATGGTAAAAACTGAATAGTGCTGCCATCTATCGGCAAGTTAAGAAGCTAAATCAATGATAGATAATTAAAATTGTAAATTATGCTGGATTTTGTAAGTTTCGCAATTTGTGAAGTCTGGATTTCGGAGATTGCACTGTAGTTGATTTTGAAAATATGCTTTATTTAGAATTAAAAAAAAAAAAAAAAAAAAAAAACTTATTTTCAAAAATTTCAATCTCAAATTTTCACAACTGAACCAAAAGTAGGAAAAAAAGGACGCAGTTTTTAAAAGTAGCAGCTCTGCGGGGTCTGAATTTTTTAAAAGCTGATTTTCGTAAATTGCGATAGTGTTGTAGCTGATAGTGCAAATGGAAATATGCAATCAATTTTCCGCCAATTAAAAAATTTAAAAAAAAAAAAGAAAGAAAAAAAGAAAATCGCCCTAAAATGAATTATTGTGTGTTTTATTAGGTAGTATTATGAAAATTTAGAAATTAAAACAGAATTTCTTTCTTTCATATGGTTAGGGATGTTTGTGGTCCTCGAAAACCCTGGAATTCACAGCAAGCCACGTGAAAAAAAATTCTAATTTATTTAATGATAGATTTCTGGTGATTTTTAACTTCTCATTAAGATCTTTAAAGATTTTTTTTTTTAAGCATTTTGCTCTTATGATTGAGACAGTATTCATGTTTAGCAGCATTGATAAAGAAGCAACCATGCCACTCATGGCAAATGGCAGTAATGTACATGTTTGTATACATGCACGCATTATAGTTATTTTTTTCTTCCAGCTAAATTTAATAGAAAAAAGTATCAGATTTGCAAAAAATCTTGACTTCCAGTTTTTAATTTATTTGCATGTTTTAAGAGCTCTAGAATATAATTTTTATATTTTTTTTAAATGTCTGTCTGTATGTGAAGTAGTTGCTCATAGAATTAGTACCTGTCAATTACTGAGTTATGTTTTATAATTAAGAAAAAGAAATAATGGGAAAAGAACCCAAAATCCAGAAAATTCCAAAATCTGGAATTCTTCTGGTCCTGTGGGTTCCGGATAATGGGTCCTGTACTGTATAAGTTTTCAAAATGTATTTTTGAATTATTTCACAACGACATAATGTAAACAAAAACTTTCAGATGTTTTGTGGTCAGAATATGAAATAATACAAATGAATCTTCTATGCAGCTTTTATATTTAAATTATGTTGTACAAAACAGGGCATTTCAGAAGGGCAGAGCCCTTCTTTTTCCCTCCAAAGTCAACAATCCCTGAATCCTCCTTACTCAAATAAACTCGGTGGAATAGTTAATGAGCAATTGTAAAATAAACGTAATAATAAAATAAAAATATATACATTATTTTATCCAAAAAAATTATTAATTTTTTGCATTTAAAAACAATGACTATTAAAAAACTATTCAAATTAGAACAAGCTAATTAAAAGATTACCTGCAATAAGTTTCCTTTCATTTTTTGAGAGAACCGTATGTCCAATTTCTGATTCATGACCATAATGTGTCTTATAAAATTTAACTTTCACATCTGTTCCATTTTTTTTCACCACTACATCAACAGAAGCAGGGCAAATTCCATTAATTTTTCTTGATCCTATACCTTTGATAAACCTTTTCCCTTTGGATCGGCTGTTGAAAAATCCTGATCGATGGCATCTGTAGTGATAAATTTTGTCTCCATTTTTAGACATCACAGGACCTCTAGGAAGCACATAGGAACTGTATGTATCTTTTTCCATATTTTCTTTCCAAATTTTAAATTCTAAAGGAGAAAAGAAATAAAAATTCAATAGGGTAACAAAAAAAAGCATCCCTTTTCCCTATAATAGAAAAGTATTGCACCATTCTTCCTTAGAGGTTTCATGGTGAATGCATACAGTACAACATCAAAAATCTGAAATCATCCGGACCTTGGCAATTCTGAATAATGAATGTGTAGTGGCACCATTTATTGGAATTATCAGAAATAGAAACACCTATTTAAATAGATATACAATTTTATATTGCTAAAAGCTTCATAGATAAATCAGTAATATGATCGGATTTTCTGTTGAAAGTATTATTTTAGTAAGTATTGTAAGTTATTATTTTTTATTTACAACAATTACTCATGCCACATTTTAAAGTTATTGAATTAATTTAGAAATGCTGCAGAAAGTTTTTTCAAATAAAAAAAATATACAGTTTGAAGCTGATTCTAAAAAACCAGAGATTTTCCTTGCCTTAGCATTAATCATCATCAACAGCTCTTTTTTTTCTTATTTATTTATAACTAAACGGATGGATTTAGTTGAAATATTGGATAAAACTTATTAAAACTAAACTTTATCGTTCATTTCAATTTTTCTCCCACCACCCCCTTTTTTAAGGGTTCTATGCCAGGTTGCACTCATCAACCTAGCCATTCAGAGTTTTCTGAGACTTTCTACAAAACTCAAGTTGATACAGGCTAGGACCCCTTAGAAAGACTCATGTGGAGGGCATTCCACCTTAAACCCAATAACCAACACACACCCCCTTTTTTTAAATGTTATAATTTGCTACTCAAAATAATGATTGCTGCAGCCATTTATTGGCAGAATAAAAAACTAATAATAACACTGCTCTGCAATTTTTTTTTTTTTTTTTAGATCTGACACCTTTCCTGCTGATTCTTATGTAAAATGACCTCCTGAATCCAGATATGACTCCCATTTTGCCCAGTCACCCACTGTTTTCTAGATACACCACCCCATCCCTCAATTTCTTTCCCTGTTCAATAATTCTATGAGCATGAATTTGATTTGAAGAATGAAAAATAATTCATTGAACACCTAAAAAAAAAAATATACAAAGTTTAAAATAACATTAATAACAGATTAAAAAAATATAAGATGTGTAATGCATAATTTCAGTATCAAATCTCCTCCCCCCCCCCCCCCCCCCCCAAAAAAAAAAATAAAAATAAATAAATAATAATAATAATAAATAAATAAAAATAAAAAAAAAAAATTTCCTTTGTCGCAAATGTCCATGTTTCAGAATAATCTAACTCTGTAGTCCCTCTGAAGATATTTAACGGTAAAAATACCCCCCCCCCCTCCTAAAAATCAAATTTATAGGCATAAAATCACCAAAATTATGATAAAAATAGGGGGATATTCCTTAAAAAAGGTGGGCAATAGGGCAAAATGGGTGTCATTTTCAGATTCAGGAGGTCATTTTACATAGGAATATGCTGAAATGGTGCCAGAGGCAATTTTCATGCAGAGCAGTGTAGTGCAATCAGTAGTAAGAAAAAAGGTTTTTTATTTTTTTTAAAGATTTTCAGATGCTTACTGATTTTACCTCTTCTAAAGAATTTATATACAAAAGGATAAAATCATAAACTAGAAAATTGCAGAAAACAAATATAAAAATTAGGTTTAAAATATATTAGGTAAGAAAAGATTTGACAAAAATTATGTGTATCAAAAATTCAGAAAACTGTTTGGTGCTGCCATCTATCAACAAAAGGTATAACCAAATGGAAGAAAAAAAAACACATTTAGCATTCTATATTTTTGAGATTAAATGACTAAAAATTTTTTAGACCTGGATGTGTATAAAATCTGGTGTGAAACAACCACACAACTTCCATTACCCACTATTACAAGTATTATAATGCCATTTTTGGAGATATTGTATGCATTTTTTGGAATTTTCCAGTAAGAAAAACTTTATACATGTGTAGAGACATATAAAAACAGGGTTTACACAGCAAGTTAAAAAAAAAAAAGGCGAAAAAAAAGTGATAATGATATTTTTTAAACACTAATTTCCGAGGTATAAAACTGAACTACCTAATCAGGAAGACCATTATTTTTCCTGTAATAACCACTAAAGGGTATCTAAGATACATTTATTTAATAGTTTTCAAGAAAATCGTTGGAGCCGCTTTTGAGATACCAACTTTTACCAACACTTGGCATTGACTGGAAAATAATAATTACATACAAAAGAACGTTTAAAAGGGAGTTCATATGGCGAGTTTGAAAAAAATCCATACATACATTTTTAAAGGAATGCACTTGCGAGACCTGAAATTGAGCTATTTACACAGAATGCCTATAAATTTTTTTCTGAGCTAAACTATATCATTCGAAAGGACATCTAATAGAGTGTTTATATAGCAACTTTGAAGAAAATCATTAGAGCCATTTTAGAGATATGGACTTACAGTTCCACTTACGATATCCGATGACCCACTTCCATTTTTTCAATTTTCACTAAAATTTGGAAAATTCATCTGAACACCATACCTGTTTCAATTCTGAAGTTTTGTAGCTCTATCTTAATTAGTTTCAGATATATGATAGCCAGAAGATTCCACACACACTAACCAATTGCCAAAAACTACTTTTTTTGGACGCAGGAGGCCTTAAAATGTGTAAATAGTGTGAAAACACAATATCGAATATTTGGACCGAAAACAATACTTCCATTACCTTTACCTATGGTAGTAGGATAATTGAAGTAATAAAAAAGAAAAAAAAAAATACTTAAAAGAATAAAATGTCAACTGATAAATTATTGTATATTCTATTAAAATGACCTTAAAAACTGATCACTGAACATGAACTTCAGATTGTATGGCACAAAATGAAAGATAAATTTTGGTTACAAACTAAAAGCACAGGAGAAAAAAAATACATACAATTTATCTTTGTTTATTTCATTTAAAACAGAAAATGTAAATAAAATAAAAATATTAAAGGTAACATTGTTTAATCATGTTTAATTTTTAACTTAAATTTTAACTAAAAACACACAAAAAACACACAAAAAACAATGATAAAACCCAGTCAGGTTTTTTTTTTTTTTTCTGAAAAAGAGGTTTTTTTTTTTTTTTAAACGCTGATTTTACAGTATATGTAAAATTAAATACAGAAAATATTATTGTAAATTTCATGCTTCTCAAGTTTCAGTGCATAGAAACTTTTTCATTCTCAAAAAATTATACGAGAATGATAATTTTGCTTCTGAGAAAGGTTTTAAGAATAAGGTTTTCAGTTATGGTTTTAGTAATCCACTATGCTGAAAGCAATGAACCTAATTTTGTATATAAACTACAGAAGTTCTGCATGAAATCATGATGTTTGCCATTTAACTAAATTTAGTAATCAAAAAGATTTTATTTATTTCAAAATGTGCAAAATTTGTCATTTATGCATCAGTTATTTTTATTTACAATTACTCGGTATTCCATCAATTCAGCCAAGTACTTTGTACTCAGCCAAAGTGCTACTTGGTTCAGTACTAATTTTACCCAATCTGGCCATGCAGTCAAAATGCAATCATAAAAAATTATTATTAACAAGGAAAAAATATTAAAGCGGTGTATGAAGAAAGAATATTAAACCTGTGTATTTAATTCATTGGGGAACCAAAAAAAAAAAAATTAAAAATATTACTAAAGAATAAACTTTTCATTATGACTAAAAAGTAGCAGAAAACTATTTCAAAATTGTGGCGAAATTAGATTTTATTAATGAATAAAATAGCATTACCATTAACTGATGAGAAGCCTTTTTCTTCAACTTCCAGGAAAATGCTATGATCATTAGTAATATGATCACGGAGTGAATCAATGGAATGATTTGTTTCAGAGCAATCTTTTCCAGGGCATTTAAAGTTATGTTTGCCCATAATGGGCTTTACCTTGTGAATGACACGGACATGCCTTTGCATATTGTCATTTCTTGAAAACCTTTTTTCACAATAATGGCAAATGTACTCCATGATGTCACTTATAAAAGAAATAAAATAATCAAATCAATTTTAAACTTCAATTCTTATACAAAAAAACTATATACATATGAACAAATTATTATAGCAAAATAACAAATCACAGAAGAAATGATATTACACACATGCAGGCTAGGCACTACCTAAATGAAATAATTTATCTTTAACTTCTATGCTTAAACAAAAAAAATTCACATAAAAATAAAGAAGTTGAAATCACGATAAAGAAATAATAAATTGTAGAACAGATAACATTATACTCATGCAGGCACTAAATAATTAATTTGAAACTTCTATGCTTAAACAAAATCTCTGGGCACATATATGAATATACTAGCAGGCTTTGCCTGCTTCGCTAGTCATTATATTGAAATGAAGTCTCAAAATAACATATCATTAATAATAATAATAAGAATCATTGAAATCAGTCAAAATCTAAGTTAAAATTCTCGATACCTTAGATAGCAGTTTTCCCAATCACCACACTTCACAAAATCCCTTTATAGTGCATGTTGCATACATATACCTAACCCACACATTAAATAATCGGGATTCTAAGAATGTTTGAAGCAGAGTTATGTTTTAAAATGTGTTTTTTAGCCCCCCCCCCTCCCTGCTCTGCTCTTAAAGGAAAGGAGGGGGAGATTTTGCAAAATATCTTTATATAAATATCTTTATCAAAATATCTACATCGAAAATTTCCTTCATAAGACAATTTACTGCAGAGTTACACATGAGCAGGGGTGCAGAAAATGTTCAAACCTCGGAAATTTCCCCCAAAACACAGTATAAATTTCCCTCAATAATGCAAAAATGTACTTTACTATACAAAGTCATTTGTTCTATGTAATAAATCTTTAAGAGAATATGTATACAGTGTAACATAAAAATATCGCTGTTAGTGTATAAGCACTTCAAAGTAGCAAATTGTTATTTTTTATTTTCTCTTAAAAAAATATTCAAAATTTCCCCAGTCAGTTTAAATTTCCCCCGAACCTTGTTTGGGCATTCGGATATATTCTGCACCCCTGCACATGAGTACATGTTTCCCCTCTCCCCCATAAGGGGAGGTAGGGTGGAGTTTCACAAAATCACTTTGTAGTGTATGCTGAATCCACACATCAAAAATTGCCATCCTAAGATAGTTTGGAACAGAGTTACGTATGGAAACATGTTTTTAACCCTCCCCCAACTCTCAAGGGGGTGATAGCACGGAATTCCAAATACTCCCTTAATAGTCTGTGTGCGTTGGGTATGCATAACCAATTAACCTATCAAAAAATCACTTTCCTGAGATAATTTGGAGCAGAGTTACTCTTTAAAATGTGTGTTTGACCCTCCCGACCTTAAAGGGGGGAAAAGGGAAATTTTCCCAAAATCCCCTTATAATGTGTGTTGGGAATGCACAAGCCCGCACATAAAAAATCACCTAAGATAGTTTGGAGCAGAGTTACGAATGAAAACATGATTTTGCCCCACCTCTACCCCCAAGGTTGATAAGGTGGAATGTGTCTTGAGTATGCATAACCAATAGGCATATCAAAAAATCACTATTCTGAGACAATTTGGAGCAGAGTTACTCTTAAAAGTGTTTTTTGCCACCTTCACTGCCTTTGAAAGAGGGGAGGGGGAATTTTCATGATTCCTTTGTAGTTTATAATGCGTGTTGGAAATGTATAAACAACCCATATGTAAAAATTAATCCTATCGAGATAATTTTGAGCAAAGTTATGCTTGGAAACATGCTTTTGGCCCCTACCCCACCCCCAAGGGGGGATAGGACAGGATTTTACAAAATCTCTTTATAGTATGTGTCTTGAGTATGCATAACCAATTGGTCTATCAAAAAATCGCTATCCTGAGGTAATTTGGAGCACAGTTACTCTTATAGCATATTTTTGCCTCCCCCCGCCCTTATAGCTGAGGGGGTCAGAGAAATTTCATAAACACCCTTTACTGTGCGTTTTGGAAAAGCATAAACAACCCACATATACAAATTAATCTTGCTGAGATAATATTAAGGAAAGTTATACTTGGAAATGGGTTTATTGCCCCCTCACTCACAAGGGGGAAAGATTTTCAAAAAACCCCATAACAATGGGTGTTGGACACACATAAGTAAGTCACACACTAAAATTTGTAACCTCAACTTCTATTGATTTCTGCAGATAAATTTAGCACTGAAAGGGGTGCTCGAATTTGCCCCCTCGTAACTCCCCCCCCCCCCCAAAAAAAAAAAAAAAAAAAAATTGAAAATGAGTTCTTGCAAACACTTTCAAGAAGATGCTTGGCAGTTTTTTTTATAACTTTGAGCTACTACTGCCAGAATTTCACTTGAAAATCCATACATTATCAAATTTGCCTCCGAAAATCCTTTTAACCCCCTCTCCCACCTTGAAAATCCAAAATTTCAAAATCGCAAAAATGATTTTTTTCTACTTACGTCTAGTCTCCCCACCTGCAATTTCTTCACCGTGAAGTAATTTGGAGCCGAGTTATGCTTATAAAGGTGTTTTGTCTAGTCTCCCCTTCTGCAATTTCTTCACCGTGAAGTAATTTGGACCCGGGTTATGCTTATAAATGTGTTTTTGCCTTATGTGCCTCGGAAAATCTCATTTTTACCCCCCTACCCCCCCCCCCCCCCCGAAAAATCCAAAATCGCAGAAAATGATTTTTTTGTATTCAAGTCTAGTCTCCCCATCTGCAATTTATTCACCGTGAAGTAATTTGGAGTCGAGTTATGAAATGGTTTTAGCTTTCTATAGCCCCCTGGGGGAACAAGGGGGGGGGGGATTGCAAAATCCCGTCTTAGTGAGCGTCAGGGTCCTAAAATCAACCTGCTCACCAAAAATTGTGACTCTTTTTCCCATAGGATCGCCACAGCTGTGTTGAGTCAGTGAGTTTAGCTTTTCATATATACCTATAGATTAACAAATCATCATAGCGAAATAATAAATCGTATTACAAACAAAATCACAGACATGCAGGCACTAAATAAAATAATTCATTTCAAACTTCTATGCTTATTTAATAAACCCTCTCTCTATATATAAATATATTAACAAATCATTACAGCAAAATAATAAATTGTAGAACAAACAATATCACACACATGCAGGCACTAAATAAAATAATTTGAAACTTCTATGCTTATTCAAAAAACTCTCACTCTCTCAACAAAAATATATTAATAAATCATTATAGAGAAATAATAAATTGTAGAACAAACAATAAAATAATTTGAAACTTCTATGCTTATTCAAAAAACTCTCACTCTCTCAACAAAAATATATTAATAAATCATTATAGAGAAATAATAAATCGTAGAACGAACAACATCACGCACATGCAGGCGCTAAATAAAATAATTAATTTAAAACTTCTATGCTTATTCAAAAAATTCTCACTCTCTCTATACATAAATATATTAACAAATCATTATTGCGAAATAATAAATCGTAGAACAAACAACATCACACACAAATAATCAATTAATTTGAAACTTCTATGCGTATTCAAAAAAACTTACATGTATAAATAAAGAAGTGGAAATCACTATAAAGAAATAGTAAATCGTAGAAAAAAAAGGCATTACGCACATGCAGACATTACATAAAATAATCAATTTCTAGAGTAGAAATCATAGCAGGGAATTACAAAATCGTCATGTCTTTATCAAATTATCAAATAACAACACACAACACATAAGAGGAACCTTTCGCAGTATCAGCAGCCAGCACGAGACCAACCAACCGACAAACAAACCGAACTTGGCTTTGTTTTTGTTGTGGAGCTATTTATTTTCGTTTTTCGTTAACAGCAACCCCACAAAGAAAGCGTGCGCATGCGTATTTCACGTGAGGAAACGTTGTCCCCAGTCGCTCGTGAAAAAAATACCAAGTCAAAATGGCAAAATATCAGTTTGTTCTCCAAAAGAGTCACAGTTAACTATGCAGTGAATAATTTGTATTTATTATGATTATTCTTGTGATTCAACCATGGTATTAGAGGGACCTTCATGGATTCAACAGTGATTTTTGGGTGCGTCCAGTCAATGTTTTCAAACAGGGAAAGGGCTCGTGACGTCACTCGCAGTCAAGTTAACAAGAAGCAATGTCAACTTTTCCGATTAGGGATGCATCAAAAATTATACCTCTGGGGTCACCTTAGCGAGAAAGCCATCCCTTCCGTGGAGGATCAAAATTGTGGTGGCATGTCTCCGGACCACCTCTAGGGGTGTGTCCCAGACCGGATGCTGCGCCAACTGCCCATCTGCGCAGCACTTGTGCGACGTAAAATCCATCCATCCGATTAGAGATGGGATGGGTAAAAGAATGAAGAACGGTTCATCAGAACAGTTCTGGACGAAAAACCGAAAGAACTGTTCACTTTCGCCAAGAAAAATCGTTCACTTTTGCTAATTTATGTTCACTTTCGCCAATAGGCGTAGCCAGGGGGGGGGTGCAAGTACACCCCCTAAATGAAGATGCTTTTTTTTTTTTTTTTTTTTTTTTGAGTTAACAAAATAATAATAAAAAAAATTATAATAATACTAATAATTTTTTTTTTCTTTAAATAAAATAATATTTTAATTTGATCATACTTTTATCATCTTCTTAAAAACATCGTTATGTATTATTTAAAACAACAAAAAATACTGAATGTAAACATAATAATACTGCTAAGCTTAAAATTCTATAAAATCAAAAAGTAGTATCGAAAAAAGTATCTTCCACTCTTCTAATATATCGCGTACAACAGATCCATTGTCTAAACTAGTATGTTGTGGCCACCACAAGACTTTCTTCTAAATTTTTTCTAGGCAAATTCATTTAGAACAAATAATTTACAAAACTTGTATTTATTAAAATTATCTATCATGATGAATGTAGACGATTTTCATCTTACAGAAAATGAGCACTAAATATCCAAAGAAACACAAGTTTAACAAAATCTTAAAAAAATGCGTTTTCATAATGGTCATCTCATATATCAAGTTTTGTACAGTTAAATGCCATAGAAGTTTAAATATAGTATTGCTGTTGTCGGGAAAAATTGCGCTATAACAGCGCAATCTATTGGTAGATACAGTCGGCTGCAAAATTATTCGAGCACTAGCCAATAATTCCTATATTTAAAAAGTACACTTAAGACTGTTTTGCTAAGTAAATCCTTGTCGAATCATGTTCTTAGACTGATTAAGAACAAGACTCGACAAGGATTTATTTAACAAAGCTGTGTTAAGTGTACTTTTTTTTGGCAAGGATTATTGCTAGTGCTCGAATAATTTTGCAGCCGACTGTATGCATCCAAACTGAGTCGACATAATGTCTCATAATGGCTTTCTCACATACCAAGCGTTGTTTGGTTATACGCATTAGAACTTGAGACATAGTTCTTCATTAAACTGAGGAAATCGCTGTATAGCAACGCCACCTGTTAGGTAATTAGTACCAAAAGTCGCACTAACTTATGTCAAAGTGCATCCACATATAAATTTTTATGCAATTTTGCACAGTAGTTCTTGACATATAGCCCTCCGTAAAATTGGGAAAATCGCTGCATAACAGCGCCACCTGTTGAGTAGTTAACACCAAAAATTGATTGGCACTATATAACCTCTTCTAAAACTGTAGAAATCATTATATAGCAGTGCCACCTGTTAAGTGGTTGACACCAAAAGATCATAAGCACTAATTTATATAAAGTTGCACTAAAAGATGAATTTTTATGCATTTTTCTGCAATAGTAACTGAGATATAGCCTTTCCTTAAATTGAGGAAGTCATTGCATAGCAAAGCCACCTGTTGAGTAGCAGACACCAAAAGTTGATAGGCACTAATTTAGGTCAAGTACTTTTTGATACAGTCTGCAGCAAAATTATTTGAGCACTAGCATGATTCCCATGTAAAAAAAAGTGCATTTAACATTGTTTAGTTGAATAAATCCTTGTTGAATCATGTTCTTAGACTGGCTAAGAACATGAATCGACAAGGATTTATTTAACAAAGCAGTATTAAGTGTACTTTTATATAGAAATTTTTGCTAGTGCTCGAATAATTTTGCTGCCGATTGTATATTGAAAAATCTTTTTCATCTATAAATAATCACAATTCACAATCTAAAAGCATTTATGTAGATATTTAATTTTTTTTTTTTAATTGTTTAATTTTTGTATAAAATAATGCATTATATAGAAAATGTGCTGTAATTAGTAATTATCGGCTATTATCAAGACAAAATGCAGATAGATATACTGTATTAAAATTCAGCTTTCTTTGCTTTGTGGGTCAGGTTTCTTTAATTTGGAAAATGGATCAACTTCAGATTTTTTTTCTTTTTTTTAATGGCGGATGAAACACGCTTGGCATAAACGCTAATTCAGCAATATATTATCTCTTATTGATAATTCTTGACAATTTTTTATAATTTTGATGCTGAAGTAGATCGGACATTTTTCGCCAAGGAAAAGATAGAAAGAAATGCGCAAGCGAAGTGATGACGTCACTGGCCGTTCGTGGATGTAAGAAAAATATTTCCTATGTTAAACGCCCATTGGATTTTTTGTAAAAAATCATTAAAAATCGAGGAAAAATATTTCCCGATTTTAATCCCCGTATTTAGGTATAGATATGTATTATTTATCATGTCCATGCATTAGATTAAGTTATTTTTGTTGTAAAATTGACAAAATTTGAATTTTTAATTTCAAAACTCTAGAAAAAAAAAAATGCCAAACTACCATATTCGATTGAAAACACAAACATTTCATTTCAAAGGATGATATTTACACAATATCCAACTAATATACTGATTAAAAGGGAAATGATAACTATTCTATCATAATTTGAAGTCAAATTTGTTTTCAAATGTCTAAATAAAGTATCTAATATAAGATACTAATATGCTGTAGCGGAATAGATTTGATATCGGTCATCCTTGGTAAAAAAATAAAATATCGCCAAATTATTTGGCGAACATAATTTAATTCCTTTCAAAAATCATGGTTATTTTAACAACTTATTTTAAGACAGTAATGAATAATATGAAACAATATTTCGTACAATGCATATTACGAAAATATACATATGGCATGTACATTTTCGTATTACGTTTTTGATCACCAAATACAATACGCGCCAAGAACGACAGAGTTTTGAAATTTAAAATTAAAATTTTGTCAATTTGACAGCAAAATAACTCAATCTAACACATGCACATGATAACTAATACATATATGTACCCAAATATGGGGATTAAAATCGGGAAATAATTTTCTTCGATTTTTAATCATTTTTTACAAAAAATCCAATGGGCGATTAACATAGGAAATCATTTTCTTGCATCCACGGATGGTCAGTGACGTCACATTTCGCTTGCGTATAGGAACAATAATCGCGTAAATTATATTTTGGTCTAAAACGGCAACAAAAATTTAAAAGTCGCCAAGGGCATTAAGGCTGTACCATGATCAAGTTTACATATTAATTAATTTATTTTTCTATATACCAACTACTATTAACTAAGCATGAAGTATATATAACCACAAAATAATAATAATTGTCTCATGCGACAGAAGTAGCCGATCATAGCATATTGTAATATTATATTTGGCTTGAAATTGCTGTCATTCTAATGGTTGATCGATTAAATCAAATAAATATAGAGAATAACTTGAAAGCAAATATTATGTACATCACGTATAATGTTGCTCATATATAACGAGGATTCAAATATAAAGGGCTACTTCAAAATTTTCGATACTGTCCGTATCGAAATTGTCATATATGATAAGCACCTAAATGGAAGCCCACGGGTAAGTCATTGTCGCAGGCAATAGGGACAGGTATCGCAGAATGCGAGGACGAACAAGGCGCTGCCGAAGGTAGCGGGAACCCAAAGCGAACTTTTGAGCGATTTCAGTATTATTATTTTCTCTTTTTGTCATAAAACTATATAGAAAAGAGTTTCCTTTAAATATAGTGACCAGCGAAGCGGGCAAAGCCTGCTAGTAAGAAATAAAATAAATGAAAGTACAGAATAACTGTGAATATGAAGACAAATACCTCTTTCTTAAAAATATAGATTTGGGAGTTTCCAGTTTGATATTTTTCATTGTTTTAAAACTCTACTTCCATTTATATTTTTTGCTTAGCAAAAATTGAGATCATGAGAAAATATTCCCTAATTCAGAACTCCCTAAAAAATCTAAGAATTGTCCATTAATTATTTTTACTTTCCGAACACTATAGTGAGGAAAGTATTGTAATCATGTCAAAAATCCGAATTTGAGATTTTGATGTTTCTATACGTTTCGAGGTCCCCTGAGTCCGTTTCCACTGTTTTTGCGATGATGTATGTATGTGTGTGTGTATGTGTGTATGTATGTGTGTATGTCTGTGAGTGAACACGCTAGCGTCTGAACGCTTTGTTCGAATAAGCTGAAAGTTGGTACGTATATTGTAAGTCACCATAGTACGAACCCTATAGATTTTGGTGAATCTAGCACTTATAGTTTTTTTACAGGGACACAAGGAAAAATTCTTTATCATTACGGCCTATGGGACCAAAATCTTAAAAGTGCGATAGCATCTAAACGCCTTATTCAATTGAGTAAAAAATTTATACACATATTATAGGTCACAGATACTCAACCTGTATAGATTTTGGAGAATCTAGGACTTATAGTTTTCTTACAGGGACATAAAGAAAAATTCTTTATCATTATGGCCAATGGGGCCAAATTTTTAAAAGTGTGATAGCGTCTAAACGCCTTATTAATATAAACAAAAAAATTGTACACATGTTATAGGTCGCAGTTGCACACACTGTATAGATTTTGGTGAATCTAGCACTTACAGTTTTTTTACAGGGACACAAAGAAAAAATCTTTATCATTATGGCCTATGGGACCCAATTTTTAAAAGTGCGATAGCATCTAAACGCCTTATTCAATTGAGCTGAAAATTTATATGAATATTATAAATCACTGTTGCACTAACTATAAGCATTTTGGTGAATCTAGCATTTATAGGTTTTTACAGGGACACAACGAAAAATTCTTTATCATTATGATCTATGGGCTCAAAGATCAGTAGCGTTAAATAAAACATCGTGTAATATATGGAGAAAAATACTCAAACACTCTATTATGGTGTTCTCCCTTTTGTGTGTTTAACAACTCCTCTTTCTTTTCGTTATCTACAAAACTGTTAATTACTCAATGTTCGGAAAGTCGAGTGGAGTCACTCCAGATTTTTTCTACTTTCTTTCTTCTTGAGCTGACACATCTTAATTCTATTTCCTATGCTACCCATTGTATAGAAGAATGTTATTGCGACTCTTTCTTCTTGAAAGGATACTCCTGCAAGTCCCCTACTGAGTAAACTCAAAATCAGAAAATAAGGCGCTATCTCATCTTTATTAGTTGAACCTTGAATAATTGTTATCTGTGACCTTCAAAAAGTCCAGGAGACATACATGGGGCTTAAATTACAGTAGTGGCGACCACATTCGCCTTTTGAAGTTAAAGAAGTAGGAAAAATACTCTTATCATTCTAATAGAACAAGAAAAAAAAAAGATTGGGGAAAAGTTGTTTTTTTGTATTAATGGTTTCGCCAATCCAACACTGAATATTTATCTCTCACTTGTGTATGAGTCACCGAAGCGAGAGAGCCATCCCTTCCATGTTGGATCAAAATTGCGACGGCAGGTCTCCGGACTACCTCTAGAGGTGAGTCCCAGACCGTCGCGAATTGCCCATCTGCGCAGCACTAGTGCGATGTAAAACCCAACCAACCAACCTCACTTGTGTATGATTGCTTCACATATGATGCTGGTTTTAATCGGGGGAGAAAGGTTACCAGACAATCAGCCTTTATTAGTATTAACTATGGAGTTCTAAAAAAAAAAAAAAGAATATCGCTTGATTGGCGAGACTGCGATAGAAAATCTGTTCATTTAAAAATGGTTGGTTGGTTGGGTTTAAGTCGCACTAGTGCTGCACAGATGGGCAATTGACGACGGTCTGGGACTCACTCCTAGAGGTGGTCCGGAGGCATGCCGTCGCAATTTTGATCCTCCAGGGAAGGGATGGCTCTCCCGCTTCGGTGATCCCCAGAGGTATAATTTTTGATGGGAACATGGAGGACATTGCGGCCACGACAGATTTTACGTGCACCAGCCACCATTAGTGTACACGATGGTCTTTAGCCGGCTCGAGTACCGAACCCGCAATCTTCCAATTGCGAGGCCGGCGCTCTACCGACTGGGCTACCGCGGTCCTCATTTAAAAATGAGGCAGAAACCAGTCTAGTTTGCGGAACCAGTCGGAACAGGGAAACTGTTCCTGCACAGAAGGGCAGATAAGCCATAGATACAGCGTCTAGAATAAACAGTGTGGAAAGCGGCGAATAAAATTGTACTAAAAAAATTAAGCCTGTCACCAGATGTCATTGTAATCGAAGCTAGTGTCACGACAACAAAACCGAGACTCCCTATTGCTTAATTATATGCTTAGATCACGTGATTAAACTGACGAAACTGGGAAAAGCCAATCAGGTCTTCGATTTGAGCAATAGCTTCGATCACAGCGACATCTGGGTAAGATTACTTTTATAATTAACCAATATAGCCAATATATATAATTATAATTAACCAATATATTTTATAATTAACCAATAAGCATATAATTAACCAATAGGGAGTCTCGGTTTTGTTGTCGTGACACTAGCATGGATTACAATGACCATAGAATAATAATAAAGGAAGAAGGAGCATATATGTTTTGGTTTCGGTTATTAAAATCCAGGAATGCCGGGTATAGGGTTGTTACAATGCTTCAATCTCATTGGTTGGCGACTTATTGGCGAGATTTTTGAATCGTCTCATCTCTCTGTCAGTGTGACAGCATCCACAACAATCAGCGATAAATGTGCCGAGTATAGAGCAGGCGCACGTAACGTCACTGCGACAGATGTGTCCGCACGTACTTTAGAATTGTAGGCAAAAGGGGGATAAAGCACCAATGGAGAAACAGGTATTTTGCCTACATGCGCAAAAGTTGCAGAATAGCGTCGTTTGTTTGTAAACATGCGCCTGCTCTATAGGCCTTACATACAGACGGAACGCTTGCAATTTCGATGACGTAAATTCTGCAAGTTTTTTGCAAATACAGTCGGCAGCAAAAGTATCCGAGCACTAGCAAAAATTCCTTTGTAAAAAAAGTACACTGAATGCAATTTTATTAAATAAATCCTTGTCGAATCCTGTTCTTAGTCAGTCTAAGAACACGATTCAACAAGGATTTGTTTAACAAAACAGTATTTAGTGTGCTTTTTTTTATATAGGAATTTTTGCTAGTGCTCGGATACTTTTGCTACCGACTGCAGTCATACATTTGGAACGCTTGCAAATGGCTGCAAACGGCTTTGCAAACGGAAGTGTTTCATTTGTATGTACCCCTAGGTGCCCTACTTTAAGTTTTTGAGTAGCAAAAATAGCTTTTGCTGGCAATTCACTAGAAGTGGTTTGTAAGCATTAGACTATTGACGTGCTCCTTCTTCCTTTATTATTATTCTATGACAATGACATCGGGTGACAGGCTTAATTTTTTTAGTACAATTTTATTCGCCGCTTTCCACACTGTTTATTCTAGACGCTGCAGCGTCGTGTCGTTAATTAAAGGAATATTTTTGCACTTATTCGCGCGATAATCAAAGGAGATGGCTTTCAATAAATACTGGTTTACTTTTGTATTATGCGGTGGATTATTTATTTGTTTTGGAAAATTGTTCTGAAATTCTGATGTAAGAAAAACATATCATGAGAAAAGCGATATATCAATGAAATAAGATTTAAAATATCGTTATCATCAGGATATTAAAGAAATATCAATATTTTATGATATATTGATATTTAATCCAGCCCTAATATACAGCCCTTTTCTGGAAAATAAATTATTAACTGCATAGGTTTGGAGGGGAATATTATTTTATTTGTTTTCTTTTGCATAAAAATTGAAATCATATTTTGATTTGAAGCTCGAATTTTGTTTTATTTTATTTCACGTTCTTGTGTCTCGGGCGCGAATTTGGAAAATGCCGACTCCTCAGAACCTTGGCGACAGAAGGTTGGCGCGAAACGTTATTCTGAGATGATAAATCTGAAATGTGGAAACTAATCATTGATTGAATCAAACCAGTCAGAAATGAATCAATCATCGATTCATATCGTTCGTAATTCGTATTTGTAGTATGTAATTGTAAACATTAACTAAAACATTTTGCTTAAATAAAAAGTAACTTTCTTCACATTTTATTGAATGAAATGCGATTATTTTACAAGAAAACTTTTTTTTTTTTTTTTATAATTTTTAAAATGTGCTAAATAAAAATACAAATCTATTACGCATAACTTTTTTTACCAATAAGTAAATGTATCACAATAAATTTCTCCACTGATTTATTAATTTTACCATTCAATATTTTTCTTTATACAATATAAATTAATTTTATCCAAATAAATTAATTTATACTGTTACATATTTATTCTGAAGTATTCTTTTTTTCTGTCTCTTTTTCTGTAAGAGGAAAAAAAATCGCAATAATTTGTTAAGTAATGATGAACTTAAGTATTTTGTGAGTAATTATAAACATAAGTAATTAAGTAAAATTTATTTGTCAGATAATGTTAATTTTGATTAATGGAGATTTTTTTTTTTTTTTTGCCTAACTTTGAAATTAAGCTATATTAATTTTTAGAATAGCAACACATTGATTTTCTTTTATTTACTTATTTAGATTAATAAATAAAGAATGCTCACTTTCTAAAAATCGAGCAAATTCAATTGTTTGCATAGGTATAGATTGATTACATTTATAATATGATTAATTATATGTATAATCTCTTCCTTAAAATGAAATTTCTAATTTTTTTTATGTAAATGATTTTTAACTGAATTTATTTCAGTAGTAATCTTGCTTCAGTGAAAATGAACTGTATCCAAACATTTAAAAGTATTTATATAACCTTTATATAAAACCTTTCATTTATAAAATTTCATGCAAACAATTCTGCATTCAAAGACCTTTTTTGTTGAGTTTTATATCGTTACAACTTGACAAAAAAAAAAGATATTTGAAACTTAAATTTTTATTATTGAGAAATTTTTAGTCTTCTTGATGCAGCAGATTGCGCCAACAAGTCATATAATTTAGGATACTTTGATATAATTAATATACAAGTGCTTAAATAATGCCACAGTCATTTTCTCAGCATGTAGAGTGTTGCCAATACAAAAATTGAGCTCTAGAACTATAAGTTGGTGTTACTCACTAGTTGCTCTTAATTTTGTGTGTATAGTATTTTCCCCCTGATGATCACATGAAAATGGAGATATTAATAGCAATATTTTATCTGTATAAACATTATGTGAATTGTCATAATAGATTACCATTCCAGTTTAATGCTTTTAATACTACACAAATCCAAAGCAAGCAATAAAAATCCAAAGTATTTTATTGCCAAATTTCACAAGATCGGATTAACACTGTTGTCTGCTTTAGACAAACATATTTTTAAATTAAAAGAATATTTGAAGATAATAAGTATAAACTTTTATAAACACTAATAGTTTTCTAAATCGCACATAATGAGTATTTTTAATGAAAATGTTACAAAATAAAAATATATATATGTTATTCATCGAAATTTTAATCATAATTCACTGTAAGAAAAACATTGATATCAGTGGTAATTTAAATGCATTCATCAAAATAACTTCTTTTAACAATAAATGTTAAATTTTGCTATCTAAAAACATGAAGTTAAAAAGTAAAATTTACAGTAATTAAGGATATCCACTTAATTTTCGACGTGTATTTCATATTTTTACTCTAATAAAAGCGTTGATATAAGTATCAATTGAGATGTATTCACCAAAATAACTTAGTCTAACAATAAATAATACATTATAAAAAAGCATAAAAGAAATGGCACTTAAAAGTAATAAATACAAAACTTTGAATAAACACCATAAAAGCAAGAACTCACAACAGTTGTTTCGGGTCAAAAGAAAACCTAGCCCTTCGTCAGGTGAACAAAGTAGAGTGCTGTAAACAAAGCAGCAACACAGGGCAACCTGCAACAGCGTGTTGTTGCTGTTTTTTTGCAGCACTCGTGTCTACTTTGTTCGCCTGAAAAAGGGTCGTGTTTTCTTTTTGACCTGAAACAATTGTTGCAAGTGTTTGTTTTTATTGTGTTTATTCAAAGATTTGTAGTTATTAATAAATAATGCATTTTACTATTCAAAAACAGGAATTTAAAAAGTAAAATATACTGTCATTCACTTAATTTTCAAAGTATAATTGACCATTTATTATTATTATTATTATTTTTTTTTTTTTTTGTTATAGATTTGGTAAAATAGAAACTTTGACCATTCATAGTTAGTTCTTTGTATGTTATCATTCTTTCTATCAAGATACTCTACCATAACTTACCTGTCAAGATTGCAGCCATGTTTATTTTAATAATTTAAACATGAAAAAGAAAATCATTATTAAATGAAGAATTAATTGCCTTAACCATGTTACACGTACATACATTTTAATAAATTATAGCTATATTTTAATACAGTTGTGCATATATATTTTTTAATACACGTACATTCCTTAATATGGAAGCCTATTTTTAAGATTAATAAAACAAATATTTAAAATTGAATTACTTCACTATGCATAGAAATCTGTACAGCAGCGATCACTACCATACATGTGTGCTCACTCTGCAACCATTAAATCCAAAAGAAAAAAAAAGAATACTGGATATAGCTTATTCATTTTGCATGAAAATCTGTGTAGCAGTAGCAGATCTAGGGGGCTGAACCCTCCCCCCCCCCCAAAAAAAAAGCACTGACATTCACAATTGAATGTTACAATTGTAAAATTTTTATTGATCTGGAATAACATCTTGAAAACCCTTAGCCCCCCCCCCCCCAAAGTTAAGTTCTGGATCCGCCACTGAGCAGTGGTCATGGTACCATACATGTATGCTCACTTAGCTAGCATAAAAAAAAAAAAAAAAATCTCACATGGGGACCATTGGAATATACATGTCCACAAACATTCCTGAAAATAAGCCAAAAAAAAAAAAAGTCCTAGTTCATTAGGAAGGGTAGGTTGATTTCTCTTTTTATGAAGTAGCCGCCATTGTAAAACAATGGCGGCTGTAAATTATTAATGGACTTGGTAGAAATACTGATTTGGGCTATGTACATATAGGGTTTTAAGCACATCGGTTCATCGGTACTTTTTATGTGAATTTGAAATTTTCAAGTGGCCACCACTTGAAAACAAAAAAAAAACGAAACAACTTGGTTAACAAACTTGTCCAAGATATTTATAAGATAAGTTCACTGTCCAAATTTGGTTCAATTTGGAGTATTATTTCGGGGGTTATCATGATAACAAAATTTTCATTATAGACAGATAAATAGATATATAATATAGATAAACGAAGAGATTGCAATAGGTCGATTTCTAAAGAAATCAACCTCTTAAAAAAAAAAAAAAAAAAAAAAAAAACTGCTACTCCAACCACAATAGTCTTTATGATAGGATTATATATACCACCTATAGTAAATTTTTTATAAATAATACTTCATGTCTTATTACAGAAAATACCATTGGCAAATATTTAGCTTAGACAGTAAAAAATAAATAACTGGTGTACAATGGCTATTTAAATTTAAAACACTTTCTCCCACACCATAAAATTAATGAAAGCACTACCAGTTTCGAAAGGACGTGACCTTTCTTCTTCAAGTACAAAAAACACAAGTCTTGCTTTTTTCTCCAAGGTAATAGCAAGTGTTTTGCACCTGAAGAAGAAAAGCCACATCCCTTCGAAACTGGTAGTACTTTCATTAATTTTATGGTATGTGAAGAAGTTTTTAACTATTAAACATAGCTTAGTGTTCAATGAAAATCATTCGAGTATAGATGGAATACTTTTGTTCTCTTTGGCAAAAATTAGTGGTAAGAAACGATGCATTTTACCAAAACAAATAACTCTGTTAAAATTGAGAAGTAAGGTTTACTAATTTTGGCTATCCTGAAACAATATTTGCTGCCAAATTTGATCGCTAATTTCACCAGGCTGCCAAGTTTGTAGCCAACACATATGTTGGTCTTTGCATCAATTTTAGCGATTTGCTGAAAAATTTGTAAATAATAAGAAAAAACCTTACATTACAGGTTCGTAAAAATCTGAATAGCCGCTCTCATGAGGGGGGGGGGGCTCCTTCATCAGCTTACTTCCTCGTGGTCTATGCCATCACTAGTGGATATTTTCTTCTGTCTCTTACTCTCTCTTTAAGTAGATGGTGCCACTGTCAGGAAGTATATGTGCTGAAATCAAAGCAGCAGCGTCCGTTGCCACTTTCATGCAGCACTGGTGCTTACTTTGTTCGCCTGCCAAAGGGTCGTGTGTTCTTTCGACATAAAACAATTATTACAAGTTTATTGCATTTTATGGTGTTTATTCAAAGTTTTGTACTTATTACTTTAAAACTGTGAATTTACTGTTTTGTGGTGCTTTCTTATTATCTTCTCTTCTGTTTTCTTCCGTTTCATGATATTTGTGAAATATGCTAGCAGGCCCATAGCTGCAGGTACAAAAGCTATCTTGTGCAATGAAGATATGTTCCAGTTAGCATAGGATGCAAAAACTGCACAACTGGAGGACTTACCGAGGGAAACTGTCCTTCCTTTTCTTTTCAATCTTCCTTAAACTGCAACTGTTTAATCACACATTTCACTTTTTAAACGTTTTAGGATGATATGATATGCTTTTTTTTCTCTCTTTCTCTTTCCATAGTAATATTGGGTGAGTGCAAAAGTTCGTGAGGAGGTGCAATAGATGGCGTTAGAAGCGGTATAAAGTGTTGTCATTAATACTGCCATCTACGTAAGACAGATCATTGGAAAGGTGATGTGTGCAGCTTTCATTTCAAACAAAATAATTTGTGTAGATACAAAGTGCTTCGAGAAAGATTACTTTCAAAGTGAGTGTCGATAAGGGACATTTACGGCATGTTATGCTTTAGGAGTTTCAGAAGAGAATAAACGTTGCAGCAGCTGTACAAAACATTCAAGAGGTTTATCAAGATCAAGCACCAGCTAAATGAACTGTGGAAAAATGGTTTGCAAAATTTCGCCACGGAGAGTTTAACCTTGAAGACAATCCACGCTCAGGTCAACCTTCAGACATTGATGACGATGTTGTGCATACTTTAGTTCAGAATACTCCACGAATTTCAACAGAGGAAGTTGCTACAGCACTTAACGTTGACCGATCAGCCGCTTTTCGGCGTTTAAAAAACATGGGATTCGATTTGAGGTTCGATATATGGGTGCCCCATTTGCTGACCGAGAGGAACAAAATCGAGCGAATTTCTGCTGCCGTTTCTTTACTTGGGCGGCTCAAAAACGAGCCGTTTTTGGATCGATTAGTGACGGGCAATGAGAAATGGGTCCTGTACAACAATGTTCAGCGCAAATGCACATGGAAACAGGCAGTTGAGCATGGTGGCGCAATGGCAAAGGCCAGTTTGCACCCCATGAAAGTGATGCTCTGTGTTTGGTGGGATTGCAAGGGCATAATTTATTTTGAGTTTCTCCCCGCTGGCCAAACGATTGATTCGGACAATTACTGTCGCCAGTTAACCAATCTGAATCGAGAAATCAAACAGAAATGTCCGATTTTGTCAAATCGCAAGGGCGTAGTCTTTCATCACGACAACGCCAGATCACACGTTTCGAGACAGACACTGCGCAAACTGAACAACCTGGAATGGGATGTCCTAACTCATCCACCGTATTCTCCTGATATCGCACCATCTGATTATCACTTGTTCCGGTCATTGCAAAATCATTTAAATGGAAAAAAACTTGACTCTTTGGATGCCTTAAAAAACGTCGTGTCTTCGTTCTTCGAATCTAAACTGCGCAGTTTTTATGATCGGGGCATCCGTATGCTGCCAGAACGTTGGAAACAGATTATAGAAAACGATGGAGAATATATCATTGATTGAATAAAGAGCTTTGTTTGCCTAATCACTGTATGACTTTTACTCACAAACTCCGCATGAACTTTTGCACTCACCCAATAATAATTATAAATTTATACACTTAAACTGCAATTTTCAAATTTACTAGATGAGGCTAAGTCTTAAAAAACAATTTGTTAAAAATGAAGTATAACTTAAAAATTTTCAAGAAATTTGTAAAATTTTGGGAGCATAGTGATTAAATCTACAAGTCTCTCATGACAAAGGTCTTAGCAGAAGAATTAAAAATTATTTTGCATGGAGCAATTTTAAAAATTTTATCTTATTAAATTTAAGTAGTTTCTGAGAAATATGTAAAATTTTGGATCAGGAAGTGAAAGCGGTGAGTTGCCCAATTAATGAAAAATGTGTTTTTTCTTTGGATTAAAGCTGAATTGACCAAACTTATGTTCGATTTGATTGAGAGTTGAATAATACCATGAAAATTAAGTAATACCAAATTAAAAAGCACCATAAAATTCAAAAGCATGCAAAAGTTCAAATGGAAAACAATTGAACAATACAAGAAAGTAAAATATTAAATGTTTATCTATTTTAAGAAAAGTTTTCTTTACTGCATGCCATGATGAACAAACATTCTTTCTTCAATAAACTTTTCCTTCCTTTTCTTCCATCTGACATCGGTGTTAATGAAATGAGCTAGCAAGCCCATATCTACAGGCACGAAAATAATTTTGTGCACTGAAGATATGTTCCAGCTGGCATAGGATGCAAAGACTTCATAAATGGAGAACTTTCTGGGGAAAACTGCTCCGTCTTTTCTTCTTCACTCTTTTTTTAAACATTATCTATATAAAATATATATTTTAATATTTAAGGATAATGTGTAATTTTTTTAAACTATAGATATATACACTGAAATTGCTTATTACAAATTCGTTAGTTGAGGCTATGTCTGCAATAAATAAAATTTTTAAAAAGGAAATACAACTAAAAAATTTTATAAACAAACACCATAAAATTAAAAAACACACACAAAAGTTTGAATGGCAAACAACTGAAAAGGATACAAGAAAATCAAATGACAAATTTAAATGTTATTATTTTTAGATTTATTTACAGCATGTCACAAAGAACTGGCTGTCTTCAATAAGCTTATCCTCCTCTTTCTTCTATCGGATGTTGATATTAATAAAATCGCTAGCAAGCCCACGTCTACAGGCACAAAAATAATTTTGTGCACTGAAGATATGTTCCAGCTGGCATAGGATGCAAAGACTTCATAAATGGAGAACTTTCTGGGGAAAACTGCTCCGTCTTTTCTTCTTCACTCTTTTTTTAAACATTATCTATATAAAATATATATTTTAATATTTAAGGATAATGTGTAATTTTTTTAAACTATAGATATACACACTGAAATTGCTTATTACAAATTTGTTAGTTGAGGCTATGTCTGCAATAAATAAAATTTTTAAAAAGGAAATACAACTAAAAAATTTTATAAACAAACACCATAAAATTAAAAAACACACACAAAAGTTTGAATGGCAAACAACTGAAAAGGATACAAGAAAATCAAATGACAAATTTAAATGTTATTATTTTTAGATTTATTTACAGCATGTCACAAAGAACTGGCTGTCTTCAATAATCTTATCCTCCTCTTTCTTCTATCTGATGTTGATATTAATAAAATCGCTAGCAAGCCCACGTCTACAGGCACAAAAGCAATTTTGTGCACTGAAGATATGGTCCAGCTGGCATAGGATGCAGACTTCATAACTAGAGGACTTTCCAAGAAACACTGCTCCTTCCTTTCTCTTCGATTTTCTTTAAACTGTGATTGTTTATAATTTTGAGCTTTTCAACTGAATTTTTTTTTAATTGTACTTTATGCATTTTTTGCATTTAAATTTTTCTTTTAAAATGTATTTTGAAGCAATTTTATTTTCTACCATTCTGAGTAAGGCGTTCTTTGATAAACTTTCCTAAAAGTTTGTAAATCTCAAGGATAATAGTAAAATTGTGTCAAGTTAGTTATTTATTAAAAACACTAAGTCATATCATAAACTGTATTATTATCCACAATTAACAAATATGGCTAAGATTTACTATAAGGCACCCATTGCTTATTGCCGTTGCCGATGTTTTGATCACGTGGTATGATGGTGTTTTGATTCAGTTTGTGAGCCGGTACTGCGAATCGTTTCACAACTTCGTGAATCGAATCAAAATGTCATGAAACATTTTTTTCGCGCTCCAGAGCTCTGTTTTCGTGCACGCGCATCGAATATCTTTCGAACTTAGTTTTTCGCGCCTTATATCTTCGGGACTTAGTTTTTCGCATCGGCCGCTCCTGCGTTCATATTGGATATTTTGGTAATATTTCTTCATTATTATTTATTATTTTATTTTTATATATTTTGATTATGGCTCTTAGTGTACCAATTCAAAATAATGTGCCCATTAGTAATGTTATTTCGAAATACCAAACTATTTTGCGCGGAAAAGTTTCTTTAAATCTATCCGGGGATGGGGAAATTGTAGAAAAATCTGGATTTCCTACCGGAGTTTTTGTAATGAAAATTTGTGAGCACAGATATTTTTTTGGATTTTTTACGGGAATCGGGGCTGATAAAGGCAAATTTAACTTGCACAAGATGCAATGGTCAAATGAAATTGCGCAAAAAAAAAAGTGTCAGATGGGTTAATGTGGGTTTGTCGGAATATGGCGGGTAGGGATGGGGCGAGAAAAAAATGCGGTTCGCAAAAAAGTATGAGGTTTGGGTCTTGGTTTTGCTCAAGCAAACTAACAATGGAAGGAATTTTCTTTTTGACCTACGAAATTATTAAGGGGGTTAGGACAACTAAACTAATTGACGAATATGCATTCAGCAGTAAAACTTTAGCGGACTGGCGCCAATTTATCAATGAACAAATACTGAACCATATCGAATTGAATTCTAATAAAATTGGGGGGGGGGGGGGGGGGTAAAATTGTCGAAGTAGATGAATCAAAATTTGGAAAACGTAAATATGGGAGGGGCTATTCTGTAGATGGACAGTGGGTTTTCGGGGGGGTCGAAAGGGGGTCCGGGAAATTGTTCCTAGTGGCAGTTCACAATAGAACACGGGACACTTTAGTTAATGTTATCAAAGATTGGACAGAACCAGGCACCATAATTTATAGTGATTGCTGGAGATCCTACGATAGTTTGGGGAGGGAGGGCTACACGCATTTAACAGTAAACCATAGTGTAAGTTTCGTTGACCCGTCAACTGGGTGTCACACAAACACAATAGAAAGTGCGTGGCGGCACGTTAAAAGTACTTTGCTGACTTACAATCGGCAAAGTGATTTTCAATTTTATTTAGCATGCTATATGTTTATTCATTCATGTGTTGAACAAAAAAATTGACCGGTTTGTTAAATTTTTAGAAATAATTTGGGATGTTAAATGGGAGGATTTAAATATAAGAGTATAATTTTATTTATTTATCTATTGCCGCGTACTTTCTATTGTTTTGTGTTTGTTTATTTATTTATTTATTTTTTTTTGAAAAACTAAATGTACAAAAAAGCTGAAATCAGCTGAAAAGCTAAACATTCTCATCCCTGTATTCCCTATATTTTTTATAATTATCTCATGTAAAATTTCTAAATTTCATGTACATTATCATTAATGTTTGTTTTTAAGAGCCATAATCTTAATGAAATAAAAAAAAATAAATTAATAAAAAATAATGAAAAAATATTACCGAAATATCCAATTAAAAAAATGAAAAATGCGGCCTGCGCCTGCGCCTGCTATCAATACAGTTCACAAAAATTACTTTTTTTTGTTCCATCGTGTTAAGACTTCAGCCTGCTACAATTTACTATTCTTGAAATTTTTTCTTCTGGGTAAGTAAAATAATCATTTATTTTATAAAATTTTGTTTTAAATGTTTCATAATGAGGAAAATGATTGTTTCATGACCGAGGCTCTATGAATTTTCATGCTTTTACTGATTCATGCTCCACGAATTAGGGGCGTCCAGTGATGTTATTTTTGGTTTTATTGCTCGCGAAGCGAGCAAACTGCAGAAAACATAGTGAAACATTAAAAAAAAAAAGGGCGTCCAGTGATGTTTTTTTGGTTTTAATGCTCGCGAAGCGAGCAAACAGCAGAAAACATAGTGAAACATAAAAAAAATGTTTCATAATAATGAAAAGTATTGTTTCATGAGATTTTGATTCGATTCACGACGTTGTGAACCGATTCGCAGTACCGACTCACAAACCGAATCAAAACACCATCATACCACGTGATCAAAACATCGGCAACGGCAATAAGCAATGGGTGCCTTATAGTAAAGCTGTTCCACAAATATTAGTTCTTGTTTTTATAAATTCAAATTAACATCACTCAGAAAGTATGTGTACAACTTAATCAGCAGTCCACATAATGCAATCTATTCTATGTAAATATATCTTACTATACTATTCAAAATGTAATGTGTAATAAATAAATTTATTGAAATTATCATTATGAAAATGATTGAACTGATAATTACATGTTTACATGTAATCATCAGTTCAATCGGTTTCATTTCAAAGGGTGATATTTAACAAAATAAATATCCAACTAATATACTAATTAAAAGGAGAATGATCACTATTATATCACAATTTTAAGTCAAATGTCTAAACAAATAACTTGATGTAAGATAAGCTATCAGGATAGTATTAGATACTAACATTCCAATAAGTTATAGCAATAATATACACAATATTACTTTTAATTAAAATATATATATATATATATTAATTCTAGGCACTTATACAACTTACAGACATTAAATTCAACTTTAACAATTATAAAACCATTGAAACTTGTTTACGTACATACCTTGCAACAAGTTGTTCACACACACACACACACACACAAAATAGAACATTTGAATTCCAGCACTATTAATTAATTATTCATTTAAATGCAGATGTGAAATAATAACATACATCGGCAAAATATAAAATAAATATACGTCAATCTCTTTTCACGTTTGTCTATGCATAATATAAACACGACAATTTTATGTTTAGTGTACATGTAAGATGTTTCCAATTACCTACCTGTGAACGTTTCCATTTTAAAAGCCGGAAAAGCTTGTATAGAAAACAAAAATATCTATTCAATTACCAAATAAATGTTTTAAATCATACTTCAAAGTATCCAAATCAGGAGATAAAAGCATCTAAAATTTATATACATATTTTGTAAAGTATTAAACAAATTTCTATTGCTGATATATGAACTCTTACGTCCTTGATTCAGATGCAACCCTTGTGCTTGTCATCGCGACTCGCGCTCGCTCGCCAAAGCCCGATTATGTCTTTTCGCCAAGGTTCTGAGGAGTCGGCATTTTCCAAATTCGCGTCTCGGGCAGTGGACCGAAATAAATAATTTTTTTTTTTTAATTTTCTGCATTTAAAGAAATTTAATTTATCAGTCATTATACAAATTACATTAATATTATTATTGTCATAAACAAAAAGTTATCTAAACAAACATGTTTGTTTAATCTAGTGGAAATAGATTTGTAGCGACGCCATCAACGCCATTCAAGGGTAGATAATCCTAACTTACCGATGAACAAGGGGTTAACCTTTTGTCCAGATTTACGGCGCTGGATTACTACCTAAACGTCCCTGGTCCTATAGCCAGCACGCACTTATCCTTCATTGGTGACTGCGGACGAAGCAACGAGCTATTAACTTCGCTCTATGGCAATAGATGGCAGCACCACAAAAACCCTCCGAGCAAAAAAGCCTGTGAATCGCTGTTCTCACAGCACAAAAGCCTGTCACGCCCCACAACTTTACAAGCGGGCGTCTGACAGCACAATCTGGTAACCGCTACCATCCAAACGAGTAATATCGCTCGTACGACGGCTTACTCTCTAGGAGGGGAAGTACTGTAGCGATGCGAACAACGCCATTCAAGGGTAGATAATCCTAACTTACCGATGAACAAGGGGTTAACCTTTTGTTCAGAGGTGCGTCTCTGGATTACTACCAAAACGACCACGGTTCGCATACAACCTATCGCCAACACGCATTTTCCTTCAGATTCAATTCATTGTCTACAATATATAATTTGATGTGATGAAAATATTTCAAAACGCGTTGTTCGTTTAACTTTAGATGAAGAAGCTATATTTAGTGTATCGAAACACTCATCATTTTATTTTAATCTGATGAAGATAGTTTTTAAGCAACGAAACGCGTTTTAATTTAATTTTATCTAATGATGACAGATTTATTATATTGAAACGTATTTCAATTTCATTCGGTGATGATACATTGAATCTATAGTTTTACGTTTATCTGATAAATACAGGATGCATCGCATTAATTTTATATGGAGAGAAAAAAAAAAAAAATGATAATGGAAATACGTTTCAGCTGGATCAGATTATAATCCATTAATTCTATTGTAATAATTTTATCTATCGGTATATCGTTGTAATTTTATAATCGATTTTATGTATCGCTTATCTGATGAAGATAGATTTAATACTCCGCGTTTCATATCATGTTTATTTGATGAGTACATATCTTATTGCATCGGAACTTGTTTCAATTTTATTTGCTGAAAAAGTTGAATCTATCGATTTAGTTTTCATATGCTGAAGATAAATTTAATGCATTGTTTACTTTTGATGTGACGAAGGACGAAGGTCATTATCATTTTAAATTTCCATAGTGTAAAAAAATCATGCCGATATTAAATTCTGGAATATAAATAAATAAATAATTCTTTATAAAATAAAACTTAATTTAAGGCAACTTTTTCTTTTTCTTTAATGTCTACTGATCTATATAAAAACATACGGTAACTGTGTTGCATTTCTTTGCAACGGTTACTATATTCATTTCTTAAAATTTTGTTTTCACGTTTACTTTGAACCATAGTTTTAATATATTTTTTAACTTGTTGCCAATTATTTTGACAATATAATTAATTTTCAATGTTAATTAATGGAAAAAATCCATTTTTCCATTTCTCTTGCACATTTTCACTCAATTTTATTTTTAATATTTATTTTCTATTTTTATTTAATTTAATTATTTTTTGTATATTTTTTTCTTGTTGCCAAGTCAAAAGAAAAAAAAAATGCTTTCAAGTAGTCTCTTTTCTCTGACAGTAATAACGGCCATCTCATATATCAACTTTGATGCTTATACGCTATAGAGGCTGAGATATAACCTTTCCGTACACTGAGGAAATTACAGTTTAAATGATTCACCTGCCAGCGTGCCAGCCGATATATACAGTCGGTAACAAATGTGTCCGAACACTAGCAAAAATTCCTACGTAAAAAATGTACACTTCATACGGTTTTGTTAAATAAATCCTTATCGAATCCTGTTCTTACACTGACTGAGAACAGGATTCGACAAGGATTCATTTAACAAAACCGTATGAAGTGTACTTTTTTTTACATAGGAATTTTTGCTAGTGTTCGGACACTTTTGTTACCGACTGTATCTATTTTGACATACATAGTTTTTCATAAGAGCGCTTTCAAGTATTAAGTTTTGTGAAATTTTATACTATAGAAGCTGACAAAACTTTTCCGGAAATGGGGTCAATCACATCATATCAACGCTGCTTGTTGGGTGATGTTGATGTAAAAGAGAGTTTGATTGTCACCAATTTATGTCAAGATGCAACTAAATATAAATTTTTAATTTATGTGTATTATCTTGATCTAGAGCTGCCATAAACTTTTTGTCACTTACATAGATGAACGGAGTTTTTTTTTAATGGTCAAATCATGTTTAAGACATTTTAAAACGTGTAAATACATCGGAAGTCGAAATTTTTTACGAATCCAACACATTCATATATGAATATAACTGAAAGTAAAAATTTCTGATAGGCTCTCGTATAAATATGTATATATGTATTTAGCTTGCTAAATTAAAAAATAAATAAATAAAATAAAAGAAAGTAAATGTTTTAACGGTTTATTTAATAACAATTAAAAAAAAAAGAGAGACATTTTCGAGCGGTCATTTTTGTCTATGCCCATATCTATAGATAAATAGATAGACCGATTGAATTTAAGAGAATACACTGTGTTTCCGTGACGGATCATTTCCATACTCAAAAATTATGCCATGTTTATATTATGTTTAATGTCAAGTTTATAATATCTTATTGTTTATAAATCTTATTGCCCATGCTTATTTATTTTTTTAAACAAAATTTACATGCATTTGTTTTCCATTTTTCCTCAGAAATTAAAAATAGATTTTAGAAAATTTAAATTAATAAAGAAATTTAGAAAATTAATTATCAATTTAAATAACAGTATATACTGAAAAATCAATTTCCTTATTTTGTGTTTGAATTCTAGATATCAAATGTTTAAAATGTATTTTAGCCTTTTATAAAACAAAATAAAATAAAATCTACATATTTCCAGTTAAATTTGAACCACATGTTTTACAAGTGCAATTAGATTAGAAATAAAAAAATCTCGATGTTTTACATATTCCTTAAGGACATCTGTGTTTTATCCAGTGTTGTGCACGAACGCGTTCATTTGAACGCGTTCGTGAGCGTAGCTCAAAAATTTTGAGTTTTGAGTTGAACTTCGCTCGTTTTTTAAATTATGAACTTGAGTTGAGCGTAGTTCGTTTTTTACGCGAACTTGAGCGTGAAAAAGCAATTCAAGCTCAAACTCATATTAAATATTTTTGTCTGAAATATGAAAAGGAAAGTAGAAGAAGAAAAGGACAGAAAAGAAAATAACTGAGCAAAATGGATCCCGTAAAAAAGGGCATTTGGAAAAAAAAAAAAAAAAAGCACTGGTAAAAAGGGCACCGGAAAAAGGGGCATTTTTGCAATTTTCAAATCGCAAAAATAAGAAACATTTAAATAATGAATTTAGACAATGATTTTTCATAATACATTTTTCGAAATTTCAATCAATTAAATTGGAACCACTTTCATTTAGTATATACCCCGGGGAAGGGGGGCCAGGAGCAGATTAAAAGAGAATAATTGTTTTTATATGACCTTCTTACTGATTTTAATGAACCTAATTGTCACTTGCTGTTTATGACAAAAATACTGTGTCACACATACTTCGGGGGCTGAAGGAAATAATAATGAAGGAAGGGGGCAGAAGGAAATCATTTTTTTTCTATCACCTTGTCACCGATTTTAACGATATTTTGAATAATTATCACTTATTTTTTACGAAAATCACAGTAAGTGTTATATATAGCTTAGGAAGGCAAGGAGAAAGGATTTTTTAAAACCGATCTATTATAGATTGAAATAAAACTTCGTGTAAATACCACTTACTGCTTAAGAAAAATTATAAAAAGTGTTACACATATCTTGGAAGGTGGGGGTGGGGGGTTGGCGCGAAATGGTTGTTTTTGTATCAACATGTTAACTATTTCTCTGGAACTTTATATAAATATAACTTTCTTTAAATATTTATTAAAATTATTGTAAATAATATATAGTTGAAAGGTGGCAAGGGGGGACGGAAGAGGAAATCAAATGTTTTTAAACCAGCCTATTATTATTTTTTTCTTTTTTGTTTAAATTTTGTGCATATCTTACAAACATAGCAGACTATGCCCGCTTCGCTGGTCATGAAATTTAAATGAATTTTCAAAAGAATTGAATCACTACTTATTTTTTATATCACATTTTGTGCTTTGTAACATAATTAAAAACTCCTTTTAAGATCAAAATGTCAAAATAACACATTACAAATTACATTAAATTAAATATGTCATTCTCAAGTATGAACCAACAATTGTTTACAAATTTAATGGATTATGCATGGGAAATAAGTACGCTGTAATTTAAAAATTGCAGCTTTTTTAACTCCAAAACGGATAATTTTTTAAAAAAGTTATTCATTATTCTTTAACATTAGACTGTTTTTCAATTAATATTAAGATAAAAGCAATCAAATGATTTCGCTTTGTAAACAACTTTTATACGTAACGCAGTATTATATTACAGTAATATTAAAAACTAGTTCGTCTACTGTTCTCCGTCATACTCTTGTTCTCACAAGTTTCTACTAGAGCGCATATTATATTCCTTTTAACAGAAATGAAGATACGGTCGTAGAATGATATGAAATACATTACCTATTTGGCTACCCTAACTGCGCTTCGATACATTTACCTTATCTTAATTTTATGTTTAATTTTTTTAAGTCAATTTCTTATTTTGTTTTCATGCAATTCCATGGTGTTAAGCAAATCGCAAATCTCGAATAACTTACAAACTTTTCAAAACGGACTATACACAGTTAGTAAAATTCTTTCCAGTATCATAAATGACATTTAAATATTTATCCAACATTTGTAACATAAAAATAATCCTCATAATACACGTTTATGTGAAATTTTGCTCTATTCTGCCATGTTGTAAATCTTAAATAATTTACGAAGTTTCAAACGTAGAATAATCATAGCTTTAATGATGTTCATGCTAGAATTATAAATGATATTTTAAAACTGGTATAATCTTTACAATGAAAATAACTTTCATAGTACACGTTCATGCGAGATTTTTACATATTCTTCAATGTTAAGAAAACAGTAATTTTTCAATAACTTGCAAGGTTTGCAAATTAGAATATTAAAACATATAGTGTTCTTGCCAATGTCATAAAAATTCAAAAGTACATATATAAAGCAAAAATTAGCAAAAAGCGCAATAATCAATAGGAATTTATGTTAACTTAGATGCTTTGAATTGAGAATATGAAATTAGAAAAATTCGTTCTTTTTTTTATATCATTACCGCTGTCTTTTTATCTCTCTCTTTCTCCCCCCCCCCCCCTCTCATAGCACATACTCACATCACGACGTTTGTTAAAAGGCACAATGATCTACATTTTTTGTTAATTTTTTTAATTCTATCTGTCAATGTAATAGTATTAAAATTTAAGATTAAGATTTTTGACAGTTTGGTATGTAAACAATCATTTTCTCTGATAGCAGAAGTCTTTTCCTTTATTTTTGTTGGAAGGGAGGGGAGAGAAAAAAGAGCTGTGAGATAACAACACCCCCTACTGTGTGTAGAGGATGAGATACAATTGTGTTTCCCTTCCTTGCTTCTCTTCTGCGAAATAGAATTTCTGCTAATTGCTGAGAGAGGACGTCACGGTGAAATTTGTCTCCTGTATAGTACAAAAGTTCGGTGTCTTTGATTTTTAAAAGGTTGCCGGTTGCCTATGTGGGTTCCACGACATGAAAGTAAACTATTGTAATTGTAATAGTCTTGAGTCTACAGAACGTCCAGGACTATACAAGTTCTGAGAACGGCGGTCCTATCTGTTGACTTCGAGGAATTGATTTATTGCTGTCGATTTGAGACGCTCTCCGTTTCCCTTTTTTATATCCAAGGGGGTGTTGTGTGTATTCTTTTGTCGGCCTATTTCTTTTTTTATTTTCCATTTCCAATGAGACGGAAAAACTGAAGTACATTTTTATTTTTAACAAAAAATATTTAATCTGTTATTTATTTTATTATTATTATTATTATTTTAGATTTTATCGTTTTTGAAAAGTGATTTTTAATCTTAAGATGTATTTAAAGTCATGTTTTTTATATTTATTCTGTTATATGAACAAGAGTCTTATGTATAAACAAAACACGCGTATTCGGTTAAAATATATTGCTTGAAAAATATATCGCTTTCTTTGCAGATATTTAAGACTTAATAGTAATAAATTAATAATAATGAATAAATATAGTTATTCAAATAAATTAATAAAATAAGCATAAAGAAAAAGTGTATTATAGCGATTTTTCTCCTCATAAAGAAGTCGAACTAGTTAAAACAGCATCAGCTTTTACATTTTGTGATTTCAAAATGAAATATTAAAAACTTATAAAATTCTTTGTACTTTTTTTTTTTTTTTTTTTAACTGTTGTGAATTTTTTTTTTTAATGTAAAGACAGGGTAAAAAAAAAAAAAAAGCGTTAGCTAATGAGTAATTTGCATAACAAATTTTCTCGTAGAATTAATTACATGAAATTTGGATGCCAGAAGTGAAGATAGGTAAAGTGTCACTAAAACTCTTAATATTACATAACGAGGCAAAATATGACATAATTGTACATTATGAGAAATATTTAATCACAAATAAGTTAGAGCAGTTTAAAATATATCATTTATGGTACCGGTATGAACATCAATAAATGCCAACATTCCATTTAAAAAACTTAGAAAATAATTTAAAGTTTTTCATAACGTGCCAAAACATGATACTGTTTCACATAAATTTGGATTACTGGAATTAATGTATTGGAAAAAGACACAAAATCGTATAAAATATTAGAATAAAATATTGACATCAGTATGATAACACGGTAAAGTGGTCGAGAGGTTCAGCTGTCGAAACTGGTGGACAAGTGCCGGCTTCGATTCCTTGTTATAGTTGTCGATCAAGCCATTAGGAGTTTTCCATGGTTTTCACCGAAACTTGTATAGGCTAGAAAGACTGTTCATCGCTGGTGCCGAGACTTTTGGAACGTGCAGAATAAATCTCTCAGTTGAAAATTTCGAAAAAAAAAAAAAAAAAATCTGTTATGAAATGTAAATAACAAATATCAATGATGGAATCTGTGAAAATATACACAATTGAAAGATTCTGCAATCAGTATTTAGTATTTTTATTATTAATGTATTTTTACTTAAAGTAGTCTATTTCATGTCTTGCTTTGCTTAAGTGGATAATAAAGTATTGTCATTGCACATTTCTTTTTCCTTTAGAAAGAAATATTCTAATGAAAACTATATTTTTATGGAATAATTATAATAGCAATAATTAAAAAAAACTTAAAATTAAATTAAATAAGAAAATAACATAAAATAAGTTAAATAATAATAATTAATAAATGAATTTAAATATGATATTAAAGATATATGTGTATAATGGCTCTTTAGACACTTAAATATTTTTTCCTATTTAAAACTTAAACACTCAATTAAAACAACAACAATCTATATTAATAAAATATGACTTTTGTCTGTAAATTTCTCGGAATCAAAAAATTTTGCGATATCTTCACGTTTCACACCCCATGAAAGCCGAAAATGACTTCAGAAAGTTTTGCCAGTGTGTGTATGTATGTGCGCGCGCGCGCGCGTGTGTGTATGTCATCGTGTCAGTATGTCGCTTTTTTCGTCCGGGCATCACTCGAGAACGGCTGGACGGAATTCAAAGGCGCTTGGCAGAAACTTATGTCTTCACCCAACTTAAAATTATATCTATAGAAATTTTCAAAATTTTGATTAGTTTTTGAATTGTGGGTAAAAAACGCAAGCGCATGCGCCATAAATATTTTTTCACTAAAACACTTTGAATGGAAAAATAAAATATAAAAATAAATTTTCAATTTAAAGACTTTTTTATTCGCGTGATTCGCACTACAAATTATGAAAAGATTGAAATGAAGTGTTTCCATCTAAATTTCATACTTTAGTTAATTTTAAAAAATCTAATTGCCGTATCGAAAAACTGTTTACACCACAGGTTTCAGAAAAATCACCCCTTTCGTTTGGTACTGAATTTGTAACGACAGGTCTGATATTTCCAATTTATTTTTCCCTTTTTCCGTTTTCCGTTGCCACTTAAATTTCATATTTTAGTTATTTTCTAAAAATCTAATTGTCGCATCGAAAAACTGTTTCCACCCCTGGATTCAGAAAAATCGCCCCTTTCATTTCGTATCAAATTTATAAATATAGGTCCGATATTTCTAATTTATTTTACCCTTTTTCCGTTTTCAACCCAGATTCGGTAGAAGGTTTTATCTATATATTAATAGGCAAGCATAAAATTTGTTGTCCCTTTTTAACATATTAATTATGGGAGTAGAGGGTTGAAAATGGTATCATTCGAAAGGTATGGTTAGCCGGAAGGTGCGAACACAAATATTATTTTCTTACGTTGCCAAGAAGGTATATAAAAATACATTTATTTTTTATGCATTTTCCCCCATTTTTCCCTTTTATACACGTATTCCTTCACATTAAAAAATACCTAAAAGTAGAAAGTTGCTAAATCTGGCAATTTCATAAAGCTCAAATAAAACCATAGACACAGTAATTTGTATAATGTAGCATCACTATACGCAAGCGAAGTGATGACGTCACTGTCTGTCCATGGAGCCATGTAAAAGATTTTCTATGTTAATTGTCCATTGAGTTTTTTGTAAAAAATTATTAAAAAATAACGGAAATTATCTGCCGATTTTAATTCTGATATTTGGGTATAGTTATATATAAGTTACTGTCTACATGTGTTTGATTGAGTTATTTTTTCTGTAAAATTGATAAAATTTTAATTTAAAATCACAAAACTCCAGAAAAAAAAAATGGCAAACTTCCAGTTTCTAATGTAAACATAAACATTTTATTTCAAAGGGTGATATTTAAACAATAAATATTGAACTAATATACTAAATAAAAGGAAAATGGATTTGTTACTAACTGCTGCATGTATAAGTAGACGATACGGAAAAAATTCCGATTTCCGTTTTTTGCTGAATTTGCATGTTTTGAGCTTTCTTTACGTTTCAATTAACTGAAATTGGCTACTTATTTTTTAAAAAGGTGTCTTTATTGCTAGCTTTTGTGGGTAGAAGAAGCAAGTAGAAGATTCATAAAAACTTTTGATTTTCGGTTTTCGATGAATTTACACGTTTTGAGATTTCCTTGCATTTCAATTAAGTGAAATTAGTGAAATTGACTATTTTTTTTTTTTAAGTAGATTTATTATTCTTTCCTCTGCATATATAAGTAGAAAGTATAAGATTCAGAAATGTTTTAGATTTTCGGTTTTCGATAAAGTTACACGTTTTGAAATTTCCCGAACTCAATTCGACCATTTTTAAAAAATATCTTTTTTTTTTTTTTTTTTTTTTTTTTTTTTTGTTTCAAACTCTGTATTTTATGAACCAATCGAATTAATTTAACAGAATTTGATACCTGGTTGGACCTTGGTCTAACATGGTACCTATTAGCGTCTGGGCTGTATCACACAAGAAGGGGCGTTTTCACGTTGCGATTTTCTCTCATTTTAGGAAAGGCTAACATCTACAGAGAGAAATAGTTATATTAAGTAAAACTCTGCTGATTCAGTTAGAGTGAGTATTGGCAAACAATTGCCGCAGCTGTGTTGCAATTGCATTCCGTTTAGGACAGGGCAATAACTTTGCTTTGTCTCGCTTTGCAAAAAAAAATGGTCGAGTTTCGACCACTGGGCGATACTAGTATTTATATATACGCATTTACATATTTTTTTTATTTTTCAGAAATAAAATGAAATTTTAATCAGGAATTTGTATGTGGATAAATATTTTCATAGTGATATTTGGCATTAGTTTAATATTTTTATTTAATTAAGCAGTACTTTTCTTTCCTGCAATAAAACAAATTTTTTTTTTGTCATTATGTACCTTATGAGGTTCTTTTATGTTCTCCCCTTAATTGTAAATGATTATAATTTGGATTTTATTAAGATTTTTTATTTTGTAAATATCAAAAAAAAAAAAAAAAAAAAATTATTATTATTATTATTATTATTATTTTTTTTTTTTCTTATTTTGTGAAAGATATCTTTCACAGGTAGGTGTGCTTTAGTATCGGATCCCTTTGGCAAAATTTTAAATTTGGCGCCGAAGTAGCTCGGACGTTTCTCGCCAAGATCTTTAATTGCACAATTGAGATATTCAATTCATCGCAAAAATGGCTTAAAATATTTAAAGTCACCAAAGCGGTCCCATACTAAAGCTGTGCTTTTTGTATTTATTTATTTATAACACTTTCTATTAAAGACTTCTGTGGTCACGAAATTTTGTGCGTAAATTGTTTGTATGCATCCGGCACTTAATATAACTGGATTTCACGAAATTCGAAATCCTCCCCCCCCCCCTCTCGGAGTCGGAGGGCAATAAACGTGTGTAAAAACATGTTTTTCCGCTTGAATTCGCTTTGAATTATCTTAGAATGGCAAATTTTGGTGTGTGGATATTGATTAAGTGTACTCATTATGTGCATTAGTGGGATTTTGCAAAACTTCGAACTCACCCGCTGAGGAAAGGGAAGTAAGAAGTGGGTAAGTTGCTGCCGAAGGGTGGAACCAGACTCCTCACGTTGCGAGCGAGAAAAACTTCTACTAATCACAGAGAGAACTTAGGTTATTAATAAAGATATGGGATTTTGACAACTTAGTTAAGTTTAATGTCTAGCGAAGCGGTCAAAGCCTGCTAGTAATAATAATAATAATAATAATTGAAATTTTAAAAATATTTACAGTTTTCTATCAGCAGCATTGTACATATATATATATATATATATAAAGGCTAAACAAGCTTGTACAGAAAGAAAAATGTGTACACATTATTTGGAAACAGTATTAAAAATGCACTTATTTTTACGAAATTTCTCTTAAAGAAATAAATGTTTTAAGAATTATAGCTTCTAATTTTAATTATCCGGAAAAAAAAAAAGAAAGAAAGAAAGCTGTACCTTTTTATTCCACGCTCGTTTAAACGGAAGACTAAACACTTTGAGATTTTTCTTCCAATGGGCAATTTATGTACCCTTTGTGAATTTAACAATTGTTTTCTATTTAATAAGTTACTTGTTATTAAATTATATGTTTTTTAAATTTATTATTAACGTTTTAATTTTATTTTGAGTTTCTTTTTGAATTAGCTAAATATTTTTAACACAATTTACCGGTTTGTCTTAGGGACCTTGGATGAAATATCACAAATCGTTAAGTGGCGGTCCCCAAATAAAAAAATTCCAAAACCCACTTGATTTTGAGCTTGATTTTAATTTTACACACTTTATATAAAATTCATGCTCATTCCTATATAGTACGCTAAATAGCAAGCGAAATTTTCTAGTGTTTTATCCAAGAACTAAAAGCCAACATTGGCTTTGGTGCAATTAAATAAAGATTAATTGCAATTAAATAAAGACTAATTAAGTCAAACCATTACACTATTAAAAAATAATTAAAAGTTAAAAAAAACTTTTTATATACCATGTTTTAAATTTTCTGTTGAATCATATAAACGCTACCGAAGGCAGCGGGAACCAGCAACAATTGGCTAAAAGTATTAAAAAAATTATTGTTATCGTGTTTTGAGCTTCTATTAAAGTTTCAAATGACTAGCTAGCTAGCCCGGAAGTTAGTTAAAAATCGATTGAAAGCTTTGTACTGGTAACGCTGCAGCAGAGACTTGAAACAGATGGCTAAAAATATTTTTAAAAATGCATTTTCACCGCATTCTGAACTATTCTGAAAGATTCAAATGTCTAGCTAGTTGGGAAGTTAGCTAAATAAATTTTCTGTTGAATCATATAAACGCTGCCGAAGGCAGTAGGGACCTGAAACAATTGGCTAAAAATATTTAAAAAAATATATTTGTACCGTGTTCTGAGCTATCCTGAAAGTTTCAAATGCCTAGCTAGTCGGAAAGTTAGTTAAAAATCGATTGCAAACTTTGTACTGATAACACTGCCGAAGGCAGCAGAACCCCGAAACCGTTGACTAAAAATACTTTAAAAAATGCATTTTTGCCGTGTTTTGAACTATTCTGAAAGTTTCGACTGTCTAGCTAGTCGGGAAGTTAGTTCAATAAATTTTCTGTTGAATCATATAAACGTTGACGAAAGCAGTAGAGACCTCTAACAGTTGACTAAAACTAACCTCTAACAGTTGTCACCGTGTTCTGAGCTATCCTGAAATTTTCAAATGTCTAACTAGTCGGGAAGTTAGTTAAAAATTGATTTCAAGCTTTGTACTGATAACGCTGCCGAAGGCAGCAGGAACCCGAAACAGTTGTCTAAAAGTATTTAAAAATGCATTTCCACCGTGTTCTGAATTATTCTGAAAGTTTCAAATGTCTTGCTCGTCGGAAAGTTACTTAAATAAAGTTTCTGCCAAATCATATAAACGTTGCCGCAGGCAGTAGGGGGCCTGAAACGGTTGACTAGGGATAAAAAAAATGTATTGTCACCGTGTTCTGAGCCATCCTAAAAGTTACAAATGTCTAGCTAGTCGGGAAGTTAGTTAAAAATCGATTGCAAGATTTGTTTTGGACAAACAAAAAAAGAAGAATCGAAGTTAATCAAAACATGGTAAAAAATATATTTCAAAACAACGGAATCTCTGAATGATGGAATTCGTCTCCTATAAATAAGTTTTCTCATGCCCATAAACAAACGTATTGGAAATTTGAGAATAGAAAACCACGCAAAAACAATGGGTCCACTATTCAGTAGTGTCCGTAAATAAATTTTTACCACAATTAAATTAATAAGTTATAATTAAGAGTTGTAAGTTTATAAGTTTAAGCATTAAATTACGAAAAATTTTCATGGTAATTGTTTTTTTTTTTAATGTAAATCACCTATGAAAGTGTTCACAGAGGATAAGATCGGTTTAGAAAAAAAAAAAAAAACTCAAAAATGAACTTTTAATGAACTTCGCTCCTTTTTAAAAATGAACTTGAGTTGAGCGCGTTCATTTTTTTCAGGCATGAGTTTGAGCGCGAACTAACTCGTTTTTTACACGATGAACTTGAGTTTGAACTAGTTCATTTTTTTCGTGAACTTGCACAACACTGGTTTTATCATAGCAAAAGAGCTGAAGTAAGGAATACGAACAGCTCATTTCGAAAAGAACGATCGCTTCCTCTTCCACTGAAAGACAAATGCCAGTGCCCATCTTCCCCAAAACTAAATTCAAAACTGGTGTACAATCAATAGCTCCTATTGGTTGTTTGTGTTGCTCCTCCCCCTCTGGGTTTCGCCCTGCTTTCAGTCTTGCTTTTGCCTCCAAGGCAGTAGCACGTGTTTTTTTTGTCCCTGATGAAGAAAGGCTACGTCCTTTCGAAACCGGTTGTGCTGACTTAAAATTTATGGTGTGTGAAGAAGTTTTAATATATTTACAATGTCCATTTTATCGGCAGAACGCAGCGCACAGCTCAGGGAGGGTTCCGAAAACCGTTCATTCTGAATTTCTGGTTGGTTTTCTCCATTTGACCCGTTCCGGAATAGTTCTGCGGAACCGTTCCGAGTTTTCAAAGAATTTTTCATTCTCGTTTTCCAAAAAGAACGGGAATGTCATGTCCGTCTCTATTTCCGACGCCGCGACGCGACGCTCCAATCAGAGTCTCCTTGATATCAGCGCCGGCGTTGAAACCCCAGAACAGAGCGTCGTGACGCATGCGCAAATTGAAAATCTCGACGCCGAATACGTTGACGTTCGCGTTTTGTGTTCTTAAAAACCAAGGCTTTAGATGGGTAGACAGCATACATATAGTAATATATCATATATATATTATTACTATCTATAGTAGACAGGCAGAGAACACTAAACGACCCTTAGCGGCGAATAAGTAATAGCGACCGATAAAGACAGGCAATAAGATAAAGACCGATAAAGATAGCTATATAGTAGCCTTTCGACTTCGAGATATAATATCGTAGCTTTCCGCTACGCCGCGCGGATTCTAAGAATGTGCTTCGCAGCAATTAATCTGTTAATTTTGAATAATTTGCTTACTGGTTTACTCATAAATTTGATGAAATATTTATACTAATGAAACTGCATATTCCTTTTTGAACATATCACATAGTCATAGTGACCAGATCAGTACACTGGCGTATCCAAGGGGGGGGGGGTAATTACCCCCTATCCAAACTGGGAAGAATTTAATTTTGGATATTCGTAATAACTGTTGTTGAATTTCGATATTTCCATTTTCGTATTTAGTACTAAGCTGGTTCAAGAGCCTTAAAATTCTAATTTCTCTGCCCCCTGAAATTAAGCTAAAAGATATAATCTAAGCCCTGCAAAACCTTGAATTTTCCTATCGGCAGACCCCCTTCCTTACGTCAGATTTCTACAGTCTGTTCTCAAATCATGTGAACATCCTCGCAAAAATATGGCATATTATATAAACTAGTATCGCCCAGTGGTCGAAACTCGACCATTTTTTTTTGCAAAGCGAGGCAAAGCAAAGTTATTGCCTTGTCCTAAACGGAATGCAATTGCTACACAGCTGCGGCAATTGTTTGCCGATATTCACTCTAACTGAATCAGCAGTGTTTTACTTAATATAACTATTTCTCTCTGTAGATGTTAGCCTTTCCTGAAATGAGAGAAAATCGCAAAGTGAAAACGCCCCTTGTTGTGTGATACAGCCCAGAAGCTAATAGGTACCATGTCAAACCAAGGCCCAACAATCAAGTATCAAATTCTGTTAAATTAATTCGATTGGTTCATAAAGTACAGTGTTTGAAAAAAAAAAAAAAAAAAAAAAAAGATAATTTTCAAAAATGGTCGAATTGAGTTCGGGAAATTTCAAAACGTGTAACTTTATCGAAAACCGAAAATCTAAAACTTTTCTGAATCTTATATTTTCTACTTATATATGCAGAGGAAAGAATAATAAATCCACTTTTAAAAAAATAAAAATAAGTAGTCAATTTCACTTAATTAAAATGCAAGGAAATCTCAAAACGTGTAAATTCATCGAAAACTGGAAATCAAAAGTTTTTATGTATCTTCTACTTGCTTCTTCTACCCACAAAAGCTAGCAATAAAGACACTTAAAAAAAAAAAAAAAAAAGTAGCCAATTTCAGTTAATTGAAACGTAAAGAAAGCTCAAAACATGTAAATTCAGCAAAAAACGGAAATCGGAATTTTTTCCGTATCGTCTACTTATACATGCAGCAGTTAGCAACAAATCCATTTTCCTTTTATTTAGTATATTAGTTGAATATTTATTGTTTAAATATCACCCTTTGAAATGAAATGTTTATGTTTACATTCGAAACTGGAAGTTTGCCATTTTTTTTTCTGGAGTTTTGTGATTTTAAATTAAATTTTTATCAATTTTACAGAAAAAATAACTCGATTAACATAGAAAATCTTTTTCATGGCTCCATGGACAGACAGTGACGTCATCACTTCGCTTGCGTATAGTGATGCTACATTATACAAATTACTGTGTCTATGGTTTTATTTGAGCTTTATGAAATTGCTAGATTTAACAACATTCTACTTTTAGGTATTTTTTAATGTAAAGGAATACGTGTATAAAAGGGAAAAATGGGGAAAAAAGCATAAAAAATAAACATATTTTTAAATACCTTCTTGACATCGTAGGAAAATAATATTTGTATTCGCACCTTCCGGCTAACCATACCTTTCGAATGATACTATTTTCAACCCTCTACTCCCATAATTAATATGTTAAAAAGGGACAACAAATTTTATGCTTGCCTATTAATATATAGATTAGATATCTGAAAAGGAGAAATTTCATTGTTTTGCTGAATAATAATAGTTTATTTTGGAAATTAGCTTTAAAATAAACGCGAATTTTGTCATTAAATAGTAAATGTACATATTTATTTATCTAGTAGTGGCAAACAAGTTCCACGTTTCGGCAATCGGCTGTAAAAAATCGCGTTTTGTCAATAACAGATTTTAAAAATGTAAAATTCATCAATTGACTATGGAAAAATGTATTTTCTGTTTTCTGTCAAGTAAAAGTTCAGATTCGAAAACTTACCTTTTACATAAATTTAAGATCGCAAAAGAACATTTCCTAAAATCAGAAAAATTGAAACGAACACTTAATAAAAGTCGGTAAATTTAAACGATTGAGGTTGAATGGGTTTTTAGGTCGCTCTAGCTACGTATTGGTCAATTGACGGCCATCTAGGACTCAACTTTAAGGGTTCAGTCAGCAGCAAAATTATTGAAGCACTAGCAATAATTCGTTTTTGAAAGATGTGTACCTAATATTATTTTGTTAAGTAAATATTTGTCGAGCCAATATATGGTCTTAATCCTTATGCTATTACAAAAAAGTAAGTTGGTGATAAAAATTAATGATCAGACTAGGGGAAAAAAAAAGCATGAAAAATGAGGATGCGTGGCTTCAATAATTTTGCTGCCAACTGTAGTCCGAAAACATGCCATCACAATTTTGATTTTCTGCAGAGACAATTAATTTAAAACGAACATTTCACAAAATATGACAATTTTTAAAAGCTTTTTTAAAAAATTAAAACGAGTAAATTATTTATTTTGGTAATCGAAAAAATGGGGGGAGGGGAAATGTGGTGAATAAATTGAAAAGATCTATCAATTACTGGCGAATAAGCTGAAAATTCTATTTTCAGATTATCCCTCCATATGTTTCTGTAAACAATTTTGAGCATACACGGAAGAATATTTATTTAGTTGGTGGAGGCCGAATAGAGTTTTCCAACGATGTATAACAGAAGCATATTAGAAATTAGATAAAATGAAAACATTGCTTCCTGGCAATCATGTTAGAGTGACTTCATAATGTTGGGTTTTTCAGAAAATTTTAAAAAAGTTTAAATTAAGGATTGGTTAGATTGGAAGATAAAATAAGAGGGGAAGGTAGAAGATTAAAGCACGATGTCAGAAGTATTTGCTGTTCAAATCCTGGTCTATAATAGATCGCATCCAACATTATCCCATATGACCAAAATCAACCTTTGGACGTTCTATAATGATTCTACAAAACCTAAAGCGCTCATATCCTGTACGAGGCATAAAAAAAAGTATACAGAAGAGAAGATGATGCACGCAGGAATCTAGCCAAAGTAGCACTCTGGAGGACGATAATTATACTCCTTCGTATGCTAGCACCTGCCCTCCTTGTCACCTTACCTTTGTCAGTATGTTTTGTTTAACAGTGACTGTAGCAAATTTTGTGTTTTTGTTTGGAAACATGGCTGATCTGATAAAATAGTGCAATTAATACCTTCATCACCTCTTCTAGGGTGTTCCCCATGTTTCTCGGTACAGTGATGTTTTTGTTGAGGGGCTTGCTGACAGCTCCTTCGCTTGATCAATTCTTCTCTTTCTTGGTACCCATCTGTCACCCAATGGTACCCTCTCCCTTTTGGATCTCTCTCTGTGATCGACTGACATTCTTGCTCAGATCTCGCTCCAGTTGATGGATGACCTTTTCGGCAGTGACCATTTACCTGTGTCTCTTGTTGTTAAATCGACCCCAATTTCTAAGCGTCTCCATTTATGCTATTGTTGGTAACATATCTATCATAAGTTTAATGCCTCTCTCTGTGAAGTGAGGCGTTTTCTGCTTCTGTCCAGTTGGCGGTGGCAAAAATCTCTCGGGTTGTTAAACCTTATCGGAATGCTTTTCCTGCTTGGTGGTCCTTTCGTTGTAAGACCCTCTTTTCTCAGAAGAAGTATTTTCTCAAAACATTCAGCTGGCTTTTGTTGATTTCTGAATTAAATACAAGAAATCCTCCGCTTTACTTCGTCAGGCCATCAAGGACGCTAAAAGGTGCTTCTGGGACTCTGCCTGTAGGAATGCTAGTGACCATCAATTATTATTCAAGGTGTTTCGCAAATTAAAAATTCGGCCTTCGTCTCCTCCTGAATCTAACTTTTGCATCTCTCACGACGGCAACCTTGTTTCGGACGCTGATGCCCAAGTTCAGATTTTCGCAGAATTGTATAATGGGGAATTTGACCATCCTCCCCGTCCTCTCACTTACGGGACTGATCACGATGAGTCTCTCAACAAACCCTTCTCTATGTCCGAACTGACTGCTGCTATTCAGTGCACAAAGTTTTCTACTCCTAGTGAAGACAGGATTCCCGCTCTTTTCTTCGAGAATCTTGATTCCCATTCTCTCGAGCTGTTACTAGAAATTTATAACGATATTCTACGTACGTGGAATATCCCTCCTGATTGGACCTCCGCGTTGATTCTCCCTATTGCAAAGCCTGACCTGACAAACCAGTGTTCGGCCTCTTCTTATCGGCCCATTGCTCTCATCCCCGTTATTTGTGAGATTGGTGAGCGTATGATTGCCCAGCGGATAAGCACCTTCCTCCTCCCAGGACTCTTGGTTATAGACATTTGGGTTTTTTATCCTTTCGTTACAGCCAAACGGCTATCATGATGCTCCACCAGGATGTCATGAGCGATAAAAAAACAAGTATCATTCTCGGTATTTCCCTTCATCTTCAAGCTGCTTACAACTAGAGATGTAAAAAACCCGGGAATTTTGCTTCAGGGGAATAAACATGGGAATTTTCGGGTTTAAACCGGGAATTTTGGGAACTTTGGAAACTTTGATGGGAAGAAACTAATATTCAGAGTTAAGATTTAATTTCACTTCTTTCAAGTATACAAACAACTTGTTTCAATATCATTTTTATTCTATTTGCTTAAATAAAAGTGATATAAAAAATTATGTGATTATTATGCAAAAAAATTGTAAAAAATTAAACATTTACATTATTGACAATAATAAATTATGAAGTTTTGTCCGCCTATTTAAATAACTTTAGAACTTTTTTTCTTTTTTCTTTCTTTTTTTAATGAATACCATAATAAAATATGTTATAAAAAATTTATACAATGAAACTAAATTATGGTTAGAATACTTTAAAATTGTTAAATTTTATTATAATTCATCGAACAAAATTTCACAATAGTTCATGAATTTTCATTATAATCAGTTAAAGAGCACGGGGAACAAAATCGAACATTAATTCTTCGGTTATTAAGAATTAGAGCAATAAATTTTTAATGCAACAAATCAATACATAAAATATTCAGCAGCTAATAATTAATAATTTGGCTGTTATTTCTTTCTTTCTTTATTTTTTGTATATTAATATTGTTGAAATTTTAATTGAAATAGTATTTTCCATTGTTTTTACGTTATTCCTTTTTTAATAAAGAATATCTATTATGCTATCAGCATATCAAAGGACTGTAAATGCAAACTCAGAAAAAAAGGTTTATTCAAAAGGGAAAAACATCACAGAATTCAAATTTTTTGCATCGGACCATTTTTTACATTCGAACACAAACCAAAAAATAAGAAAACCTCTGTTGCCACTCAAAAGTAAACAAATGAATTATAAAAAGCACCATGGCCTTGACATCCTCCCACCTTAAGTTGGCGGAAGGCAACTTAACTAACCAAAACAAATAATAAAATGAAAATTTCAAAATACAATAAAACAACACATTTCTACTTGATATTTCAAGGACTTTCACAACAATTTTAAAGTTCAGAAGATAAATAAAGTTTTATAAGTCCAATTTTAGAGGAGGTTTAACCACTCTCCCACTTCTAGTTTTTAAAGTAACAGATGCTGTCTCATTGTTTTGAGTTCCACAAAAACCTTCATTGTTCACAATTTTATGTTTTGTTTCCCTGCAGCGATCTTTGAACCAAGATGAGGAAACTTCAAGTGGGAAAATTCTTTGTATTGGCCGTAATAATTCACCTTTAGATGTGCGCACACGCACTAGTCGAGTAACAGAATCTTTCCCAGGTAACAATTCAATAATTAAACCTAAAAGCCAGTCAGTGCATTTTGAATTATCACTGCCAATGAGAACAACTTCTCCAAGTTGAATTTCTCGCCCTTGTTTCTTGTGATCATTTCTTTGAATCAAAAGACCCAGATATTCAGATCTAAATCTTTTCCGTATGTCTGTGATCAGTTGTTGGGCAGAGCACGCCCTTGAAGGCAAGTCGGCTGGATTTTGAGCTCCAGGAAGATGTTTCCAAAGGGTGGAATCAGTTAATTTTCTGATCTTTTGTATTCTATTATTGACAAAAACAGCCCAATTTTCTTCACGCTGAATCCAGCTCAATACAGTAGTTGAATCTGTCCAGAAATGTTGTTCAATACCTTCCCACTGGAGTGCACTGAGTACGGATTTACATAATCGAGCTCCCACCGTTGCAGCTAGTAATTCGAGACGAGGAATAGTGATGGGTTTAACTGGGGCAACCCTTGATTTCGCTGCCAAAAGAGTTACATAGACATCAGCATATTCGATGCGAATGAAAACAGCTGCTGCGTAAGCAAATTGACTAGCATCGCAAAACGTATGAATGCTAATGCTATATTGACTTGTTACATCAGGAAAAAAACAACGAACAATAGTCAAATTCTTCAAGATATTCAAACCTTCAAACCATCTTACAAATTCTTGTCTCATACTATCTTCAACTTCCTTATCCCACGGGATATTGTCTTTCCACATTTTTTGTAATATTAGCTTGGGAACTAAGAGGACAGGGCATAAAAACCCAATTGGGTCAAAAACTCTTTGCGTAACCGAAAGAATTACTCTCTTCGATACAGTTTCAAGTCTGTATGTATTCAACCAATCCAAAATGATCTTCAGTTCGTCTTTTCTGCGATTCCAAAGCAATCCTAAAACAGAAGTAACCTGTTCTGAATCTTCATCTCCTGTATACTTCCATCCTCTTAAATTGAATTTTCCTTCAGTCAAAATATGACGAGACTGTTCAACAAATGGTAATATTTCTGATTTGTTATTTAAACTTGTAACTAGATCATCTACATAAAAACTTCGAAGAATAATCTCAACATATTTTTGATTATATTTTGAACTATTCAGATATTTTTTCAAATGATGCTCTAACACAGCTCCTAAAAGAAAAGGGCTACTTTTCACACCAAACACCACACGAGAATGCCGCATTATCTTAGGATCGTTATTTTCTTTTTCATTCCACCAAAAAAACTTAAGGTAATTTCTATCTTCTGGTCGTACACTTATCTGTAGAAATGCTTTTTCGATGTCAGCAACGATTCCATATTTATGTTCTCTAAATCTAAGAAGGAGATCAGGGATTAATTCTAATAAGTTAGGTCCAGATTCTAAACATTGATTCAATGACGGTGATTCGACTTGTCTTGCAGATGCATCAAAAACTGGACGCACTTTCGTAGTTCCATGTTGTTTCACAACAGGTCTATGAGGTAAGTAGTGTTCAAAAGGGTGAGATGAGGATTGGATTGGGTCATCTTCAATTATACCTAATGAAGCCCATTCCTTAAACACATTATCATAAGCTATGTACAAATTTTCTTGATGTAATTTTCTAGTTGATGTTATTAATCTTTTCATGGCTAGTTCTTTATTGATGGGTAGGGGAAGATGATCCTCTTTCCATGGAAGAGCAATTTCATATCTTCCATCTTCATTAATTCTTAATGTTTCTTCAAAATATAGCTTGGTCAAATGCTCGTTTTCTTTTTTGCTCTTCATTTCGACAGGATCCCTGATTCCTAAAACTTCCAAACTAAAAAGATCGGAAATAGTTGCTTCTCTAACAAACAAGGAAATTACCATCATGGTAGTATCTTCTTTTACAGAAGGTGAATTGGTTTTCCCCATAAGTGTCCATCCTAGATAGGATTCCACAGCTACTAGCCCACTAGATAGAACTTTTCTCTTTCCAGTAAAAAGTCTACCAGCAACATCTGCTCCAATGAGAACATCAATTGGACCCGAATTATCTTCAGTATCAAAAATGTGTATATTCATAGATCTTAATTCATCAATCCATGGGCCACACGAAACAGATGGAACATCATTGCAAATAGTTTCTTGATCAACTACATCAAAATTGCAGTAAAAATTTCCATTTAAGCTTCCAAGTTCAATTTTATATACATTATGAAGTTTGTTGTTGCTCTTTTCACCTCCAAAAAGTGAATGAGACAAACATTGCTGACGCAGAGGTTTCAAATTTAATTTAGATGCTATTTCTCTTCTAACGTACGATTTTTGAGATCCGGAATCATACAGTGCTCTCACGACTAAAGTACTGTTCTTATATTTTAAATTAACTTTCAAAGTTTGCAGCAAAACTTGGGGAGATTTGGATATGGTTGCCAAATTCACAGATTTATTCTGCTCTTTAATTTCCTTTTCCGGATTATTTGATGTAGACTTATTTACACTTTTGTTTGATTCTGTACACATAATAGCAAAATGTGTTCGGTTACAAATAGTACATTTCACAAAACATCGGCATTTTTCTGCCTTATGTCCAACTTTTAAACATCTAAAACAATAACCTTTATCCTTTAAAATTTTTATTTTTTCATTATATGACATTTTTCGTGCTTTAAAGCAATTCGTCGATTCATGTTTTCCGTTGCAGAAAGTGCACAACTTCTCTGCACGTGCATTAGTAGTTAACAAACTAGCAGCAGTACAAATTTTCCCTCTGATCTCTTTATTCCCTTTACAAGAAGAATCATTCAAATCAAAAACAGCCATAGCTAAGTTAATTCTTTCCTCAGATTCTACTTCCGTTTTTAAAAAGGCTAACAAACTGTCAAGCCTTTTTTTTGGATCATTACCATGATCAAAATGTGAGCTTCTCTGCCAAGCTCTAAGGAAATCTTCAGGCATACATGATTCAACCAACGGATAAAGTAATGCTGCACATTTATCAGTTGTAACACCAAGTGTTTCCAGTGCACGAATTTGCTGTTCGAGATTATCATACAGTACACATAAATTGTTTGAACAAAAGTTTGAATTGGCATTCTTCAAAACTAATTTTAACAATTCTCTAATATAAATTTCAATTTGTAATTCATCACGACCGAAACGGGTTTTCAAACAATCAATTGCTTTTATATAATTATCGCCAGTTGGCGGAAAACTTTCAATAACCTCTCTAGCTCGTGATCCTTCAACAGTAGCTTGTAATAGATATTGAAATTTATCAGAATTAACTATAGTAGAATCGTTATGAATTTTTTCAAATTGGCTCCAAAAATAAAGCCATTCTTTAACATTACCATCAAACCGTCGTAATTCTATTCTAGGTAATTTAAACCTTCTTTTCTCATTAATATTTTCTACAGAATTAACAATAACAGATTCACTCTGAATTGGACTAAAAGCAGTACTTACAGTTTGATGAGTATCAATTATTCTTCTTACTTTTGTTTCAATTCTTATTGCTTTATCTCGATAATCCTCAATTATTTCAAATTCTGTGTCAAATTCTTTTTCAGAGAGAACTTCAAGAATACTTGCATGCGTTACTTCTAGGCGATCAACTTTCGATTTAAAAACACTTAATTCTGATTCCAGTTCCGCAAGGTCAACATCTTGTGAGGCTATCAATTCTTCAACTTTATTATATGCTTTCGAGAAAGCGGCTCTTTCAGCCTTTTTAGCCTTTTTCAAATTTTCTAAATTAGCCATATTCACAATTAACTGTGCATTTACAGTCCCGCCGAGGGTACCAAAAATTTTACGTTATTCCTTTTTTAATAAAGAATATCTATTATGCTATCAGCATATCAAAGGACTGTAAATGCAAACTCAGAAAAAAAGGTTTATTCAAAAGGGAAAAACATCACAGAATTCAAACTTTTTGCATCGGACCATTTTTTACATTCGAACACAAACCAAAAAACAAAAAAAAACCTCTGTTGCCACTCAAAAGTAAACAAATGAATTATAAAAAGCACCATGGTCTTGACAATTGTAACATTATTGATTGTTTTAGTAAATGCAGAAAATTTTGAAGCATTTTTGTTTTATTTTTGATATAAAATGTTAAAGATATACAACTGAAACATGATAAACTCCGATTGTGATTAAAAAAAAAAAAAAAAAGAAAAGAAAAGAAATGTTATATTGAACTCAGTGTGTATACAGTCAGAACTAAGATATAAATATACTGCAATAACAGAAAATAAGTCTGTTAATTAATGAAATTTGAAACTTGCACTTTTTAAATTTATAGACGTTAAAATCACTATTTAAAAATTGAAAGATCATAAAAAAACATCTAAATGGGAGATAATATTTTGAAATGCCTTAGAGCATATCTAATCTCAGGAAAAAAAAAAAAAAAAAAAAAAAAAGCTAAATTTGTAATTTTTGAAAACTTTCAAAATTCCCTTGTTTTGGAAACTTTCAAAATTCCCTTCCCAAAAAACCGGGTTTATTCCCTGGTTTAAACCTGGGTTTTTTCCCCGCTCACATCTCTACTTACAACTCCATATATTATATAGATAGCCTCATTCAGAAATTCACCGAAAGTCGGCATCAAAGTCAAGTTGCTCCACTGGATTCACAAATTTTTGTATGATCGTTACATTAAGGTTGTGTGGAGGGGCGTAGTTTCGTCTACTCACTCCTCTCGGTGCGAGGTTCCGAAGGGTACGGTTCATTTGCAGCCCCACTTTGTTCATTATTTTTTATCTGACTTTTTGTAAATTCTAAACAATGATATGAGATGTTTAGTTTATGCTGATAATATCTTTATTTATTGTTTTGGCGATTCTTTGGATTACTGTCGAGGCAAGCTGCAAGTTGTTCTTCAGAATATTTCCCGTTGGTGCTTTTACTGAAAGCTTACAATTTGCCCGGATAAATGTTATGCAATTAATTTTCTAACAGAAATGGCGTTGTGATTTCCACTTTAGCACAAGTGACTGGACGGATAATGTCAAATTTTTGCGGTTCATCTTTTCTCGTCGTTACAGGGAGCTTTAAAAAGCATGTGAATTACTTTTAACAGAAAGTTGAAATCTTTTAATAGAATTTCACTATCATCCTCAAGGCTTTTTCTCAGAAGAGTTATGGTGCTAAACCACGTCACACAATCTGACCACGCTTTTTACTTTCTCAGTCGGTCTTACAAGGGAAGTATGAATCAGTAAAATTGCTATTTTAACCAAACCACGCTTAAATTAAAGAACATGGTCGAAAACATTGGGTACCGTACAAATTTCCTGCAACAACTCCCATGGGGGTGAGATATGCCCTCTATTAGTTTTAGTTATTTCTATAAAAGCCAACAAAAGAAGCAGCGTATCGCGAACAGATGGTGCAGTGTTAGTGTGCTTAACTTCAGATACGTAGGTCGTAGGATCGAGTCCCCGCAAGGGCGTTTTGTACTTTATTTTTTTATTTCAACTGAAATATTTATTTTTGACATTTTAAACTAAATTAAATCATTATTGTAAGAGATAATATATTAATTACATTAAAACAAGTTTTTTTTTTTTTTTTTTTTTTTTTCAGCGCGGACAATTTAATATATTTTTATTTTTAACCAATTTATTTATTTATTTATTAAATTTAAAGAAATTAATAATTTAACGGGAAATACTTTTATATTATATTTAGGTAAGATTTTGTTAATGATTACATTCAGATAAAATTTTGTTAATGAGTTATAATTAATTTTGTTATAAATTATTAATTACTATTTTTTAACGACGACATTAATAGCAAGAGTTAATCGTCTGCTCTCAATTGTATTATTTATTAATGCTATTTTTTGCATGAAAAATCCTGAATGTTGAACAGCTGTCGCTTAACTATTCGACGTCGCATTTAACTTTTATTTCAAATATTTCATTAAACAACTGTCAAGTTTCGGTTTCGTGGTGTCGGAAGAACTGACAATAATATTGAAGACAATGACAAATTTTCTCAAAATAATTTTACTAATTTATAATTAATTTACATCTAAAAAAAATTCAAAATCTGGGTAAATATGAATTTTATAAATCAATTAATCTCGACGAAAAGCTCTCGACGACAGATGTATATTTTCGTAATATGCATTGTACGAAATATTGTTTCATATTATTCATTACTGTCTTAAAATATGTTGTTAAAATAACCATGATTTTTGAAAGGAATTAAATTATGTTCGCCAAATAATTTGGCGATATTTTATTTTTCTACCAAGGATGACCGATATCAAATCTATTCCGCTACAACATATTAGTATCTTATATCAGATACTTTATTTAGACATTTGAAAACAAATTTGGCTTCAAATTATGATAGAATATTTATCATTTCCCTTTTAATCAGTATATTAGTTGGATATTGTGTAAATATCCTTTGAAATGAAATGTTTGTGTTTTCAATCGAATATGGAAGTTTGCCATATTTTTCCTAGAGTTTTGAAATTAAAAATTCAAATTTTGTCAATTTTATAACAAAAATAACTTAATCTAATGCATGGACATGATAACTAATACATATCTATACCTAAATACGGGGTTTAAAATCGGGAAATATTTTTCCTCGATTTTTAATAATTTTTTACAAAAAATCCAATGGGCATTTAACATAGGAAATATTTTTCTTGCATCAGCGAACGGCCAGTGACGTCATCACTTCGCTTGCGAATTTCTTTCTATCTTTTCCTTGGCAAAAAATGTCCGATCTACTTCAGCATCAAAATTATAAAAAATTGTCAAGATTATCAATAAGAAAATACCTTTAATATATTGCTGAATTAGCGTTTATGCCAAGCGTGTTTCATCCGCCATACTAAAAAAAAAAAAAAAAATCTGAAGTTGAGGTATATAAAAAAATGCTGTGAAATAAAATTCAGAAGAAATATGTTAGATTTGTAATATTACTATTTTATTTTAAAATTATAAAGTGTCATTTTCTCATCGACCAATTTAACATTTAGTAATTTCTTATTTTTCGCGTGAAAGCATATTTCATTTTATGCTGAAAACAATAAATAAATACATCTCGTAAACTTTTTTTGGCAACAATTAAAAATTTAAATGGCTTATATTAAGTCAATATAAGTCAATAAGTTTATTATTTTCATATTTTAATTAATTTTAAAGATTTTTTCAATTTTTTTTTCCTAAACCATCCCTGACCTATAAGGAAAAAAACAAAAAAAGAATGATCGAAATCGGTCAAGCCGTTTACGATTTTATAAATAACATACAGACAAACATTCATTTTTATATATATAGATGATTCACAGTTAAACATCTGCTTTCAAACTGTCAATCTGAGTATAAACAGCAACCCGATAAAGGTTTTGGTGCATTATTTTCTTGCTAAAGAATAATATCTGCCTTACTGAATACGTCTCTCAGATGTTTTCATTTTATATTATTTTTTAATTAAATCACAGCATGTATTTCCTTTGTAAACGCTATATGTATTAAGTGCAAAAGACGGGAAATTCAAAATTTCTTCATGTAAAAAAACAGAAGGTAGTTATTATTACATACATAGTAAAAATGAAGGGATTTAAAAGAAAAAATGTAAATTATGGGAAAACGTAAATTCCGAAAACGTATATGAGAGGCTATACTGTATTTCCTTTAGTTATACATTAAAGATAGTTTATAATGAGTTACAACAGTTTCTTAGTGATTTTCTGAAAATTTCTATAAAAAATCCGTATTAGATCCGTTGAAGAAAAAAAACGGATCCGGATACGAATACGGATCTTTTTTTTCTCGCGGATACGGAGCTCCGGCACATGTCTAACATAATACAAATGAAATGAACTGAAATGTATCACTATTAAACATATTAAAATTTCTCGAAAACTATTTAGATTAAAAAAAAAAAAAACCCTAAAATTTTATTTCATTTATTTATTTTGAAAAAAAAAAAAAAAGAATTAGTACCACTTGCGCGATTCCCATTTGAGTGAAAGGGTGAAAAATTCCCATTTGTGCGACTGGAAATTGCAGGACCGGGCGTACAGGTGATTTCTTTCTTTTTGACTTGATAATCTGAACGCCCGTAACTCGGTTCAGCGGCAATCACTACCACGCACGTAAAAACCAAAAAAACATCACTGGACACCCTTACCTTGCTGTGCATGAATCTGAGAACGCCCGTAACTCAGTTCTGCAACAATCACTACTACGCACGTAAAAAAAAAAAAAAAAAAAAAAAAAAATTCGCTGTGCATGAATCTGAGAACGTCCGTAACTCGGTTCTGCAGCAATCACTACTACGCACGTTAAAAAAAAAAAAAAAAAATCACTGGACACCCTTACCTTGTTGTGCATGAATATGAAAACGCTGGTAACTCGTTTTCCCAGCAATCAGTATCACGCACGTGCACGTATATACGCTTCGCGCACATGAGGAAAAAAAAAAAGTCACTGGACACCCCTACCCCACTGTGTATGAATCTGAGAACGCATGTAACTCGTACTATTCTTGTATTTTTACTTTGTTCGCGCAAATGGGAAGAAAAATCGCGCAAATGAGAATCGCGCATATGGGAAGACACCGAAAAGGATAATTTATCCTTGCCACCAAGCTTCCAAAAATTTCCCTCAATTGCATTATTATAAATTATTAATGTATTCTAATTTTTTTTCTTTTAATTAACTTATCAATGAATTCACAAAGTACAGTCGGTAACAAAAGTGTCCGAACACTAGCAAAAATTCTTAGTAAAAAAATGTATTTCATACGGTTTTTGTTAAACAAATCCTTGTCGAATATTGTTCTTTACCGACTGTAATACTCAAATGTGCTTAGAATATATTGATAAACAATAATAATGTAAATTAGAGGGAGAAATTTCAAATCTAGATAGCATAAAACAATTAAAACTTTTCAAAAAAAAATTAAAATTTTGATGATTTTTTTTTTACTTCCTTATACAAAATTATAAGGAAGTATAGTAATCCCGATTTGCGAAATGGATTTTTTATTTCGCATAGTTAAAAAATAAATGATCGCAAAATGTTGCAAATTTATATGTGTTACATTTATGATGTCTAGTTGTACACCTGCAACTTTGATTTTAATACGAGTTCCCGTTTTTCTGAATATCAATTACTTTACACGAATTTTCGTGTCGCCTGTATGTAAGTGTGTGGGTGTGTATCTCGCATAATTCAAAAACGCTTGGACGCAGAACGTTGCAAATTATCATATACGTTTGTTATAACATCTAGTTGTGCACCTCCCTTTTTGGACTTTCTGTGATTTTCCGTTTTGGAGATATTTAGGAAAATTATATTCATAATGACCAAAAATACAAAGGATTTGGCCCGTATATCTACCATCATAGAGATTTCAAAAGAAGCTAATGATAGAGCCAGTAATGATATTGTTTTGAAAGTAGAAGACATTTTTGCGCGTAGAAAGTTATGCTTAAAAACATAAACAGGTTCTTGTCGACGAATGCATTCATGGGCGTCGGCAGAATGGGGCAAGGGGGGGCACTTGCCCCCCCTGGAAAATTTTAATAAGCAATTTTTTCTTTAACTTTAAAACTATGCTATCAGAAAAAAAAAAATTAGGTTGTGCCCCCCCCCCTGAAATTTTTTCTGGCGACGCCACTGAATGCATTTTATTTAATGAATATTCAGCCCATAGATAGAGCCCGTATTGTGTCTCGCATAACTCATAAACGGTTGGACGTAACATTGTAAATTGGTATATAGGTTTCTTATAATATCTAGTTCTGTACCTCCCTTTTTGGACTTTATATGATTTTCCGTTTTTGGAGATATTTAGGAAAATTATATTCATAATGACCAAAAATACAAAGGTTTAGGCCATTATATTTGACCTACTATCATAGAGATTTCAAAAGAAGCTAATTATAGAGGTAGTAATGATATTGTTATGAAAGTTGAAGACATTTTTGCGTGTAGAAAGTTATGCTTAAAGACATAAGCAGGTTCTTGTCGACGAATGCATTTTATTTAATGAATATTCAGCCCGTAGATAGAGCCTGTAATGATATTGATAAAAAATCTGATGTGGACACCACATGACTTCATTATACACCAATTGGAATATACATATTTTTATGAAAAAAACTGACATTTTTGTGTGAGGTAACTGAAAAAAAGCTAAAAAAGCTGCTACTCTAACCACAAAAGTCATGATAATAGGATTATATATGTAATACATCTCCTTTTTGTAGGCTGATGAATTCCAGTCACTCCATATGAAGAGAGTTCACTCAAAGAAATAGTCCACAATATTTGATGCAGTCGTTTATTTGAAGACAGTCATATTACACTTTATTAACAGTCACATCATTTTGAGCACGCTGTACAGATCCGTAGCCGAGTCGGGCCGAAATCGTTCCATTAACGGCGGAACCGCGAATCAATCCCCCTCCTGGGACCGTTAACTTAAACTTGTTATTGACGTGAACTATTTAATCAAAAGATTCCATGGAAAAAGACCCCGATTTTCGGGTGCTCCCGTTTTTATATGGATATTTCGGCGGGAACCAAAACTATTCTTATGAATGCTTATTGGATAATTAGGTCAGCCAAAATCCAGCCCACATTCTTTCATTGGCTGACCCGGATATCCAGGATTTCGTATTTCGCAATGCATTGCCGCTAATTTCAACTATTGCATAATTTTGATTATGAAACTTCTTCTAACTACGATTCCTACGCTACGATGTGTTTTGCTGAAAAACTAACTTTACTGGGGCGCTAAAATAGAACTCTCACAAAGTTGTTCTTAAAATTAAGATTTATTCTGAGCTAATACTATTAAGATATCATTTAATATTAATTTAAATATTAATTTAGAATCTTGCTTATTTTATCCTTTCATATCCCCCCCCTCCAAGCCGACGCTCCCCCATACTTGCCTGCAAGTATGTGGGAAGTCCCTCAGAAGTAGAAGATACTCCAGGAGAAAGTTAAACTTAAAATGGAAAATTTGACAAATTATAAAACTTAAGTTTTTGAAAAATTTATTTAAAATGGAAAATTTTATTTTAAAAATGGAAAATTTTATTTTTGTAGAAAATTTCGTCTGAAATATTTTGTTATGGAATCATTTTTAAGTAGGAGTTATGGCCTTTCCCTTTATTTATTAAAAAAAATTAATTTTTCTTTTTTAATTTATTTACTTGTATGTTGGACTGGTCAACGTGCTCGCCTGATACATATAATGGTATTTACAGCACTTGTTTACAAACATAAGAAAAGTTTAATAATATAATGTATGAAAACGTATGACATACTGAAAAAAATTTATAACATAACATGTTTACCGGCATAACACTTTTGACAAGATATCTTTCTTATGTACAAACTAGTTTGTTGAGGAAAGTCTTTAAAATGTAAAGTTCCTTTTGGCCAATAAAGTTTTTAAATGTCTTGAATAATAACGTTGATCGTTGTTAATAAATAATTGTTGTAAAAAGTCTGATCTTGGTTATTGAGTCCATATAGAATATGTATAACAATAATTATAACACTGTAATTTTAACAGTACATTGTAAAAAATGTTTTGTAAATTGTAAACAAACTTTTCTTTTCACAAAATCTGTGTTTTTCTTTGTGTATCTTTTTAATAATGCAAAGATATTTTAATCAAACATAAAGTATATGAAAAACAATTATATCATAGTACATTTTTAACAATTTCTAGAAACTTTATTTACATACTAACACAAATAATTTTTTCATAGATATAACATTTAACAGACACATAAAACTATTTAATAAATACAATAGTGTTTATTACACTCTAATAATACTACTACTAATATTAAGAATACCAGTACTACTAGGTCTTTTCTTTTTACAAACTATTTACATAAAACCAACTTAATCACTTTATTTAATAATTAATTGTTTTAAAATACCACATTGGCATCAACATAGAGCTTGGTCAGCCATTGGCAAGCCAACAAAAAAAATGGTTTTTGTGGGTAACTTGACCCCTGAACTTGTGAGAAGTCAAGTCTTTCCAAAAAGGTGAGATGGGATAAAGGTGGTAATTGGTGAATTTTTACAGAGGGCAAAAACAAATCATTTTTCCCGCACTCTCTGATCACTTTATAGTGGTGAAGATCAGACGATCACGAGAATGATAAATAAATAAAAAAAAATACTTGGGGCATGGAGTTGATCCCTAACTAAAATTATTCATGACTTAATTTGAATTTTTGAGGGTTATTATAGTATCTTAACTTAGATGAATGAACAATTTCTGAATTTCTTTTAAAATGGGGACTGGGTTTGTCTATTTCAAAATTAACTTCAGATATTTGTTTTAAGATTGTGTAAGGGCCTGAATAAGGTGGACTTAACTTACGTGTGTTGGGATATTGGAATTCTTCATAAATAATTTCATCACCAACTTTAAATTTAACAGGGAGAAATCGAGCATCAAATCGGATTTTGTTTTTTTTATGATATTGTATTGTTTTTTCTTTTGCTATTTTTCTAGCTTCATCAACTGAAGGATAGTAACTATTGTTTACTAATAATGGATCATATGGTAATTCTCCTAATAATAAATAACTAGGTGGGAATTGAGTTACAGAGTGAGGTGTTAAGTTATATTGATGTAAAACTTCATCAATTAATTTAGTCCAGGGAATTTTATTTGAAGAAGAGTTAACCTTACATTTTAGACGCGTAACAATAGTCTGATTGAGGCGCTCGACTTTCCCGTTGCATTCGGGATGATGGCTACTTGTTAACAAATGTTTTGTATCATAATTTCGAAGGAATTTTTTGAAACGGGATGCCGTGAATGCTACATTCCTATCTGTTAACAATTTTTTAGGTACTTGAATTTGAAAAAGTTGTTTTAAAAAGTTTGTATAAGTTTCAGTGGTAACGCTTTTTGATGGAAATCCCCACACATAACGGGTTGCATGGTCCACGACCAAATGCAAATATTTTTTTGTAGAATTATAGTAGTTAAACCCACCAACAGTGTCCAAAGACAAACATTCAAAAGGTTTATCTGTTGGCGGTACTTCCTGTAATGAACCAAACCGTTTTTGTCTGCATTTTTTATTTATTTGACAGGTATGACAATGTTTTACAAAATTTTCAATATCTTTATTAATATTAGGCCAATAATACTGTGGTGTAATTAAATTTATCATTTTATAAATTCCTGGGTGTCCAAATTGAGTGTGAGTTTTCTGTAGGAGGCGTAATCTTAATGACATCGGGACTATTACCTTATACAAACCTTTCTTTTTAATTACAATTACATCTTCAATTTCAAGAGTTTTCTTAATGTTAATACCTGTGTTTTCTTTTTTCTGGTTTTCTTTAATTTCATTTAAGTCTAGGAGGTGTACATGGTGTGACACATTTTCCAAAACAGGCAATCTAGATAGCATATCAGCTTCAATATTTGTTGATCCTTTTTGATATTTAATTTCATAGTCAAACATACTAAGTTTAAGGGACCAGCGGAATAATCTTCCTCTTAAATTTTTAACATTTTTTTAACCAAGTGAGAGACGCATGAACTGTATGTATGACAAACTTTTGACCGTGCAAATAATGATAAAAGTTATCTAAGGCATCAATAATTGCTAAACATTCTAATTCTGTAATTGCATAATTTTTTTCATAATCTCGTAAATTTCTTGAACGATATGCCACTGGGTGTAAAGTACCATTCACATCTGCCTGTTTAACAACACATCCCACACCATGACTCGAGGCGTCAACAAATAACTGACAGGGAGTTCTGGGATCATAAAGTCTTAAAATAAGTTTACTTATAAGAGCATTTTTTAATTTTTGGAAGGATTTTTCACATTTCTGGTCCCAAACATAGGGGACATTTTTCTTTAATAAATTATTTAAAGGAGCTCTTGTTTCGGCATATTTTGGAATAAATCTAGCATAAACGTTAACTGATCTCAAAACTCTCTGTAATTCCTTGACATTTTTTGGCGGTTTCAAATTTTTTATTACTTCAATGTTTGGATTATCAGGGGTAATTAGGCCATTAGTTATTTCGTATCCTAAAAAGTTAATTTTTGTTTTGGCAAAATTGCATTTTGATAGTTTTAATTTTAAGTTTTCTTTAACACATATATCAAAAAGTTGCTGCAGGTGTTGGAAGTGTTCATCTTCTGAATGTGAAAATACAATTATATCATCAAAATAATTACAGGCAAAGTCTATTTTGTATTTATTTAGAATCCTTCTAATGGTTCGATTGAAGATAGCAGGGGCATTTTTAAGCCCAAAGGGAAGGTATTTCCACTCATATAATCCGAAAGTTGTAGCAAAAGCCAATTTTTCAGTATCTTTTGGGTGGATAGGAATGTGCCAATATCCACTTGCCAAGTCAAGAGTGGAAAAAATTTTTGCTTTAGCTAGTTTATCTAGCAAAGTATCTATTCTGGGAAGTGGTTCAGCATCTGTTTTAGTGATCGAATTGAGTTTACGGAAGTCAATACATAATCGCGTCTTTTTGCCTTCTTCCCGTTTATACACCAAAGTTACAGGTGCGGAATAAGGCGAACAACTTTCTTTTATAATACCGGCCTGTAATAAATTTTGAACTTGGGTTTTAATATCTTCTTCTTTCTTAGGGGAAGTTCTATATGCTCTGAGAGAAATAGGTAAATCTGAAGTTAAACGGATCCTTTGTGGTTCCATATGAATTCTTCCAACATCATATTTAGATTTTGCAAAAATTTGGACATATTTTGATAATAAAGTAGGAAGTTTTCCTTTTCTAGCAGACTGAGGATTTACGTGGTTCTCAGTGGCTTGAGTGTACTTGAACTCCCTTACTCTATTGTTTGTTGGAATATTAAAATTTTTCTTTTGACTATTGGTATTTTCACTTTCAGAAGTTATATGTAAAGTTTGTGTACATTTAGATATATTTTTTAACAATGGAAGAATGGCATTATTTTGTTTTACCAGCTTTTTAGCACAATCAATAGTCAATTGAAACAGACAACAATGTGATAAACTAAGGAGAGCATAAGGTAAGTTATTATCTAATATAAACATTTCTATATTTTTTGTAATATTACTAATTTGTAATTTAAAGTAACATTTTTCTCGAATTGTCAACATCCCCTGTGTTTGAATAACGTGTAATGGTGAGACCTTTTTTGTTTGAAGTTTAAATTTATGGACAAAATGTTGAGGAATAATGCTTAAGCTGCTGCCCGTATCGAAGATTAAAGGAATGGTAGAGTACGTTTCTGGATGTTTAACACCTTGATTAGTTTGCTTGTTTTTTCTTTGGATATCCTTGTATATAATGCGACCGGTCGCTGCAAACTGTCAATAGGTGTTATTTGTTCCTTCTGTTGTATTATCTACCACTGTTGGCTCTTCTGTGACATGAGTTGGATTTTCTTGTTTGAAAGGGCATTCACTATGCCAATGAAAGGCATTAGGGATGTTGAGTTTTGAACAATATTTACATGGGAGAGGAGGCAAAGTGCCTTGAAAGTGAATATGTGTATTTGGGTTTGAAAAATGGGGTCTAGGCCCTCTTAGATTGGTTCGAGTATTGTTTGTGAAATTTGGTCTGTTTTGATTAGGGTATCCCATATGTGGTCTCTGCACATGAGGAAACCGGTAACTCCAGGGTTGTGGTCGGGGAGCATATTGAACTGGGTTTCTATTTTCTCTGTCTTGTGGATAGGTGAACCTTTGAAATTGACCTGGCAACTTGTTTGGAAGGGGATCAGCAGATTTTTCAGATATCTGCAGTTTATTTAATTTGTGGACAAGATCCCTCCATTCATTTAATGTTTTTGGCGCATTAGCCACAACAAGTTGTCTTAAAGTCAGTGGCAATCCGTCTGTTAATCCTTCCATGAGAAACTTGGGCTCTAGGCCTAGTGCTCGCCCTACTTGGAGTTTTTTATGATAGTACTCTATGACATTTTCACCTGCCTTAAAGCAAATGCTCGAGAAATCTGTTAAAGATGTTTCACCTGGTGTCGTGAATTCCTCTGTAAAAATTTCAACCAATTCCTCCCAATGAAGCATGTTTAAACTGTTGTTTATATACACTGTGAGGGCTTTACCCTTCAAAAATCTTTGTATATTACGGACTCGCCAAACCTCATCTTTTCCATTCTCCTCACACCAGGCTTGAAAATACATTAGCCAGGACGTCCACATCATGCCGTTTTCAGGGCAAAAAGCAATGAGGACATCGTCCTCTCTTACAGTGGGAGATTTATTTATATTTAAATATTTCTTTACATCATTTGCACTACTCATTGCCTTTACTAGTGTGTTTGGGGAGGGCAGTTTACTCACATTAAGTAGGTTATTTTCTAAATTGGTATCCACAAGTAAATTTTCCTCTGTTCCCTTAGGGGGTGTCAATAAACATGTTGGGGTGTCACTTTCGGACATGTTTAATTTTATTCATAATTCAAAATTTTGAAAAAAAAAAAAATTTTTTTTTTTTTTTTTTTTTTTTTTTTGAAACAGGCAATTTATTTAATTTTGCTAATTAAATTCGGTATTTATTAATTTATGCTTTAACAAAGTATTCAATAAATTAAATATCACAATCAATATAAATAGTCTATTTTTTTTTTTTTTTTTAATATCACAGTTGTTATATCACCTAAATAAATCCAAATAATAAATAAATATAAATAATAAACAAATAAATCAACTTTATTGACGTTCAAAATAAATACTTCTGGCTATTCTTTGTCTATAGTAATAAATAGCACACAACAAAATTCTTATTTCTGAAAACAAGGAGTCAAATTTTTCAAAAAAAAAAAATTAATTTTTTATATAAATATTTATGAAAATTTTATTTTTAAATCTCTTAACATAAAATATAATAACCAATTAAAAATTTATTTTATTTCTTTATCTTCTTTTATTTTATTATTATTATTACTTAATTAATTATTTATTTATTTATTTATTTTTTTTTTAATCAAATTTCAAAAATTTTAATTTTCTATATAAGTATTTATGAAAATCTCTAAATTTAACATATGAAATATAATACTTTTGCAAACTTAATAAAATTCTGTATATTATTATTATTTTAAATCTGACAACAAGTAATTAAGCTTAAAACATTTTCAATTCAAATCATAAAATATATCGCGAAAATAAACGATGTCAAACATTATCATAATTCATTTTTATTAACAAATTAAGATAAATATAAAGTCAATAAAAAATCATCCTTCCTAAATATAAATAAAATGAAATCACTCACCCCTTTTGTTGATTTACACTGAGATGAAAACACAATAATAAATTTAAAAAAAAATAAAAACCTATTTTTATTTCCTGTGGAGCAAGAGAATTTTATTCAAAACATCTGGGCTAACACATATAAAAAAAAAAAAACAGGTGTTTCTGGCAGGCTTGCGACACATCGCGAAGAGGCCATCTGTTTGTTATATCACAGCACTTGAAACACGGCACTTAAGAGAGCAATCGAAACAGCTTGGATCAAAACTGGCGTAAGTCACACGCATTTCAGAACGTAATCGGAAACATTTGAAGAAAAGTGATGTAAGTTAAGTCTTTCCTTCTTTTTTCCTAAAGGCACTGTCGTACATCTTTCACACAAAACTGGTGTAAGTCAATATTTTTTTTTTTCTAATAGCATTTGAGTACAGATGATGTTACTAATGTTGCTTGCTTTTTAAGGGCACTATTTCTTTCTGACATCGTCCGGCTTGATTTAGAAAAGTCCGGTCCGGTTTTGGAAAAAATTCCTGGTTGGTTTGGAAAAAATTCCGGTCCCAGGAAGACATATTCCAAAATATTGCAGTTCCATTCAAATAATTAAAACTAATATAAGGTGCTGACCACAACTTATTTCATGCTGACTTGTTGGCTTTCCTTTACAGGTAGACTATCCTGTCCGGCTCCATTGTAATACATCTCCTTTTTGTAGGCTGATGAATTCCAGTCACTCCATATTAAGAGAGTTCACTCAAAGAAATACTCCACAATATTTGATGCAGTCGTTTATTTGAAGACAGTCATATTACACTTTATTAACAGTCACATCATTTTGAGCACGCTGTACAGATCCGTAGCCGAGTCGGGCCGAAATCGTTCCATTAACGGCGGAACCGCGAATCAATCCCCCTCCTGGGACCGTTAACTTAAACTTGTTATTGACGTGAACTATTTAATCAAAAGATTCCATGGAAAAAGACCCCGATTTTCGGGTGCTCCCGTTTTTATATGGATATTTCGGCGGGAACCAAAACTATTCTTATGAATGCTTATTGGATAATTAGGTCAGCCAAAATCCAGCCCACATTCTTTCATTGGCTGACCCGGATATCCAGGATTTCGTATTTCGCAATGCATTGCCGCTAATTTCAACTATTGCATAATTTTGATTATGAAACTTCTTCTAACTACGATTCCCGCGCTACGATGTGTTTTGCTGAAAAACTAACTTTACTGGGGCGCTAAAATAGAACTCTCACAAAGTTGTTCTTAAAATTAAGATTTATTCTGAGCTAATACTATTAAGATATCATTTAATATTAATTTAAATATTAATTTAGAATCTTGCTTATTTTATCCTTTCATATATACCACCCCCAGTGGCAGAAAGTTTTGTAGCTGTCTGCAACAGGCTTTTAAAATTTCATAATCTGTCTGGAAAATTTGCGCGTAATCAGGGGTGAAAATGGCTTACACTCAAAAAGCCTGAAAGCTCATTTGGGGAGGGGGGGGGGGCGGTGTTTAACATCAGTGGTGATCTCGTGCAACAATACACGAATACAATTTTACTGCAGAACAATATAGTATAAACAATTGTGTGTATTCATTCAATTCATCTCATTCAATTAAATATTTTATAGCAAATGTTTGACACAACACATTATAAATAATTATAAGAAATAAAAGTATTAGTTTTAGTTTTGATACAGAATTTTTTTTTAAAGTGAATTGTTATTCGAAAGTTGCAGACAAATTTTTTTATCAGTGCAGACAAAAACTGTCCGCAAGCCGTTTTACTGACTATGTCGCCGTGTCGCGGTGTTTCTGCCACTGGGATACCACCAAATAAATATACTAGTTTTTTCAGGAATGACTTATTACAGAATCTCTCATTAGCAAATACATAGCTTAGTTTAATGAAAATCCTTCGAATATAGATGACCCTTTTGTTCTCTTTGCAGAAAATTAGAGGTGAAAAATTATAAATTTTAAAGAAACAATTAGTTCAGTTTAAATTCAGAAAGTATTTACTAATTCTGGTTACCCTGAAACTATATTTGCCGTCAAATTTGATCACTAATCTCGCCAAGTTTGTAGCCAACGCTAATTTTTGTCTTGGCATCGATTTTGACGATTTTGCGTCGAATTCGGTGACCGAATTTGGCAAAAATTTTTAGTTTAGGGTTGCCAAAGTTTGGAAGTGCTAATTTCAATAAGAACAGAATTCTGGAATTTTCCGGAAAGATTCATTGGTTTATAGCGCTAAACTGAATTCTTCGAGAATTCTTTAAATAACAAACAAGACTAAAACAAAATAAAGTGCATTCATCGACTAGAACCTGCTTATATATTAAGAATTACTTTCTACACTCTGAAATGTTGGCAACTTTCATAACAGTATCATTGCGTACTCTATCTACTTGCTATTCATTAAAGGGCATTCATCGACTAGAACCTGTTTATGTCTTTAGGAAATACTTTCTACATGCAAAAATATTGACAATTTTCATAAAAATATCATTACGGGCTCTACTTACGGGTTGAATATTCATTAAATAAAATGCATCCGTCGATTAGAACCTGCTTATGTCGTTACAAATTACTTTTCTACACGCAAAAGTGTCGCCAACTTTCATAATAATATCATTACGGGCTCTACCATTAGCTTATTTTGAAATCTCTATGATGGTAGGTCATGTATAATGGCCGTTTTTTATGTATATTTGCCATTATGAATATAATTTTCGTAAATATTTCCAAAACGGATAGTCACAGAAAGACCAAAAAGGGAGGTGCACAACTAGATGTTATAACAAACCGGTATACCAATTCACAGCGTTCTACATCCAACCGTTTTTGAGTTATGCGAGATACATACTCACACACATACAGACGTCACGAAAAATCGTGTAAAGTCGCTGATATCTCTAAAACGAGAGCTCGTGATAAGACGACACTTGCAGGTGTACAACTAGACGTCATGAAAGTCACATGTATAAATTGACAACATTCAGCGATCATTTGTTTTTGAGCAATAAGAATTACAAAATCCATTTTGCAATTCAAGATTACTATACTTCCTTATACGAGTAAAAAACGATGTCGACATTTTAGCATGTAGAAAGTAATTCTTCAAGAAATAAGCAAGTTCTAGTCAACGAATGCACTTTATTTAATTAGTATTCAGTAAACAGTTGAACAATTTTTTTTTTTTTTTTTTTGTGCTACAGAAATTAATATTCTTGAAACAATCCAATGAAATGGTCATTTTTACATACACAAACCAAATAAACAGGAACAACCGAATATTTCGAAATCTGAATGAAATTTAAATTTATCGAAAGTATTGGCACTGGTTTATGGAGTTTTCAAGTTAGTTCTGCATGAGAAACCAATGCGTCATTACAAAATTTCCAGAACTAGACTCCTATTGAGGTAAAGTTTCCAAATTTTGTAATTCCCTTACTACCATTTTTCGCCATATTTGAATGTGTAATTTGACACTAAGTTAAAGCCCACCTTCATGGAAATGAAAAAACTTTTATCTATTTCCACTTTTTCTGTAATACCGTGCAGAAAGTAACACATAAAGATACAGGGAAGTTCTAGTTTATACTCATGAACAATCACTCTTCTTTTTTTTATAGTCTTGTGAGTCATTCATAGAACTTTCGAAGAATTTAGGTCTGTGCAATAAACCAATGAATTTTTCCAGAATATTCCTGAACTCTGTTATTATTGAAGTTAGAGCTTACAAACTTTGGCAACCCTAAAATACAAATTTTCCCCAAATTCGTTTCCCAAGTCGCCAAATTCGATGCAAAGACCAAAAATCTACGCTGGCTACTAATTTGCAGTATGACGAGATTATCGATAAATTTCTGCGGCAAATGTTTCAGGATAGTCAGAAACCTTTTCTCAATTTTAACTGAGTTAATCATTTTGGTAAAATTTATCGTTTCCCACCAATAATTTTTGCCAAAGAGAACAAAACTGGGCCATCTATACTCGAATGATTTCCATAGTACCCTAAACTGTGCATTTGCCAATCAGATATTCTGTAACAAGCTGCTGAGTACTATTCCTGAAAAAACTAGTACATTTGTCTCGGTGGCATATATAATTGTATTATTGTGACTTTTTTGGTATGAGTAGAACTTTTTTTTTTTTTTTTTTTTTTTTGTAAGGAATGTTCGTGGACTGGAACCTGCCTGTTTATTTATGAATCAGTTACCTCACACAAAACTGTCAATGTTTTCATAAAAATAAGTATATTCCTATGGTTGTATAAGGAGGTCATATGGTGTCCCCATCAGATTTTTATTTAAATAGTTTTAAGAAATTTCAATGCACTTAATATTGATATATTTCAGTGCATGTGCAATTCAGTATACAATTTTTCATAACTCTAAGTAAACAATTAAAAATCAAAACAACAAATTGAAAAAAAAAAAATAATAATAATCATTTTCTCTAATTTCAATATTTTATTTTTGAATTAAAAAATAACTAAGTGCATTTTTCCAATTTTTTAGCTAGAAAATAAAATATTAAAAATGTGATAAATCAATTTTTCAAAAAAAAAAAAAAAAAAAAAAAAAAAAAAAAACTAATTTAATGAATGTGAAAACATAATTTAAACAATATTCATTAGATAATGAGTAATTATGAAAACAAACAAACCCCAACATGGGACTTGACTGTCAGCGATATTATGTATAATTAAAAGGTCAGCCAAACAACATTTTTTTAGGTCAGTTTGGTCAAAAATTCAAAAATCATTTAGGTCAAAACAAATTTTAAGGTCAGCCAAACAATATATTATGAGAAGTAATCAGGGCCGAAACTAGGATTTTTTCCCCTCAGAGCAAGGAGAAATTTTGCACCCCCCCCCCCTTTAACCTGAAATTATAATTTCAAAGGAAATTTTACGAAGTTTATAATGCCTGTTTTATTTTCAACTATATTAATAAGTAAATATTGAATTTGATTCAAATTTTCGACAAATTTACACATTTTGAAATGTCCTATGACTATACTTAACAGATGCTCGTGTGTCTGCATGGGACACAAATACTGTAGCTAACTTATGAACTGCATGTACAGAATTCCATGAAACATAGTATGCAGTTGAATTCTGACATAAACTGATGCTGATTAGTTTTTTATGTGTATTGTTTGACATGTGGTACTTTTATGCCATGTTTTCCTTGATAGCTATATCTCAGCATCTCCAAGATGGAATTTAACAAATTTTATACATTATATGCTTGTTATGGAAAATAGTTTATAAAACAAAACAAAGCAAAACAGAATCGCAACATGTGTTTCGTGTCCAAAAACTTAGCATGACCCTAAACCAGGCATAAAAATGCACAAGCACGAGTTGAGCTACCAGCCAATTTTCATTATAGTAATTAACGTATCTGTTTTATATCTGTATAACATTTCTAAAAAAAAAGTTTATGTAACAAATTTTAGGTTTGAATTGACAAAGCGTGAATGAAATGACCATGACAGGGGTAGCACCAGCTAGGGGGCCAAAGGTGGGGGGGGGGGGGCTGTGACCCCCCCCCCCCAATCGGGGCATACTCTTAAAATCTCTCGGGGGGAAAATTACAAAATTTTCAGTTTTTCTATTTTTGGCAGCATTTTTCTTCCCTTGTACAAATTTGGAGCATTCCAGTTTTTCCATTCTATATTCAATAGAAGAAAGTATTGGATTCGTAAAAATTTTCAGCTTCCAGTTTTCCATGAATATACACGTTTTGAGAGGTCCAGAACACATTTTGACCACGATATTTTTAGAAAATGTCTGTCTGTGGCACGATGATCTCCAAAACCACAAGGAGTACTAACAAATGGAATGGTACAAATATTAACAGTAATGTTATTAACAGCATTGCAGTTTTTGAAAAATACTTAAATAGTAAACTCTCTTTATGTAGTGCCCCCCTGTCGGGGAATTTCTGGTGCCATTACTGGACCATGACTTTTAAATTTAATATTCAGGATAGCCAGTTTTTTTTTTTTTTTTTTTTTTTAGGTATACATTTCTAATTATTCATGAATGTCCTGCTTTTAAGTCATTCTCACGAAGAAACTTTTTTAGATTAAAAATTACATAGAACAAGCAATTTATTTTAGTTGATAATAAAATTATGGATGATAAAATTATCTGACATAGAAGTAAACATATTCTGAAAGTTTCATCAGATTAAATGATTGAAATTGGGGATTAAAGCATTATCTTAGAAAAAAAAATGAAAAGCATATTATAAAGAAAGATTTAAGTCAAACTGCAGTTGTTATTTTTATTTATTTTTAATGGTTTAATGAGAATTTCTTTTTGCCTCTCTCTTAAATGAATAACATTTATAAATGACAATTCAAAAACAAGTGAATCTAAATTTCATGTTCGATTTCTTTGAAAACTGGAATTATCATCATTTTGAATGAATTTGACATGATATTTTGAATATTACAGTCGTTACATCAACCATACTAAACAGACAAATATTTAAGTTTCTAATATAATTAAGATGCATAAATTAATAGATATAAGCAACTATCTAAAATATACTCATATCCATCAAGTATCAATTAACCATTAGTTGGTTAACCATTAGTAATTAATCTTTTTTAAAACCATTTTTAGAAAATGAGACTCTAAAACTCTACATTAAAAACAATCTGATAAGGACACCACATGATATTTCCTTATACACTCACTGAAACATACATATTGTTTTGAAAACATTTCATGTACATACCTGCCAACATTGAAGAATCAAAATAACAGATTTTATAAGCGGCATTTTCAGGCCTAGAAAACATTGATATGCTTTCGACATAGGACAGTATTTTAATAGTTTAATACATGGCTTAAATTATCGAAAAATTATGTGGGTAACTTAAATTTAATATTAAATAAAAATTAAGTAATTATCAATTAAAAATAGTAATATATATAGAGATTCATGAGAATTTTTTTCAGAAAAAGCAAAATTTTTCTTAAAAAAAAATGAAGGTTTGTTGAAGTTTTGAATAAATTATAGGTATAATTTTTAAAATCTTCAGAATAATGGAGAAATGTTTGAGAATAACAGAGAGTGGAAGACGGTCCCAAAACAACAAAGTCTCCGTTGAAATAATGGAGAGTTGGCAGGTATGCATGTATTGTAAGTGGTTTGGAAATAGGTTTTAGTCCATTAATATTCTTTGAAATAATCCAAGAAGATTATTATTAGAACTTAGAACCACAAAATTCATGATAACAGAATTATATACACCGCAAAGCAAAAATATCGTTTATTCAGAAATAATATTCTACAGCTTTTTTGCTCTCATCGGCAAATGCACAGCTTAGAGTTCAACAGAATTAACTTATGTGTAGATAACCTACTTTTGTATTCTTAGACAAAAATTAGTGGTGAGAAACGATCCTCGATCATGAACTCGCTGCTCTTACCGACCAGACTACCGTGGCCTATATTAAGTCTTGTTATTTCTGGAAGCAAAGATGCCAGAAAATATACAAAATGTTTGTACATAACAGATTTTTTCCATAGGGCACACAATCTTCCATTAAATACAATTTTCCAGTCCTACCAATTAAGAGAGTCTACTGCATAGTAGGTGACAATGTTACCTTGCAACTGCAGAAGCACAATCCGTGCTGTTATTTAGCACTTCCCAATGCTGCTTTGATACAAAATTCTCTGCATACAAAGCAGAAAAAATATGTAACCACCAGATATAATCTGTATCAATGGTTACCAACTTTATCTGGTTAACAAGAACAAAAACCTTTAGGAGATTGAAATGTAATTTTACATTAAAATTATATACAGTTGAACCTTGAAAATCCAGAATCGGAGGGACCGTGGCGATTCCGGATTTTAGAGATTTATTAAAAACTAATTTTTTATGATATTATAACAACATATAAAACGCAATTTTTTTTCTAGTGAAAATAAACGATGATCAAATTAAAGAATTAAATTATAAAATAGAAATATAGTAGATTTAATTTAGAATTAAAATAATTAATAATTTAGAATTGAAATATAAACATATTAAGCTAAAATGTTATTGACAACTGATAATGCTTGCTAAATAACTGTTAATAAACTATTCATTCATTAAAAAATACTCAAATAAAACTATAGAAACAAAGTAACTTTTATCGTCAAAATGAAGATTAATTACTGACAGCATGAACTACTGATAACATGAACAAATTTTTTATCCCCCTTGGGATTCACATTAACGAGGTTCGACTGTATATATATATATATTTACTTTCTGAACACTATAGTGAGGAAAGTATTGTAATCATGTCAAAAATCCGAATTGGAGATTTTGATGTTTCTATACGTTTCGAGGTCCCCTGAGTCCGTTTCCACTATTTTTGAGATGATGTATGTATGTGTGTATGTCTGTGAGTGAACACGCTAGCGTCTAAACGCTTTGTTCGAATAAGCTGAAAGTTGGTACGTATATTATAAGTCACCATAGTACGAACCCTATAGATTTTGGTGAATGTAGCACTTATAGTTTTTTTACAGGGACACAAAGAAAAATTCTTTATCATTATGGCCTATGGAACCAAATCTTAAAAGTGCGATAGCATCTAAACGCCTTATTCAATTGAGCAAAAACTTTATACACATATTATAGGTCACAGATACTCAATCTGTATAGATTTTGGAGAATCTAGCACTTATAGTTTTTTTACAGGGACACAAAGAAAAATTCTTTATCATTATGGCCTATGGGGCCAAATCTTTAAAAGTGTGATAGCGTCTAAACGCCTTATTAATCTGAGCAAAAAAATTTGTACACATGTTATAGGTCACATTTGCACCAACTGTATACATTTTGGTGAATCTAGCATTTACAGTTTTTTTACAGGGACACAAAGAAAATTTCTTTATCATTATGGCCTATGAGACCAAATTTTTAAAAGTGCGATAACATCTAAACGCCTTATTCAATTGAGCTGAAAATTTGTATGAATATTATAAATCACTGTTGCACTAACTATAAGCATTTTGGTGAATCTAGCATTTATAGATTTTTACAGGGACACATCGAAAAATTCTTTATCATTATGATCTAAGGGCTCAAAGTTCAGTAGCGTTAAATAAAACCTCGTGTGATATATGGAGAAAAATACTCAAACACTTTATTATGGTTTTATCTCTTTTGTTTGTTTAGCAACTCCCTCTTTCTTTATTTTATCTTCAAAACTGTTAGTTACTCAATGTTCGGAAAGTCGAGTGGAGCCACTCCAGATTTTTTAAATATGTTTTTGGGAGCTTTTTATATGAAATTGACTTTGTCATCATGTCACGCTAGTAAACAATTAAAGTAAATATAAGCCATTCCGTTTGTGGCTCCATTGCTCAGTTGTTTAGAGTGTGACATTAATAAAGCAGTGGTTGAGAGTTTGGTCCCCGGAAGGTCCGGCATGTTAAATTTTGAGGATAATTAGTAGAAAAGGTGTCAATTGATAAAAGAAAATTTTTCGTTAACTACACAATATCTTAAGAATTTTCGAAGAGTTTTTTTACGAAGTTTTTTCTTTTTTTTAAATATTAGAAAACACAAAATATTTTAAATATTAAAAAAGCTCAAAATAAAAAGTTTCACATATATATATTATTATATGAAGTTGAATGTGTCATCGTGTTTTCTGTCACGCTAAAAAACAAGACACTTCCACTTAAAAAAAAAAATTTAAGCAATTCATTGTACAGTGCGACGCAAAAGTTTAGACAATGACGTTATTCATCTTTAAAATTTAGAATTACGACGTCAGAATTACAAAAACCTGTATATATATTTAAAATATGTTTTAAAATGCTATAATCAAAAGACAGTCGTTTGATTTGCAATAATTTTAATTTTTTTGATAAAAATGAAAATTTGCTTGTCGCAAAAGTTTAGACACGATTATGAGTTTCTGTGAATATTTGCTGGCATATGCAAATTTAAAATCGATGATGTCACAGATTTTGAGCACTTAAGTTCTGCAAATGATAACGCTTCGTAGTCGACATGCCGCGAGCTAAAAAAATCTGGAGTGACTCCACTCGACTTTCCGAACATTGAGTAATTAACAGTTTTGTAGATAAAGTAAAGAAAGAGGAGTTAGTCAGTCTAAGAACGGGATTCGACAAGGATATATTTAACAAAACAATATTAAGTGTACTTTTTTTGTATAAGAATTTTTGCTAGTGTTCGGAGACTTTTGTTACCGTGTGTATGTATGTCTGTGAGTGAACATGCTAGCGTCTAAACGCTTTGTTCGAATAAGCTGAAAGTTGGTGCGTATATTGCAAGTCACCATAGTACGGACCCTATTGATTTTGGTGAATCTAGAACTTATAGTGTTTTTACAGGGACACCAGAAAAAATGCTTTATCATTATGGCCTATGGGGCCAAATTTTTAAAAGTGTGATAGCGTCTAAACACCTTATTAATCTGAAAAAAATATTTGTACACATGTTAAAGGTCACAGTTGCACAAACTGTATAGATTTTGGTGAATTTAGCACTTACAGTTTTTTTTACAGGGACACAAAGAAAAATTCTTCATCATTATGGCCTATGGGACCAAATTTTAAAAAGCGCGATAGCCTCTAAAAGCCTTATTCAATTGAGCTGAAAATTTATATGAGTATTATAAATCACTTTTGCACTAACTATAAGCATTTTGGTGAATCTAGCATTTATAGGTTTTTACAGGGACACAACGAAAAATTCTTTATCATTATGATCTATGGGCTCAAAGTTCAGTAGCGTTAAATAAAACCCCGTGTAATATATAGAGAAAAATACTCAAACACTCTGTTATGGTTTTCTCTTTTTTGTTTGTTTAGCAACTCCTCTTTCTTTATTTTATCTACAAAACTGTTAGTTACTCAATGTTCGGAAAGTCGAGTGGAGTCACTCCAGATTTTTTTAGCTTGCGGCATGTCGACTACGAAGCGTTATCATTTGCAGAACTTAAGTATTCAAAATATGTGACATCATCGATTTTAAATTTGCATATGCCAGCAAATATTCATAGAAACTCATAATCGTGTCTAAACTTTTGCGACAAGCAAATTTTTTATTTTTATCAAAAAAATTTAAATTATTGCAAATCAAACGACTGTATTTTGATTATAGCATTTTAAAACATATTTTAAACATATATACAGGTTTTCGTAATTCTGACGTCAAAATTCAAAATTTTAAAGATGAATAACGTCATTGTCTAAACTTTTGCGTCGCAGTGTATCTCTATCTCTTAATGGCTCAATTGGTTACAGCGTCATGTTAATTTTTTAAATAATTAATAGAAAAGGTGCCAGTTGACAAAAGGAAATATTTCGTTGTGTACACACTACCCTAATAATTTTTGAAGATTTTTTAAAATAGCTTTTTATCTAGTTACTACTTATAAATAAATAAATAATTTTTTTAGAAGTTTTTTATTGAAATTGGATTTCGTTATTGCGTCTTCATGTCACGCTAATAAATAAGGCACCTCAACTTTAAAGTAAATGTCAGCAGTAAAACATCAGCAGTCACTCGTTAGCTCAGTTGGTTAGAGTGTCAAGTTGCTAATACGATGGCGGTGAGTTCCATCCCTGAAGGATCGATGTGTTAAATTTTGGAGGTAATTAATAGAAAATGTATCATTTGATAAAAGAAAATTTTTCATTGTCTACAGAGTATTCTAAGAATTTTTGAAGACGCTTTTTTTTAGATACTAACAAGCATAAAATAAAAAGTTAAATAAATATATATATATATATATTCTTTTAGAAGCTTTTTATTGAAATTGGATTTTTATCATCATGTCTTTGTGTCATTCTGAAAAAGGTGCTTCCACTTTAATGTAAATTTAAACAACCTTTTTCGTTGCTCCTTAGCGCATTTGGTTAGAGCATCATGGTGATAATGCGATGCTCGTGGGTTCGATCCTCGCAAGCCGATGTGTTACTTTTTTGCAGATAATTAATAGAAACAATGTCAATTGATAAAAGAAAATCTTCCATTGTCTACACAGCATCCTAAGGAATTTTGAGAGTTTTTTAAAGCTTTTTTTTTTTTTGAGTTACTAAACGCACAAAATAAAAATTTCAGTAAAAATAAAAATAAATAAATTAATAAAAATATAAATAAATAAAAATAACACTGAAAGTTTTTTATTATTGTAGAGCTCTAAAAAGCCTAAAATAAAAATTTATTCTTGCAGACACATGTTATAAAATCATAAAAGTTTCAACAACAAGAAAATTTTAAAGAAAAATATAGATATTTCACTTATGCAAAACATGAAAAATTTTAAATACTCCAAATATTTTAAAAAACATTCGAGAACAATATTCCTTTTGTATAAGTATGTTAGATTTTTCTAGAATGTTTTATGATTTTTCTTGACATTTCTTAGACTTTTGGTTAGAGCGTCATGCTGATAATGCGATGGTCCCGGATTCGGTCCTCGAAAGACGATATAGTACTTCTTTTGCAGATAAATAATCGCAGAAAAAAAAAAAAAAAATGCCAATTGATAAAGGTGTCTTCAAAAAATATTCAAAAAAATATATGTGATTCTACTCTTCATAAAACACCAGAAAGTGAAAAAATTATTTAAAAAATAATTATCAAAATTAAGCATTTTGGCGATTTAGCGCTGTTCAGGCAATAAGTTCGCTAGCACCGAGATTGCCGTGTTTTGATTCTCCGCCAAGTACTCAAAATCAGTCGCCTAACAGTGTGAAATCGCCAAATATGCTTAATTTTGATAATTTTTTGTGGTCGCTGTAATTCATTTCAGCCGATAATTTTTTCACTTTCTGGTGTTTTATGGAGAGCAGAATCACATATATTTTTTTCAATATTTTTTGAAGACGACACCTTTTGAATGGTTCCTAGTTAGACTTTTGGTTAGAGCATCAGGCAGATAACGCGATGGTCCCGGATTCGGTCCTCAAAAGACGATATAGTACTAAAAAAAAAAAAAAAAAAAAAAAAATGTCAATTGATAGAAGAAAATCTTTCGTTGTCTACAAAATATCCTAAGAAATTTTAATTAGTTGTTTAAGAAGGTTTTTCCTTTTTTGTAACTAAAAAGCACAAAATAAAATGTAAGTAAAAAATCATTTGTTAAAGTTAGAAGCTTTTTATTGTGAAAAGAAAAAGCCTAAAATAAAATTTATTCTGGCAAAGACATGCTACAAAGAAATGAAAGTTTTAACATTAAGAAAATTTTACAGAAAAATGTAGGTACTTTCCTTTTGCAAGAGATGAATATTTTTTAACATTCAAAATATTTTAAAAGCTTTCGAGACATTTGAAATTTCTGGCCTAACGAATGATTATACAAAAACTAATAACTAAGAATATTGGTCTCGAAAGCTTTTAAAAATATTTTGAACATTAAAAAATTTTCATCTCTTGCAAAAGGAAAGTACCTATATTTTTCTCTAAAATTTTCTTAGTGTTGAAACTTTCATTTCTTTGTAGCATGTCTTTGCCAGAATAAATTTTATTTTATGCTTTTTAGGGCTTCACAATAAAAAGCTTGTAACTTTAAAAAATGATTTTTTACTTAAATTTTATTTTAACTTACCTGTTTCTAAAAAAATAAATTCTTTAACAAACAAGTAGTATAAAAATATGAATGATTATGGCTATATTTATGCTTTCAGTGTTCAATTAAAAGGATTTTAAACTGAATTCCACTGAAACTGTAGAAATAAGGTACAGTAAAATCTTAATATAAACAGGCCCGGACTGGCCAGGTCGGCTGGTCGGCGATTGCCGAGGGCCCCCAGCCCAAGGGGGCCCCCAAACTCCCTCAAAGTATACTACTTTATAATTAGTAATATCTGAGTAATTTGACTATTTATTTTCCTATAATTTTACGGTTTTACAATTAATTTTGACTAATCGCGTGTTGTGCAGTGCTCATAATTTCAGGAAAGTTCGCAACCAAAGAACTTGAATGCAAACAAGTATTGAAGCTTTGTGTTGAAAACCTTGTCTTTCTTTATTATTTTCATCTAGAATGCGTGCACAAGTGAAGTCGAGAATGTTTCATTCATGGTGTGCTCTACTTTATGCTTCCTCTTCATCCTGCATGAGCATGTTTATTCTCCTATCTTAAACAGCCACGAAATTTCAAATGTAGCATCTAGATTGCGATAATTACGTCTCTTCGGAGCTGTAATTATTGTTCCTACGTAATATAATTAACTTCTTTGTTGCAAGTCTGGTAGTAAGGTTGTATGTAAAGCAACGTCGCAGCTGTGTCAACATGAAACGTGTCCATCAATGTAGCACTTCGAAAAGAAAAGAAGAGAAAATCTTTAGATGTTGAAAAAATTTCCAAATGTCTAAATACTTGGTTAACTAATTCATTTCTGATTCGCAAAGTCGGACTTTCAGAGACGACAATGATACATTAAATACAGATAACTCGAATTAGTTTCTCATAAGTTCGTTCTCGTTCTTTAGTTAGCTCATAAGTTCGAGCAAAACGATTCTGTAATTTAATTTTTAAAATTAGAGGTTCTTAATTTCAGATGAAAATGAGAGATTTTATATAAAAATAATACTTAACTACCGTTCACTTACTCGGTAATTTGAGACAAGCCTTTATTTCTGTTTCTTGCTGTACTTCGTTTTGCCCTTAACATCGTTATAACAGGGATGGAACACGGGCGCAGAATTCATACCGGTATTTGTTTAAGAAATTTCTCTGCCTATAATTACCGTTGATATAAGAAGTAAAAAAAAATGTTACATTGATAGTGGCATGAGTTCTGCGACCGTGTTCTATCCCTGTTATAAAAAAAGTACAAACCAACAAATAAAGTGACTGCCATGAACGCTTCACTTTTCATATATCTAGTGACCATTCTCAATCACAATTACTTATTCGAATAAATCTACATTAAATAGTGGGATTTTTTTTTTGCTATTGTTTTAGAATATAATGTAGGAAGTTAAGGTATTACACTAAGTTTTCATTTAACTACCGGAAAAAAACAGTAGCTAAACAATTCTATTATTTAATTTTCTAATATTTTTAAAATTAGAGGTTTATAATTTTGACTTAAAATGAGACATTTTATTTAAAAACTAACTAAACCCGGCAACGCGTTGCTATGGTTTTAGCAGTCTTCACCCATTTCGCTCTTCGCTGGTCATTACATTTAAATGATCTGATCTGAAAGTTCCATATCAGTGATCAGCATTAAAATCATACACGCGAAAAAAAAAATTAAATTAGATTAAAATAAAACATTGAAATTAGTCAAGGTCTTGATTTGGATTCCTGCTGCCCTAAGCAGCAGCTTTCACGCCCGCACAATGCTGATCCAACAGCCGTTTTTTCCCCTTTAAAATTTTGTACGAAACAGATTTAATGCTACAGGACTTTTTTTTTTAAATCTATTTTCTATATAAAAGCATGCAACGAAATAATATTATTTTCGTTTCTTAAAAATTGTTCGGTTCAGATTCGGTATAAGAACCCCCCCCCCTCCCCGCCCTTGGCGAAATTTAAACTTTTCTTGTCATTTTGCCGATAAACTAAATAGGCTGTCGCAATTGCGTAAGTAAAGATCTTGAAGAAAATTGCTTAGTTCACTATACTTATACCAAGGTTTTTCAGAGCCATTTTTCTTTTTGTTACAAAATATATTTTACAATTTGTATTAACTAAATCACAGTTAAAGAGGACTTTTTTTCCCCCAGCATACTTGGTAATTTATTACCGTTGATCCTTTTTTATAATTATTTAGGTATTACTGTAGGAATTAGATTACTATGGTTTCTTCAATGGGATTTGGTTGCCTAAAAATAAAAATATTTCACGTTCTCATTTTTAAAAAATAAACCGTTTGTAATTAAATAGTATACTTATTTTTTCAGCATGGAACTAGTTTAGGTGTGGTATATAAAAATTATGTAAATATTTATTGTAAGAATAAATATACGACATCAGAAAAAAAGCTTACATTTTTGCCGAACCATTTTCCTAATAGTAAGAAAGCTAAATGTGGTTTTTAGACATGCAATCCGAATTTTCAAAAATTACATATTTTAATATCCTATCTATCTAGAAATATATAAGAGTACTTCCACTCACTCATCAACGTACAACAAAATCTACTGAAGCCATTGATTCTAAACTGGATCAGATTATAGAACACGTAGTCTAATCACCCTCTTGTGTGAGTGTTCACACATATGTTCTTTAAAAGTTTATTTATTTATTCAAATTTAATATATAAAAAAGGAGGGATTAATATACGTAATTAAAAAAAAATCTTTTTAAATTTATGTAATTCAATTAATTATTTATATAGAATTTCCCGTTTTCTTTTCAAATCAAAAATGTTTCATTTAATAGCGTTTCTTTGTCTTTTAATAGTTACAAGCACATTGCTCTCTGAATAAAATAAAGCAATTTTTATATCGGGATTTTTGAAAAGTAATTTTGTTTATACTTCTTCCCCGAAAGAATTAAATGATTTTAGCTATAATTATTTATTTTGAGAATGTAATTCAAAAGTTGTTACCAGCGTATTTCTAGCATATGTAGCTATTAATAAAATAAAAAATAGTCATTTCAGTTCACATTTATTATGCTTGTGTTTACATTAAAAGCTATTATTACTTTTGAGCAGATCATTATAGTTCTAAAAATAGATTTCTAATGGATATTCCCCGCCTGTATGGCGCTTCTGAAAACCGTCTGTTTTTGTACGTTGTATGATTGACACCTAGCGCAGATTTTTAATGCCAAGTCGATCTGATTTTCGTAACGACATTTTATATTCAAAAGTTTTGTATTAAAATATATTGTAAAGACAAAGAAATAGCTTGCCATTCTTTTGGCTGAATTTTAACGATGCCAACTTTCTCGGGTTGCACTTTTTACTCTGAGACTGGCACAGATCTAAAATAATCTTGGTTTGAAAAGGAAGTAATTTCTACGACCTTCCTCCTCTCCTCCCGTCCCGGTTACCGTAGGGAATTTGTTTTGTTTATCAGTAATTAACAAGATGTAATAGATTTATGAAAATGACTTTTACCATAATGCTATTAATAAAAGACCTGTTCAAGTGATTGCTTTCTCTTACTTTACCTGCAAAGTAATTTTCTTTCAGCATTTTAAGCAGTTCGTCACGGCCTAACGATAGTGGATCTGGGTATGATTTATCAACATTACACCTCTAAGCAGCGATTTTACAAAATTCGCTCCTCAAGGAGGGCAAAGAGGTAGAACGTGAGTTCATAAAATCATCATTTCAACGAAAAAACAGATATCAGTAAAATTTTTGCTTTAAAATATAGCTTTCACAAACACCTGAAACATATTTCTGGAATTTTAAAAATTCGGCCATTAAGGGGAGAAGGAGCAAAACGTGATTTCACATAACCCTTCATATCTCAAACAAAAAGACAGATATACGTAAGATTTTTGCTTTAAAATATAGCAAACACAAATGTCTAGAAATCAATTTCTGGAATTTCAGAAATTCTGTACCCAAAGGAGGGTGGAGGGAGCAAAACGTAATTTCACACTTCACAACATGATTTCACATAATCCTACATAACTCAAACAACAACAAAAAAAAAAAAAAAAAAAAAAAACGAAAACGGATACCCATGAGATTTTTGTTTTAAAATATAGCAAGCAAAATACCTACAAGTCAATTTCTGGAATTGTGTAAATTCAGTACCCATTGAGGGGGAGTAGGGAGAGGGCAAAACGTGATTTCCACCAACTGAATAAACACGAATTTTGCAGTTAAAGTTGGTTCTAGAGAGCTGACACTACTAAGACGGGGTTTTGCAAAATGCCCTCCCCCCCCCTGGGGGGGGACAAAAGCCTGTTTACGACCATAACTCGGCTCCAAATTACTTCATGATTAAGAAACAGCACAAGAAGAGACTAGACTTGCATACAAAAAAGAAAAAATATATACCGATTTTCGAATTCTTGATTTTAAGGGGGTGGGGAAGAATTTCGCAAAATCCAGATATTCCAGTAAAACTCTACGAAAAATGGCACGTAGAAGTAGAAAACAACAGTGTCTTCAGGAGTATATTTCCAAAAACCCGTTTTGGGTGTTTTGCGATTTTTGATTTCGGAAGGGGAAATTTAAGGAAGGGCAAATTTCAGAGCCGTATTTTTGCATTAAATTTTTCCTGGGGAATCTATGGATGTACGAATTTTGGTGTGTGTTGAATATTTTCATGAAACATTAACTGTGACGGGAACTGCTATATTTCCCAATGGGAGTGGCGAGGTGGCAAAAAAAAAAAAAAATTGCAAGCATAATTCTGTTCCAAATTATCTCAGGACTACAATTTTTTGGCATGTGGGGTTGCTATGTGTACACACAACACTCAATATAAAGGGATTTTGCGAACAGTTACCCTTCCTTCCCTTCTCCCTTTCCTGTTTGCCGAGCGGGGGCAGGGGGTGCAAAAAATACGTTTCCAAGCGTAACTTTATTTACAATTATCTCAGAAAGTTTTTTTTTTTTTTTATGAGGCTATACTATGTGTACACAACATGCACTATAGGGGGATTTTACGACTTTCGGGTCTGGTGGGTAAAAAACATGTTTCGAATGTAACTCTGCTCCAAATTATCTAAGAAAAGCAACTTTTTTTGTGTGTTGGTTATGTGTACCCAATACACACTGTAATGAAATTTTGCGAAAATTCATCCTGGTTGGGGAGGGTAAAAACTGAAGTTTTAACTGATTTCAATGAATTTTTATTATAGTTGTTCACTTAATGAAATTTTTAGTATTAATAAGATGTATGTAATTTTGAGACTTCATTAAAATATAGTGCCCAGCGAAGCGGGCAAAGCCTGCTAATTCCCTTTAAATTCCTCAGTAAGGGGCCCCTTTTCGAGTTCTAGCCGAGGGCCCCCAAAAGAGCCAGTCCGGGCCTGAATATAAAAGTAAAACTAACTTGAAAAATGTCCGGATTTTAGAGATTTTTGGATTTTGGATGTCCAGATTTTTGAGGTTCAACTGTAATTTTAAAAAACAGAAATTTTCTTTTTTTTAATTTTACAGTAAAATTCATATTGTGCAAGAGCTGCATATTAAAATAATAACGTAGTTGCTAGGTTGCAGGGCCGGCTCTAACGTTTTCGCCGCCGTAGGCAAACCTCAAAAGTGCCGCCCCCCCCCCTCCCAAACTTTAAAACTTTCAAAAAAAAAAAAAAAACATTTATATATATATATATATATATATAAATCATAAAAACGGCCTAATAGAATTGAGCTAAGTAAATAACTCTCATATAACATTTACTACTATTTCTTTTTTTTTTTTTTTTTTTTTTTAACAAAATCTTTGGAACTAATACTAGTACAGACAATATTTTCTAAACAGCAAAGAATAAAGAATGCCAGTACTATATACAAAATTTAAACCTGAATAAAATAATCTCTTTCGAACCTTTTTTTCTGCAAATCTGTAATAACTTCTTGTGTATCTAATTTGTTACTCAATTCATGTTCAATGGCCAACATTGCTAACCCATTGAGTCGATTTTGACTAGACAGGGTTTTAAAGCTTTTTTTTTTTTTTTTTTTTTTATCATTTTTAGTTTAGAAAAAGATCTTTCTCCGTTAGCAAAAGTTATGGGCAAGGTTAACAAAAATTTTAAAGCAATGCTTAAATTCGGCCCACTGTTAAGGAAGGTAATGAATTTAAGGACGTCAACTGGACGTTCTTTTTCTTTTTTTTTTTTCAAAAGTGAAGAAAATAAAGTATATTTTACCAGCCAATTTTACAATGTTAAGATCAGAGGAATCACCATCTGTTAAGTCGTTTCCCAGATCTTTACAGTGTGTCAGTAATTCATTTTTGCACGTGTCTTTAAGTTTGTGGACATTGCATAAAAATTCAAAAGAATGATTATGATTATTCAATAAATTTAATGTCAGCTTCAGTGCACTGATCGCTGAAAAGAAATAAAAATCTATTTTATATTTCTCTTTTGAATTTTCTATAGATTCGTCTACACTTTCATAAGAAAAATTTCATTTTTAAGATTGAACATGATGGCGTGATGTAGTCAATTCATTTTTTTTTTTTTTTTTTTTCTACATCTATTACATTAGCTAATTTTTCAGCTTCTAAGATAAAATTTTCAAAGGATTCAACTGATCTTAATTCTTAAATAATAATAATAATAATAATAATAATAATGAGCTATTAATAAATCAGTGGCTTGGTATAAATTAAAAACTTTTGTTCCACGTAGCTTACTTAATCGAATTAATATGATTCAAAATTTTGTATCAAATTACGATCAAACATAAAAAACTTTAATTGTTTTACTGTACAGTCGGCAGCAAAGTTATTGAAGCACGCATCCACATTTTTCATTCACATATATATATATATATATATATATATATGTATATAGATTAGTTTGATCGCTTCTTTTTATTATCAACTTTCTTTTTATAAACAGTATAACACTAATATCATCACTCGACAAATATTTACTTAATAAAACAGCATTATGTGCGCATCTTTTAAGTAGGAATTATTGCTAGTGCTTCAATAATTTTGCTGCCGACTGTAATCAATAAACAACTGCTTCATTTTGAATCATATTATCTATCTCTACATTTTTATAAATGCTTAATAAAGCATCATGAATATTTTCTATTTTAAGAAATAAAGTTATAGGGAATCTATACAACTTTTCCAACTTCGAAGTCATTCATTAACTATTAAGTTTAATAAATGGCTGCTGCAATGTACGTGTAATGCTCTGGAATTTAAATTTTAATCCTCGATTGTACTCCGAATTTGTCGCCTCTCATATCTGAGCAATTTTCATAACCTTGACCTCTCATATTTTCTAATTTTAAGCCATTTTTTTTCTAACTCTTTTAATAAAACTTACCAGTAGATCTTTCAACAGGAAAGAAAACCTTAAAAATGTTGATTGAATTTGCATTGAAATTCTGATTGGCCAATGGAAATATATCTTAATCAAAAATTTATCTACCCCCCCCCCCATCCAATGAATCTGATGGACGTTATTGCATAAATAAAGCATCGTTTTAAATCTGACATCACTGTTGCCAATTCATACTCAAATTTTGCCGTGTTTTTACGGACAACTCAAAATGTCTCTATCTTACGGCTGAGGATGTCCTACGACGTTCTTTCATACTTAGGATATACTGATAATGTCCTGAGGAGAAAGATTACCTCCAAATAGTTCTTACATGCTGAAGAACACTGCTAAAAGTCCCTACAATTGGCAAACTCTTGACTTTCTTTAATTAGAGGGCAAAAAGAGCTTGTTAAATCAGCGGGTGTGCATTTTTCCTTTCGCATCGCGGCTGCGCATACAATACATACAGTACAGAACTTACAAGTTTGTCTATTCTTGTCTGCATTTCAAATTATAGGAATGGGCAGTAAATTCTTGTTGCATTTATTTACTTAATTTTTTCTATTTATTTATTTTTTACATTCAGTAATCGAAGTATTTTATTTATTTTTTGTAGTTCAGTTGTATTTGCCGCCCCTAAAATCTGCCGCCGTAGGCAGTTGCCTACCTTGCCTACCGCCTAGAGCCGGCCCTGTAGGTTGTCACTGTCTACATAAGGTTAAGACACCAGATATTTAAAAATAAGGTTGCAGTATATTATTGATTGTTAATTTAGTTTTATTTTAATTAATTTGTTATTATTATAGTTATTTATTTTGCACTGATCAGATCATGATAGTTCTAGGAAAAAGATTGTTCTAACAGGGAAAAAAATAAGATTATTTTTTGAAACATCAAAATGTATTTATGAAATATCAGGTGTTGTCAATTGAGAATTCTTGATTATTAATTCTCGAAGTGCTATCGTCTCGCTGGGAGACGATTCAGATCCCTGCTAGAGTGCTATCGTCTCACAGTGAGACGATTCGTAAAATCTATATAACAACTCGTGAAATTGAGATATGAATAGATTTTATATATCTGCACAGTGCCTTAAAAATGCTTAACATTTAAGAGTAAAACGATCAGCACTTGGAGGGTTAAAAAACAAATTTTTAATTTAAGAGAAAAATAAAAGAAAAAATGGTTTATTCAAAATATGTGTCATTGCTTGACATATATTTTTCCTATTTGTCCTTCAAGTGTCCTACCACCCTTAAAAAACCATTTTTGTGATTGTGGATTATAGGATTAAAATATTTAAAGTGCGATAGCATTTAAACGGTTCATCCGACTGAGCTGAAAATTTACATGTAGATCACCATAGTGTTATGGATCACCGTTGCACGAAATATATAGATTTTTGTAAGCCTAGCACTTACAGATTTTTACAGGGACACAATGAAAATTTATATAATTATAATCTATGGGCTCAAGTTATTTAAAAGGCAATAGCGTTAAATAAACAATATACTATATGGAGAAAAATACTCAAACAGCCTATTATAGTTTTCTCTTTTGTTTGTTTAATGACTTCTCTATTTATAGAATTATTAATTACTTAATGTTCAAAAAGTCAAATGGAGTCACTCCAGATTTTTTTTTTCCTTTTCTTTTAATAGGGTTCAATGAAAGAGTGTGTTTATTTTAATTAAAATTTTGTCTTTGATGGCAAAAACAATGAAAAAAAGAAAAAGAAAAATCTTGGAAATGTATAGTTGTTTTAATGACAGTGTTGAGTCAATCACACTAGGTCAGGCAAAAACATTTTCAGGTTGAACACTGCCTATCATGGACATTTCTAACTAGGAAGGAGCCTGAATCAGTTTAATCATTAGTGACTAAGATATCAAATTTACTAAAAAGGTATTTTCTCTCTCATTTCTCACCTTTTTTCTCACACTATGCCTTCAGTTTTAAATGCCTACATTCTTTTTTTTTTTGTGTACGTGTAATAAAACTCCCGAGTTTTCACAAGCATGTAAACAGAAAGGGGGGGAGGGTAATTGGAGGAGATGGGAAGCAGGCATTCCTTTTCATAAATATATTCGAGTCTCTAAAAGAATATTTTGCATTCACATAGATGTGAAATTTGATACAGGTATGAGAGATTGCTATAAACTAGTTCATCATAGTTGCATAAAATATGCATATTGCATTTTCATATTTAGGTGTTCAAATTTTATCATGTGTGTGTAAAGAAAAGAAAGAAAACCCTTACTTCACGATTAAAATGTTTTCATTTTTTTAATTAAATATTTATTTTAGCATTTATTTCATTGTACATATTTCAGGCTTTTTCTTAAAATAAACTTGCATCTACACACATACACTTTCACAAAAGTTTTACATTGCAAAAAATGCTCTTCCCATTTTTTCACCAGTCTTTAACATGCTGAAGTTATTGAATTAATTTGTGCATTTACAAACCTCTAAAATCTAAGAACTTCTGCATTGGTACCGAAAAGTATTCTATAGAACAAATATGTAAATGCAATGCATAACACAATGCATTTCAGCAAGAGTGAGGGTTGGGGAGGCACTTACAGTACTTTCCTCCACAGACCTGTAGAATCAGTGTCAATCAGTACGGTTTGATTGGGGTAAGCCTATAAATGGGAAATACCTTAGGTGTCTTTCTAAAGAGGGTCTGGCTCATATTCACATTACATTCCAAAAAATCACACAGAAGTCCGATGAGAGTTTTTCTACGAGAAAGACCATATGAATTGGATAGATGTTTACAACAAAAAAAATCTGGGGTGACTCCACTCGACTTTCCAAACATTAAGTAATTAACACTGTATAGAAAATGTAAAGTAAGAGGTGTTGTTAAATAAAGAAAAGAAAAAACTAATAGAATGTTTCAGCATTTTTCTCTGTATAGTATGTTGTTTAATTTAATACTATTGTACTTCAAATAATTTGAGTCCATAGATTATAATGATATAGAATTTTTATTTGTATCCCTGTATAAATCTAGCATAGATTGACCAAAATCCATACAGTTCGTGCAACAGTGACCTATAACATGTATATCAATTTTCACTCAATCGAATAAGGTATTTAGACATTATCGTTTTTTAAAGAATTTGAGCTCATAAGTCATTATGGCTTATAAAGAATTTTTCATTGAATCCCTATAAAAATCTATAAGTGCTACAGTTGCCAAAATCAATAAAATTCGTACGATGGTAACCTATAAGATGCATATAAGTTTTCAGCTGAATCATTGTAAGGAATTTAGATGCTATCACACTTAAATAATTTCAGCCCATAGGCCATAATCATAAAAAAATATTTCGTTGCGTTATTGTAAAAAATATATAAGAGCTAGATAGATACATCAAAATCCATACAGTTCATGCGACAGTGACCTATAAGTTATATGCATGCTTTAATAAAAAGGCTTTAATTATAACATCGTCTAATTACTCATAATTCTTGTTCTGGATTGTTAATATTGTTTCTGTATTCCGTTTTGGTCATTTATTGTGTTAAATATAATATTTAACAGAAAAAGTGCCCTCTAGTGCAGGGCCCGAAATTTCAACCCATCATACACTCGCCGAAACAAAAGTTTTACTCGCCACAAAATAGGGTTGTATTTTTTATTTTTTTATTTTTTACGCTTTTAAGGTTTTTTTTTTTTTTTTTCCCTAATTATTTGAAATGCTTTTACATACATGCCTAAAATTATATATATATATTAAAAATGTGCCATCATGTCTCATAATCATCTATAATCAAAAATCATTATCATTTGAGATTTGAAAAAGATTAAAATACCTTTAAATGCATGTCATTTGAAATAGCCATTTCGGAATTACTCTTTCGATAAAATCATGGATTACAAATTATAACAGTGGGCTCGTCTATTCTCGCTCTGCTTGAAGAAACCACAGTGGAAGAAACTAAACTGCCGAAGAGATTAAAACTTTTATGTATACACTAAGCATTTTTATTTTTCCAGGCTGGGGCGATCGTCGGGCAGCGCGCACACAGACTCGGCACTCCGAGAAGAGCAAAAGGGAGGTTAAATACGAGGTTATAAGATGGCAAGATTTTTCCGTATATAAATCTATAAAAAGAACATTTCTGTCACCTTATCGTGTAAGAATTCTATCTATAACTAGACCAAATTTTTACTCGCCATAGTAAAAATTTCACTCGCCAATGGCGAGCTGGCGAGCGGAAATTTCGCGCCCTGCTCTAGTGGACATTTTGGAACTTTTTTTTTTTTTCAAAATTCCGTGAGTGCATCTCAAAAATATAGTCTATATAACAATTTTTGTTGCAGTCCGTTCACCTGTTTGTGCTGCAGGATGCTTTTTATAGGGGAAGTTTAATAACACCCTGTATAATAATATATAACAATATTCAAAATGTGTTCATATAGTTCTTAAGAAATGTAATATAATACTCAATATATGATATATGTCATCAGTACCCAGTCATGCATTAATAGTATGATATACTTTTTATAATAAATCTTTTTTTTTTTTTTAATTATTGTCTTTAAAAAAAAAAGTATATTATATATTTATTAACTTAAAAAACTTTATTAATTAGTATTTTTACATAAATTTTGCTTAGCTGTCATTAAATTTGTAGTAATCAAAGTGTTATTATTAAAATTTCGATTATATGTCTTTTCATTTTTACGTCCTTTTACGTCAGTCCCTTGAAAGACGTATAAACGGTGCTTTACTATATATTAGGAATGTGACGGATCATCAAAAACTGTGATCCGCGGATACGGACATGAATAACTTTTTCTGTATCTGCGGATACGGATCTTTGAAAAACCTATAATACTTAAGAACAAAAGCCGCAATTTTTGCTTCCATTACCGATTACCATAAGTAATGGAAGTAATGTATTCGGTAAAAAATTTTCATATCGATTTTTCGCCTGATTTAAAGGTTATTTTTAGAGTTTATTCATTATGTATATCTGTCTGTATATGGGTGTGTGTGGTGGGTGGGTAGGAGGAAGATGTATCTGATTAAATTTCTGAATCTAAAGATATTATGAAACTTCATAAAGACTTCATATTTTAATTTTCGGGAAAAAAAAAAAAAAGGAAATTGGACAAAGAAAACTGAATAAAGACAAATTCCCCTCTTAAAAACGGCTCTAATATACAGTGCGACATAAAAAAAAAAGGCCTCACAGCAGAAAAATTTACTTGTATTTATCTCTTATTTGTAATAACATCTCACAACGCAGCCAACTAAAGCCAAATTTCCAGATTAAACAGCCAAATACATCTTGCTGAAAAAGCCTCTTATCAATAATTCACTAACATTTAATTACTTTGCCATCTCAAGCATTAAAATACATTTTGCTTTTCATTCTAAAGTAAACACTTTTTTTTTTTTATATTGTTAATTGCCTTATCCTTGCCATTTTTGAAATACTTTTCAAAATTACACCTTTCCTGATAAGTGTTTCTTATTTTGAATACTTGGTCCAATCCTAAATTTTATGTGGAGATTTGCTCGAAAATTTGCTTTTTAAACCATAAAACTGTCGGTTCCAGAAAGAGAAAAGAAACACATTTAAGAACGTTCTTTTCTAACTGTATATGGGTAAGAGAATGTAAAAAATCTGCAACCAAAAATTTCATTTAAACACATTTTTCAAGGAAATAAAAACATGTTTTTATTTAATAAAACTCATCTATTTTATGTGTATTTTACTGAATTAAAAAAAAAAAAAGGTTTTTTTCTAGGTATTTACTATGTTACCAGAGATGCCAACTTCTAATGACAAAAAAGCAGGAGATTTTTTTTAACAGAAATCATGAGACTTTTTCCAACAAGAAAGTTTGCAAGAAAAATGAGTAAAATAATGCAAATTTAATTTTAAGTAAAGCTTTATAAGCTTAGGAGGTATTTACAAAGCATCAGTATTAAAATTAAATGAATAATATATGTTTCTTGCAGTAAAACAATAATAATAATAAAAAAAAAAAACCCTCAGACATTTAAAATTTAAGTCAAAATAGACAGATTTGATCATTCTGCTCCTGATATAAAACAATAAGAATCTTAATTATCTTTGTAAAAGAAAAGGTAATAAAGAAATGAAAATATCAGCCATATTCTAAAGAATGAATACTTTAAATTTCAATAGTTATGGTATTAAAAAAAAAAAAAAAAAAAATCTTTTGATAATAAGATTTTTCATTATGCAAAAATGAAAGTTAAAAATTTATTCTTAGCAAAAATTAGTTTCAAAGTATTGTATAGTAATTCACATTCAAACTGAACTTGATAAATTGCAGGGCAAGATAAACTTCAATTTTCTTTCAAATTTTTTTACCCAATCCCACAAATTTTAAGCATAAATTATGCTAAGAGGAATAGATAAAAATTACATCAGAAAAGCAGGAGAAATGAGTGGAAAAGCAGGAGCATAGAAAAACAAGCAAAAAGCAGGAGACTTGGCATGTCTGTGTTACGTATCTTTTCACTATTTATACATTCTTAATCAATCTTATAAAAATGAGAGTTTCAGTTCTAAGGATTCACAGTTTCACACCTACTTTCTGTCGCTTTGAGTTTTGAGTATAAACAATATGTCCTTCTGTAAAAAATATGTCCTATTTGCTGCCAGAAATTCTCTTTAATGTGAGAAAATATGTGTAATTTACGAAAAAATTATGTTGTCAGAATGTATTTTTTCAAATTACAGAGAATTTCTGGCAGCAAATATCACTGTAAAAAATATGCCCTATTTGCTGCCAGAAATTCTCTGTAATTTGAGAAAATACGCATAATGTATGGAAAAATTACGTTGTCAGAACGTATTTTCTCAAATTACAGAAAATTTCTGGCAGCAAATAGGACATATTTTTTTACAGTGCAGATTCCTGATTAGTCTTGATGCGTTGTTTATTCATTGAAAAATATTCTCATGTGCCTTACTGAATTTGTCTCTCAGACGTTTATATTATTTTTCAAATTAAATCACAGCATGTATTTCTTTTATATATGCTGTATACAATAAATGCAAACAGTGGGAAATTTAAAATTTTATCAATGTAAAAGTGAAGACAGAAATTCATTGCACACATGAGAAAAATGAATGGATTTAGAAAAGAAATTGTAAAATGCAGGAAAACATAAATTGCAAGAACGTAAAAGCGATATTACATTGTATTTCTTTTATTTATACATTAAAGATAGTTCATAATTAGTTATAATAGTTTCTTTCTGATTTTTAGGAAATTTCTACAAAAGATTCATTGTAGGAAAAAAACGGATCCAGATATTTTTTTTTTCCGCTGATACAGATTTGGAGCTCTGGCACATGTCTACTATATATATATCATAACTCCTTAACTTAAAAATTGGCACCTACGTAATTTGTTTATAAAACTAATATTTTACCTTCAAATTTACGCTTTTTAAGCATGTTAAAATGTTTAATTTGCTCTGAAATTTTCAATGTTGTACCAGTAGAAAATAATTTGTATGAAACATTTTTATCAATACTGTCCCATCCACCCCTACTCTTCACTATATTCATTGAACGAAGTGACAAACAAGAAGAGAAAAAGAACTTGATAATAGTAAAATATATATATATTTTTTAATTATTAATATTTAACTTGTTAAATTCCATAGTGTTACAGCAACAATGAAAAATACATACAAGAATGAAAATTAAAATAAACATTTATTTGCTATACAATTTTATACAGATAATATAAAGTGTGAATGTAATGCATGTAAATAATATATCATTTCCAGCATCATTGAAGCTAATAAGCAAAACAGTATACAAATATAAATAATTTTGCATGGATTATAAAATCAGAAAATGTGTTTGTTACAGTCAGTCTGGTTTATCGTTGAATCTAGCACCTTGGACGATGCAATTCTATGATTGCCTTAGTTTAGCTAATCTTTGAGTAAGTTCATCCTAAACAGAGAAAATAAAAAGAGAGAAAAATGATTAGAAAAATAACTTTGAAAGTACAAATAATGTAATGAATAATTAATATAATTAATTTTATCAAGAATAATATGACTTGTAATAATTTGTTAACTGCATCTCAATAAAAATTGTTATTTTTTATAAAAAGATAAAAATCATGTAGAATACCAATTGTATATTACAAAGGCTGTGTGGTTAAAAAAAGATTTTTTTGCAAAATATTCCTTTGATATTTTTTAATGTTCTCTCCTTTCTATTCTTTGCATTTCATCTAGTAATTTTCTAGCTTTATTTATACCTTCTGTATAATAAAATACTTCAAGTCCAGCAAAATGTTTCTTTGTTTCTGTAACGACTTCAAAATTTGATGGAAATTTTTTTTTAGAAAGCTATTTTCTCATGTTTAAAAAAAAAAAAAAAAAAAAAATCTGAAGAGGTTAGATAATGAGAATATGGAGGATGCTGTGAAATTTCAAATCATAATTCACAAAATTTTGTAGTTGCAATAGCAGACTTGTGTGCTGGTGTGTTATCTTGAAAGAATGGCCTTTTTCTTTGCAAGATGGGGTTGTTTTTCTCTGAAGTTTCGTTAGAAGCGCTCTTAGACTTACATATTTGATTGATGGTCAAGCACAGCACACATCTTGCATAGTTTTTTCATCTGCAAATGTTCATGAAAAATGATGTACATGATCCAGGAAAATGACAACAGTCTGTAACTTTACGTACAGATCTTTGGTCTTTCAAAATTATGTTATGGATTTTTTCAATCAGAATCGTGACTTCAGCAAAATGATCAGTATTACTTGTGTTCATGTGGCCACAACAGCACTTTCCGAATCTTTTATAAATGGTTTGTAACAAAGATTAAGATTCCCGTTAGCATTTATCCAGTTTCAATTTAGTTTTTACAACAATTTTTCCTTTTAAATAGGGATGGACCGGATATGGATTTTGCCGGATAACCGGATACGGATATCCGGCATTCCGGATATTTTTTTACTTTGCCGGATCCGGATATCCGGCCGGATATATCATCGGATATCCGGCAGTCCCCTTCCCCAGTTCACATGAAATTTTCAGTTTTTTAAGAGCACACAATAATTAAACTAGTATATTGTGGCCACCACAATACTTTCTTCTATATTTTTCCTATACAAATTTACTAAGGGCAAATAATTTATTAAAACTATTGTTCATTAAAATTATCTATCATGAAGAATGCAAATGATTTTTATCTTGGAGAAAACTAAAACCAAATATCCAAATAAGGACAGTTTTATTGCCTATAAATAAATATTTAAAAATGCATATTTATAATGGTTATCTCATATCTCATACAAGTTTAGATATAATCTTCCCGTTATCGAGGAAATTTTCAGTATAGAAGCGCCATCTATTGGTCTATAAGCATCCAACTTCAATCAGCGTAATGTCTCATAATGTCCTTCTCACATATCAAGTTTTGTTTGATTATACGCCATAGAACCTGAGATATACTCTTTTCTTAAATTACAGAAATCTCTGTGTGGCAGCGGCAGCTGTTGAGCGGCTGACATCAAAAATTGATAGAAACTAATTTATGTGAAGATTCAACTACAGATAAATTTTTATGCAATTCTGTGCATTAGTTCCTGAGATATAGCCTTCTCTTAAATTGCGGAAATCGCTTTTTTAGCAGCGCCACCTGTTGGCCGATAAGCATTATTTATTAAAATTTCCCATTACGATAAATGCAGGCGATTTTCATCTTACATCAATCTAAAAAACTGCACTATAGCAGCGTAACCTATTGGTAGATATACATCCAAATTGAATCGGCATAATGTCTCATAATGGTCTTCTCACATATCAAGTTTTGTTTAATTATACGTATACCCAATAAAACCTGAGATATAGCCCTTTCTTAAATTGCAGAAATCGCTGCGTGTGCATCACCTGTTGAGCGCTTGACACCAAAAGTTGACAGATACTAATATATGTCAATGTACATCTACATATAAATTTATATTCAAATCTGTACAGTGATTCTTGAGATATAGCCTTCCTTATATTGCAGTATAGCAGTGCCATCTGTTGGACGATAAGCATTTAACTTGAATCAGCATAATGTACCATAATGACCTTCTTACATATGAAGTTTTGTTTGAACATACGCAATAAAACCTGTGATATAGCCTCCCCTTAAATTGAGGAAATCACTGTATTGCAGCGCCACCTGTTGAGCAGTGACACCAAAAGTTGATAGGCCCTAATTTAGGTCAAGGTGCATCTATATACGAATTTATATACAATTCTGAGTAGTGGTTTCGGAGATAAAGTTGCCACAAAATTTTTGTCTCTCTCTCTCACACACACGTTTTCTAAAAATTGTAAATTCATGATCTTAGACCTCCCAAAACGTATAAATCCTTCGAAAACCGGAAGTCGAAAATTTTTACAAATCCCATACTTTCTTCTATTGCATATAGAAGAAAGTAAAAAAGATATTTGCATTTCGTTTTTATACAACTGAATTCCATTTGCATACATAACTAGTATGATGTGGCCACCACATGAATTTCTTCTATATAATTTACACAACATTCATTGAACATAATTTTTTTATTAAATTATTAAATTATTTTTTATTATAAATGCAGATGATTTTTATCTGAAAGAATTATATCACTACATGCCGAAAGAAAGTAAATTTTTTTGCCAATATCAAAAGAAATAAGATTTTTTTCTAATTTTTTTTCATTAAAAGATAAAAAAAAAATCTACAACTTTGTTTTAATTTATCACAGATCTATACTTAAACCATTTATTTTAAAGGTAATGATGAAGTCTTTCGAAACAAAACACCCATATTGAAAATTTACTCCCCCCCGGGGGGGGGTTTAACTCCCCTTCCAGAGGGTGAAGCTATGCTGCAACATGCACAATTTTTTTTTTATGTTAACTATTACTAATATAAATAATTCATATTAATTTTACAATCACACGTTCAAAATAACTCTCATTAAGTACATTTATACAAGATTTTGTCCCATACTGGCATGTTAAAAATTTAGAAAAAATGCGATCACAGCACCACCTATTGAGCAATTGTTCCACAAATCTAATCAGCACCAGTTTATGTCACGGTTCAACTAAATACCGAGTTTGGTTAAATTTCGTTTTTTGGCTCGTGAGTTACAGCGTCCACAAAATTTGTGATGCACACACACACAAACTGACAGACAGACAGACATTTTCTAAAAACAGTCAAATCGTGTTCAGGACATCCCAAAACATGTAAATCCATTGAAAACTGGAGTTCGAAAATTTTCACAAATCCAATACTTTTTCTATATATACATACAGAATAAAGTAAAATTGTAAATATCATTGGGATAATAAAGCCATAACAGAGTTATTTTATTTTATTACGTTATTCTCTATTCAATAGAAGAAAGTATTGGATTCGTAAGAAATTTTGACTTCCGTTTTCGATGGATTTACACATTTTGAAAGGCCTAGAATACGATTTGATCATTTTTAGAAAATGTTTGTCCGTCTGTGTGTGTGTGTGTGAGAGAGAGAGAGAGAGAACAAAAATTTTGTGGCAACTGTATCTCCGGAACTACTGCTTAAAATCACATATAAATTTATATGCAGATGCAACTTGGCCTAATTTAGTGCCAATAAATATTTGGTGTCAACTGTTTAAAAGGTGGCACTGCTATACAACGATTTCCTCAATTTAAGGGGAGGCTATATATCTCAGGATCTATTTCATATAAGCAAACAAAACTAATATGTAAGAAGGCCATTGTAAGTCATTATGCTGGTGCAATTTGAATGCTTATCAGCTAACAGGTGGCGCTGCTATACAGCGATATCTGCAATTTAAAGGAAGGTTATATCTCAGGAACTACTGCACATAAATGCAGATAGTTTCTTACGCAGATGCAACTTGACCTAAATTAGTGCCTGCCAACTTTTGTTGTCAACCGTTCAACAGGTGGCGCTGCAATACAGTGATTTCTGCAATTTAAGAGGAAGGCTATATCTCAGGTTCTATTGCATGCAATCAAATAAAATTTAATAAGTAAGAAGGCCAATATGAGACCTAATACCAGTTCAATTTGAATAGTTATCGTCCAACAGGTGGTGCTGCTGTACAGCGATTTCCGTAATTTAAGGGAGGGCTGTAGCTAAGGATCTACTGCACAGAATTGCATATAAATTTACATGTAGATGCACCTTGACGAAAATTAGCACATACTTAATTTCCCCCATAGACGCAATGTATTTGATTTCTCTTGGGTGTCCCTGTATACGAATCATTTGTTTGATCTTCATGAAAGATTTAGTGTAGCATCCCTATGTCATAAAAATTTATAATACCATGTTTGAACTTTCTGCTATTACTTGTTCTTGAGATATGCTGATGATAGACACACGCACAGACACACAGACCAACCGTTAAAAATAGGAATTTTGGATTCAGGGGACCTTAAATCGTGTAAATAAAAAAAAACTCGACTTAAAAAATTTGACCCAAAAACATTACTTCTCTGCCATTTACATGGGTAAGAGAAAGTAAAACTAGTATGTTGTGACCACCACAAAACTTTCTTCTATATTTTCCTATATAAATTCACTCAGTTAAAATAAACTACAAAGATTATTATTTATTAAAATTATCTACCATGATGAATGCAGGCGATTTTTCATCTTGGAGAAAACTAATACTAATCAAAGAAACACAGTTTAACTAACACCTTAAAAAATACATTTTCATACTGGTTATCTCATGTATGAAGTTTCGTACAGCTAAATGCCATAGAAGTTGAAGCATATTCCCGTTCTCTGGAAAAAACTGCACTATAGCAGCGCAAAATATTGGTAGATATACATCCAGATTGAATAGGTGTAATGTCTCATAAAGGCTTTCTCACATGTCAAGTATTGTTTGATTATACACATTAGAACCTGAAATTTAATCTTCCCTTAAGCTGAGGAAATCGCTGTATAGGAGCGCCGCCTATTGAGCAACTAGTTCCAAAAGTTGATCCGCTGTAACTTATGTCAAGGTGCATCCACATGTAAATTTTTATGCAATTTTGCACAGTAGTTCTTGAGATATTGCCTTTTTTCAAACTGTGGAAGTCGCTGCATAGCAGCGCCACCTGTTGATTGTTTGACACCAACTGTTCATAGGCACTAATTTATGTCAACCTGGCAGCGGGAGCACAAGAAGAGCTTTTGAGCGATTTCAGTATTTTTTAATTCTTTTTTTAATAAAGCGATATAGAAAAGAGTTTCCTTAAATATATAATGACCAGCGAACCGGGCAAAGCCTGCTAGTACACAATAAAACTGTCGTTCTTTGAATATTTAATGTCAGTTTTTTCTAAGATGAAAATTATTTGTATTCATCATGTTAGATAATTTTAATAAATTATTTGCCCTTAGTGAATTTATATAGGAAAATATAGAAGAAAGTCTTGTGATTTCCACAACATACTTGTTTTTAATTAAAAGAAATGAATTGCAGGAATCTACATCTATAAAGGCAGATCTCCTGACTGACGTGCTTGCTCGCTCAGCGATGCCGAGTCAAACTAACGGAGACACAAATGTGTAATTTTATGATATTATTGATTTAGTGACGTGATTTAAGAAGCTATTTTTTTAAGTTTCCCCGCAAACGGAGGGAGAAAAGTTGCTTCTCGCATTTCTCACCATATCTTAATGAAAGAAAACAAGAAAAAAAGCAAATATTAAAAAACCGGATATCCGGCATATTAACCGGATATCCGGTGATTTTGATCCGGATATCCGATGATATTTCGGATATTGAAAAATCAGCCGGATATGCCGGATACCGGATATTTTCCGGATATCCGGTCCATCCCTACTTTTAAATAATGACATTTGATAAAAACTTTAAACTCCCTATGCTTTATTGATTAAAAATTTTCACAACACATTATACTTATATTTATATATATATATATATTTACAGACAATGCTCTTTCTTATGATATTATACTTCATACTGGCTATCAAGAATGCACAGTAATCAAACAATATAGTCTTCTAGATAGTTCTGGCCTGTACTGTTTTTACACTGAGTTATAGAAAATTCCCCGTAAAAAAAAAAAAAAAAACATTTTCCTTCTCTATGTGGAAATCAAATACTTCAATTTTATGTATCTGTGTAAATGGTAAATTTGGATGGTAAATCACTGAACTCATCAAATAATTGCTTATGAAAATTTTCAGCTTTTATTTATTTTCTTCACATCCCAGGAGCAGAATTATATCCGATGTTCTGCAACGAGACATTAAAATTTGCAGATGTTCTGCAGGTATTTTGTCCAAATTTGTCAAAGCACAGTAAAATGCAAAATAAGCATAAAATTAATACTTATTAGTAAAATATTTATTACACATTTATAATAAAACATGATTCAAAATTTTTATAATCTAAAACTGAGGAATACACCCAGAATTTGCAATTTTTTCAATGGCTTTTGGCATTAACATTGTCACATTAATGTGGATATACTACTTACAAAATGTTTATAAATTTTGTCTATACATTGAAACAATGACTGTTTCCAGCAATTTTCTAGTATGCTAACAGATTTACAGGTCAGTTGAACATATGTAGGTTTTATTAATTTTAGAATGTTAGCTGTATCAACATCATGCAGTTAGGGGATAGATGAAATGTTCTGCAAAAGCCTCAATGTTTCTGCGACGTGCGTCGCAGTTTTAAGCACTTTCTGCTCCTGGGCTTCACATTTTATTTATCTAGTCACACCACATAGGTAGGCTTATCCCATAATAGATCTTTATATTTTCTAGATTAAATGTAAATGTCAAAAAAAAAAAAAAAAATTTAAATTTTGTATTTTTTTTTTAAACATTTGTATAAGATTTTTAATTTGACAAAGAGTTAGTACACTTTCCTCAATTTTAATATTATGATTGAAATATTTATTTATTCATTTTCAAAAATGTAGAATTAAATTTCATTATCTATATAATATTTCTCTAACATGAAGCAGTTATGATTAAATTTTGTCGAAACGACAGGATAGTGATGTAAGAAAGACGCCATCTGATTGGTCAACCCAGACCCAAAGCATAAATTTGGCTGCTTCAGACTAAGTTATTATAAGTGGTTTGGATAGAGATTTCAGCTACAAAAATTTTATCTATACACTTGAAATGCACTTTTTAAAAAAGAAACTGAAAAATTATTATTTTTTTGTGTTGAAATATATGCTCAAAATCTCATATTTAGAAGTAGATTTGAAAGAATTTAAAGCCAGTTAGGACTCACACTTATTTGGTGGCTATTTGGTGGGATGGTAATACCACATTTATTAATTTTTTTTATTTTAGATTCTTCATTCATTATAAATAGAATGAACATTTATTTATTTTGCAGATACATTTATTAACTATGGAATTTCCGTTATGTTGTTGATTTGGTAATTGAACTCCATCAAATTTTAGGAAATAATTCTTAATATAATAATAATTTATTCTAAGAATTTTTAACAGGGTGACTACCATTAGAACTCTTCGCATTTTCCTGACTATTTGACACCAATTTCCCCGACTTACGTATTTTTTTTTTTTTCCCCAAAAATTTTTTTCACGAAATTAGCATATAATTTAGCATTTTACAATAACAAGATTTCAAATATGGCTTATTTCCACAAAATTTGTCAAACTTCGCCAGACTGTACATGAAATTCCCTGACTTTTCCATGATTCCCTGATTAGTGGGCACCCTGTTTTAACTTATCAGCGAAAAAAATTATTTTCTAAAATTGAAATTATAATGCAAATGTCAAAGATTTAAATCTCTTTTATGAATTAATAATAATAATAATAATAAAATTCATTTATCTTATTTGATTGATTTTTCTGAAAACCATATTAGGTATGTAAGTACTATTATGCAGATGTTCTGTCGGGAAAGGCTAGTACATGAATTGCAATTATTTAAGTTATACTGTTAACAGAGAAACACAGAGACAAACCAGTTAAAACTTAATTTTCTATTCAGGGAACATCAAAAATGTAATTATTAGACAACAAAACAATATTTTGTCTATGATATGAGTAAGAGAAAGTAATTATCACTACCAAGCAATTTTCATAGGCATGGTATAACTTAATAAAGCACTTTTATTCAAGAGAAAAGAATGTAAAGAATGTGTACTGTATAGGGTAGGGGTAACCCTATACAGTACGAAGCTAAAAATCCAGACAATTTCGGCTGTGTTAATCCTCATAATCATCATCAACAGTTTTTTTTTTAAATTATTATTATTATTTAAGTATAAATATATATCTAAAAAAAGAACCGAAAAAGTACTTTATTTCTTATTAATCTTCAAAACGGGCATTTGCAAAATCTGAAAGAGGATGGGGAAGAACTTTATAATAATAGTAACAATTCTTAAACATTTATCTAATTGAGAGCTAAATTCTATATTCTATTTCAACTATGCCCAAACTATTAATTAAAAAACCTAAAGTACAAAAAAAAAAAAAAAAAAAAAAAAAAAAAAAATCACAGAAATGTTTTAAAAATGGTATATTTTTCTTATTTAATTTATTTTCCTTTATTGAAACTTGTACTAATTGTTGTAGGCAAACATTTCAATAAATCTGTTTTTTTTTTTTTCCCCAAGTTTAATTTATTTTAATTTATTTATTGTTAAAGTTGATAAAAATAATATTACAGAATATGTTTAAAAATCATAATATATTATTTTTTACTTGAATTTGCATATTATCCAAGTACTTAAACCAAAACATTATATTTTTTAGGCATGACCAAAAATCCAGAAAATCAGGAATCGCTGCAGTTCTGGCGATTCTGGATTTTCGGAAAAAAAATTAGCTTGAAATGCATTTTAAGCAATTTCCAAATAGCCCCTAATATACTGAAATTCTTTCGTGTAAATAAATAGTGCACTAATTCTTTCGCCTGTAAATAAATAGTGCATGACTTGACTTGACTTATGACTTATGACTTATCAGGGAGGGCAGCCCTCAGCAGGACACTGAGAGCAAGGGCACATCGACCAGAGATCTATTGTACCCAGACCCAAACACATCCTTATGAGAAAAGCCTCGTAGCTGAAGCAAAGCTCAGCAGACACCTGACAGGAATATCCTGCAGCTCCCAAGGCTCAATAAGATGCCGACCAAGATGCTCAAACCTGTAAGCAGAAAAGGTCTCACAGTCACACAAAATGTGCCGAGCAGTCTCCTCTTCCAGACAACAACCACGACAGATGGGATCAGAACTGATACCCATAATGTTCAGATGTCTCTTAAGGGTACAATGACCAGTAAGAAGGCCAATAACCTTCCTCAAACCATTCCTGTTAAGCTTTAAAAGCTCCTTATGACGAAGACCAGGATAGTCACGATTAAGCTCTTTTGCTTGCCTTTGACCATCAGAATTACGCCATAGCCTATAGTGCTCCTTACCAAAGAGCTTGAAGATAGAAGCCCTAAAAGTAGTGGGAGAAATACCCAGAACAGGCTCAGGGCCACAAAAGAATGTGCTGGAACCAGATCTAGCCAACTCATCAGCCAACTCATTACCAGGTATACCCATATGACCAGGTACCCAGTGAAGACTAACCTTATTATAGGAAGAAAGCTCCCAAAGTGCCTTGTAGCACTCCCATACGAGAAGAGAGGTGAACTTACACCTCTCCAGTGAAAGGAGAGCCGCTTGACTGTCAGAACAGATACGGATGGTTAATTTATGATAACCCCTGTCTAAGCACACCTTACAGCATAAGATGATAGCAAAGATTTCAGCCTGGAAAACTGTGGCAAACTTTCCAAGAGGAAAAGAAAGCCGAGTTCCATCCCCAGAACAGTAAACACCTGCTCCAGAATGAGAACCAAGCTTAGAGCCATCAGTATACCAAACCAAACAGTTGTCATCAAGCCAACTAGGAGACAAAAGCCAATCCTCCCTGGAAGGGAAAAAGATTTTAAAAGGCTTATGAAAGGCAAATTTCATAACCATGTAGTCACTAGGCATAATGAAAGAAGGAAGATCAGCAGCAAATGAAATGAGGGAACCCCAAGACAGATGTCTAGAATAATCCTTCCACAAGCCCAGACACATGAAACGCTTCATACAGGTTAAAGCCTCAGCTTCAATACGCAAATAAAGTGGAAGAAGCCCAAGCAAACACTCAAGGGCAGCAGTTGGAGTAGTCCTAATGCAGCCTGAAAGAGCAACACAGACCATCCTTTGCAACCTAGTAAAGCTAGTTCTAACAGTAGTCAGTCTAGTCCGAGACCACCAGACAATACAGCCATAGGTGATGATAGGACAGATAATCATTGAGTAAATCCAATGGACAGCCCTGGGACATAAACCCCAGGTTCTTCCAATGGAACTCTTACATGCCCAAAAGACCTTTGTGGCCTTACGTAAGCAATACTCAATATGCTTACTCCAGTTCAACTTTGTGTCAAAAAATACACCCAAGAACTTGACCTCACATGAAGGCGACAGCCTATTACCCAGGAAGTAGACATCACCGAGATTTAGATATCTTCTCCTAGAAAAAGGAACAAGGTTTACCTTGGAAGGATTAACAGATAAGCCCGAATCAGAGCACCAACGTGCAACATGCTGAAGAGCACCATTCATAACATCAGAGACAGAGTTACCAAACTTGCCCCTGACAACAATAGCCACATCATCAGCATAACCAACACATGGAATACCAAGGTTGGCAAAATGGACTAACAAAGAGTCAACAACAATGCACCACAGAATAGGAGAGAGCACTCCCCCTTGTGGACAACCAGAGCTAGCATGAACCTTCATGCAAGTACCCATAAAAGAGGCACAAACATACCTAGAGGATAGCAAATTAGCAATCCATCTGGTAATAATAGGATTAGCACCCCTCAAGTCAAGAGCACGAATGATAGTGTCAAATGAGACCTTATCAAACGCCCCTTCAATATCAAGAAAAGCAACAAGGGCAATTTCTTTATCATTAATGCACTTTTCCAAAAGAAAGGAAAGGTCATACAATGCAGTATTAGTAGATCTTCCAGGTTGATAGGCATGCTGTGAGGAAGACAGTGGCCTATCAACAATAACAGAATCCCTGAGGTATCTGTCAATAAGCTTCTCCATTCCTTTCAACAAAAAAGAAGAGAGGCTAATAGGCCTAAAGGACTTGGCATCAAAGTAGTTATCCTTCCCGGGCTTAGGAATGAAAACCACCCTAGTATTCCTCCAAGACTGAGGTATATACCCATAAGCAATGCAAGAACGAAAAATTCTGCAAAGAAAAGGAGCAAGAAAGTTAAGACCCTTGATAAGAAGCACAGGAATGATGTCATCCATCCCCGGCGACTTAAAGGGTTCAAAAGACTTTATAGCCCAGATGACCTTGTCATGGGTAACCACCATTTTAGCAGCATCCCAACTGTCCTTACTGCAAGTATGTGAAGAGACAGAGCTATGCCTATCACAATCAGTAGTACCAGAGCCGGGAAAATGAACTCGCAGCAGCTCAGCTAAAGTTTCTTCACTCGACTCACTGTATCTACCAATAGGAAGACGAATAGCATTCAAACTAGAACTATAATCTCTAGTCAAAATTTTTGCTACCTTAGCAGTAGCAGAAATACCATTAATACCATCACAGAACGACTGCCAAGAACGTCGCTTAGCAGTTCTAATGGCCTTATTGTAGGTAGTGAGGGCATCCCGATAGGCTTGCCACTCACCAGACTTCCTAGCTCTATTAAAGAGCTTCCTACATTTCTTACGTAAAGAACTAAGCTCAGAAGACCACCAAGGAACACGCCTTGGGGAGCTAGTAACCGTAAGCTTACAGCTACTATGATAAGAATTGAGAATGATCTGTTGCAACTGGTCAACAGTCAACTCGATATCATCAGTAGAATTGAACTTACCAGAAAAGGTGGAAAGGCCTTTTCCGAGAAGCTTTTCAAAAGAACCCCAGTCAGTAGATCTCGGGTTCCTCCTAGCAACCTTTACATAGTAAAGGCCTTTAACAGAAAAAGTGATCAGTTGATGGTCAGAAGCTGTAACTGCATCAGACACCTTCCAATCAGAGATGTACCCTAAGCATATAGAGTTACACAGAGTCAGGTCAATAACCTCTCTTCTATTAACCGTAACAAAAGTAGGTTCATTGCCTCTGTTAAGGATACACAAGTTATAAAATAAAATATGATCCATCAGCACATCTCCCCGCTTGTTGCAATCACTACTTCCCCACAAAGTGTGGTGAGCATTTGCATCACAGCCAAAGATGAGCCTAAAGCTTGAACGACAATAGCTAAGAATAGACTTAGCCAAGTCAGACAATGGTTCTAGCTCCTCGTAAGGAAGATAGGCAGAGACAAAGACAAAATCAACATTTGCAGCTCTGTCATTGAGTTTGACTTTAACCGCAACCATATCCTTATTCAGGAAGTTGACAAGATTAAAGGCATTAAGTTCAGACCTAGCAATAATGCAAGCCCTGGGAGTATCGCAAAAGGTGTCATAGAAAATATTGAAACCTTTAACGCTAATTCCGATGATTTTACCATCATGGGTCCAAGGCTCTTGAATAAGAACAATGTCAAAATCTCCATCAACCAGCCTCTTGGAGAGAAGAGCCGAAGCAGCCTTGCTATGATGGAGATTCAACTGACCAACTCTAATTTCATCCATAACAGAGAAACAGAGAAGCAACAGCCAGGTAGAAATTACCCATCATGGCCTGACTCAGGCGAAGAGTCCTTCTGCAACAGCTCCAAAGCCTTATCAATCCCACACAAAGACTGCGGCGAGCCAGCTAGCAAAGTGCCCTCTGACCCAGAGTCCAGTGCATGATCAGATAAGTCAAGAGCATCACTAAAGGTACTCGCCTGAGAAGCCGAAGGGGACGGAGCCACCTCAAAAGCAGATGACACCTGAGAAACAGGAGGCTCAAAGGAAGCCAGGGGCTCAGCAGACTCTGAGGAATCCAAAACAGAAGGATCCACAGAAGCAGTAGATACCACCTCCTTAGGTTCCCGTTTATTGGGATCGTGTAGAATCTTAAAGAATCCACGATCAAGACCAGTGAGAGCAGAGAAACCAGACCTGCGCATCACCTCAACATCCTCAGAATCAACCTCGAGAATCCATCTAGCAGAGTTATATCCTGCAGAACACTGCAAGACACGCCACTCCATAGCTTTCAACTTAGGGTTGTAACGCTGAAGACGTCTCAGAAACATACTAGAGCCAGAGAACTTGTCTCTAGTCCTAAAAGCGACTTTAACAGGCTTGGGCAACTCATCAGCATTCAAGACTCTGAGAACTAAGTCACCCAATGTCCTATTGCCGAAGTTGCAATTGATCCATTCCATTGTAGCAGCATTACTACACTGGAGAATCAGAGCCCCCTTAACCAAGTTATTGGCAAGAATTTCAGGCAGACTGTCTCCAAAAGGAATAGAGTCAATCAGCTTCAAAATCTCACGCTGAATACAATCATAATCATCCAAAGACAGCCTGTCAGAAGGGAAATCCCTCTTAACAATGGCTACCCTGGTCGAAGACTGAACAGCATGAGCATAAGAGCAAGGTTGGTCATTCTCTCCAGAACGGATGTCCCCCCCTTGAGGTTGGACATTCTTCCCAGACAGAGCACTCGAAGAAGGTTGGACATCCTTCCTTAATTTTATCTGAAAAGCCTGCACTGTGGGGGATGGCGTTGAACCCAAAGGCCGAGACCTTTTAGTACCAACACCACCATCACCACCAGCAGCAGCACAAGAAGCCTGAGACAATTGTCTCCTCTTCTTTTTTTTCAAGTTCTTCTTCTGGCTTTTGGTCAGAACCCCAACACTAGACAGTTCATCCCCCCTGGGCTGCTGGCAAAAGCCAGCCTCTCCACTAGAAGATGGACCCGCATTAATGGTCCCAACCAAACCAGAGCCTTGATCTTTCTGCTTAGTCCAAGCTGAAGCTGTGTCACCAGTTACACCTAAAGGTAAACCAGTTACCACAGCAGCATATGCTCTGGTTACACCAGAAGGTAAACCAGATGCCGGAGACTGTAACAAATTTTACTTGAATTTGCATATTATCCAAGTACTTAAACCAAAACATTATATTTTTTAGGCATGACCAAAAATCCAGAAAATCAGGAATCGCTGCAGTTCTGGCGATTCTGGATTTTCGGAAAAAAAATTAGCTTGAAATGCATTTTAAGCAATTTCCAAATAGCCCCTAATATACTGAAATTCTTTCGTGTAAATAAATAGTGCACTAATTCTTTCGCCTGTAAATAAATAGTGCATGCTTTTCATACAATATGTTTATATGAAATATGCTTTTGAGCATATAAAAATTCTGTCAATTTATCTTGTTTAGAACAGTAAAAATATACCAATGAGAAATTTTGCCTACAGATATAATTTGAATTTTTTTTTTTTTTTTTTTTTTTTTTTTCTAAGTCTATGTACACAAAGAATCTCAATACAAAATTTCAAGTAACATTTCTATATAATATAGATTCAGATTATCAAATTAGGATTTTTCTTCTAATTACTGTTATTAATTTACGTTTTAAACAGATTCATGCAGAGACCAACTGCTAAACACCTGTATTTTTGGGTTTAGTACACCATACAGTCGGTAACAAAAGTGTCCAAACACTAGCAAAAATTCCTATGTAAAAAAAGTACACTTCATACGGTTTTGTTAAAAAAATCCTTATCAAATCCTGCTCTTAGTCAGTCTAAGAACATAATTCAACAAGGATTTATTTAACAAAACAGTGTTAAGTGTACTTTTTTTTACATAGGAATTTTTGCTAGTGTTTGGACACTTTTGTTACCGACTGTACCTCAAATTGTGTAATCATAGCAAAAATTCAGTTTTATAAGTTTGATCCTAGAACAATACTTTCTATATCATATATAGGCAAGAGAAAATTAATTTAAGATTATTAAAATTAAAGATAATGTTTACAAGCCCATACACATAACGATGTGCATAATAAAATGTATTTAAAGTTTATAAATTAGAAATCAAATTATTTATGGCAAAAATGGTATTGCTAAAAAAGAAGGTAAATGCACAGCTAGTTATCATCAGACAACAGAGATAAAACAAATTACATATAGGCAAAAATCAAAATTGCTATATATACCTGCTCTGCTGAGGCAGCTGTTGATGCTATTGTTCCAGTTTCTCCAACTGGAAGTTCCATATTCAAATCAAGTCTAAAAAAAAAAAAAAAAAAAATCATAATTAAGAAACAAATTTAGACAAACAACTAATAATAATTAAATAAACTGCAACAATATATGGTGATCAAGAAACATAGTTATATGTTAAAAGAAAAATTGATAAAATATTGTTTATATGTCTAAATTACAGGTTATAATCCTAATTATTCATGAATGAATTGAACGAATTCAAATTACTCAAATACTACCCTATTTTTTGTATCACAGAGACTGGGAAGGGGGGTGGGGGAGAAAGTACATTACATTATCTGTACCTGCCAACCTCACACAGACAGATGGAAACACGAAGAATCATGCTCGAAAACCAGAAGATTTCAGAAAAAAAGGAAAGATTGATTAATTGTATTGCTAAGTATTTCTCCCTCCCAGAATTACTAAATATGATGTGGCATCATGTAAGCCCTTTTTGATATGCCCTCTAGTGAGGCAATATAAAAATTCAGCAGTAGAGAAAAATACGTTGGCCGGTATGCGTCAACATTCTCCAACTCAAAGAAACAAAAATAAAATTAATTCTATTAATATATGGTCCGTCGTTTACTTACCATAAGTGGTCCGTTGAGCCGGAGTCGAACACGTGATAATGGATACTACCGAAAAAATGAAATTGAAACAATTAAATAGAACTCGAGGTCGAATTAAAACAAAACTAACGAAGATTAATAGTTTTGTAACGGATTTTAAGGAATCGCATGATTCTAAAATAGACAGCATTAATATTGAAGAAAGATTGAAGGTCATCATTGAACTAAAAGAGGAAATTGATATATTATTTAAAGAACATATTAAAATAAATCCTGAAGATGAAGAAACTTCATCGACTATTGATACAGCGATTTATGACCTAGAGGATCAAAGTTCGGCTTTAGGGGAAAGTTTAAAATGCTTACTTTCTAAAATAAATGTAATAAATATGGATGACTCTTTAATTCATAAAAATAAAAACAATTCTAAATCATGCAGGGGTTAATACAGGTCGAGTTTACTACCGTTTATGGGTACCTTCACAAAAATCGACCTGGCAAAAAAAGTATCTTCACAAAAATCATACAGCTAAAATCGGTACTTTCACAAAAATCTTAGTCCTCCCAGCAAAATCTAGCATTTTTAATTAGCACATTTTCAAAGGAAAGTAATTCGTGCATTTCTGACCTGTTGATGCGATTTGCGACGCAAGAATCATACAGAATGTTGGTTTTAATCTACACACAAGCGTTTGTTATGGGCGAGAAACAGTGCAGCATATGTAAACAAAACGATCCTTGTGTGTATCGGTACAGACACGCTCTGAAGTTGTGGCCATAGTGTACTGTTTGCTGATTCGTCAGGTGGTTTAACATTTTGGTGACTGTATGGTGATGTGTCTATCCTCCCTGGTACAATTCATGTATACTGCAGTGATACTAACACAAATAAAAACAACTTCTACTTACACTATCTCTACTGAACTGTTTATTTCAGAGTGAAGTAAGTTTTGGATTTTGGTTCCTGTTCTGCTATAAGCCTCACACTAGCTGCTGAGAGTTAATTTTATTATTCTACTTTGTTCAACCCCCCCCCCCCTCCATACACACAGAGAGAAAGAAAAAGAGTGCACTACAATTTTTCACAAAAATAAAATATAGTTAAGATTTTTCACAAAAATAGGTATTAAGTTTGAAATCTTAGATTGGCCCCTGTCATGTGATTCACACTGTAAACTTCCACAAATTCCATTACCGATATTTAGCGGAAAAATAGAAGTATATTCAACTTTTATAGTACAATTTAAAAATATGATTGAAAAAAAATGCTAACTTAAATGATGAAGAAAAGTTATTTTATTTAAAGGCTTTGTTAAGCGGAGAAGCGAAATCTACTGAATCAACCAATGACACATTCCAGTCATTGTTATTAGCGTTAGAAAAACGTTATGAGAATAAAAGAGTTGTTGTAGACACTTATATTCAATCAATATTAAAGCTAGAAAAACTACAATACGAATCCACGAGAGGCTTAAAACAAATTACTGACATTGTCAATAAATCGTTAAGAGCATTATAACTGCTTAATTTAGAATCTAATAACCTGTCAAATGCTATGATTGTAAATATAATACTATATAAGTTGGACAAAGGTACGCGAAAAGCATATGAATTATCAGTATCTTCTAAAGAAATTCCATCATTAAATGATTTAATAGAGTTTTTGCAGTCAAGATCCGTTGTTTTGGATCAATTAAGTAAATTAGAAAAAGAGAAAAATCAAAATAGATATCAACATTCTGTAATTCGAAACCAACATTTAGGAAATAAACAAAATACATTTTTTATAAATCCTGATAAGGATGCAAATAAAAAATCCTTTCCAAAACAGTGCGTATTATGTAATGATTTCCATGCTCTATATAAATGTGAAAATTTTAAAAGTTTAAATGTCGAAGAAAGGATTAATATAGTTGAATCACACAAATTATGTAAAAACTGTTTAAAACCACATTCCCATCCTTGTAATTCTACATACACATGTAAAATATGTTCTAAAAGACATAATACTTTGCTTCATTTGAGTGAACAGGAAATGATTGGCGCCTCCGATCTTTCATCGCAAACCGAAAGTGAGGAAAGAAATCAAATAATGTCGTCTTCGTTAACGACCAATGCAAGAGATTCTAGTAGTCTTTTATGTACATTTTATGCATATATTGAAAATGCCTTTGGAGAAAAAATAAAGGTAAAAGGAATCGCTGATTCCGGCAGTAATTTGAATTTTATAACATCTGAAGTTGCTAACAAATTAGGATTGAAATTAGAACAAACAAATACATCGATTATCGGCATAAATGGAGGAGAAACTATTGTTAAGAATAAACTGTCAGCTAAAGTAACAAATAAAAAAGATGACTTTTCAAAGACTATTAACTTTGCTATTTTACATAAAACAGTGGACAGAACTCCAGCTAATAAAATTAACATTTCATCCTTAAACATACCGTCAGAAATTACTCTTGCAGATGATAATTTTTACATTCCTAGCTCCATTCAAATTCTTATAGGAAACACTCTATTTTTTGAATTATTAAAAGAAGGTAAATTTAAATCACACAATGAGTGTTTCTTTTTTCAAAACAGTGTCTTTGGTTATTTAGTCACTGCAACTGATAAATTTCAAGATTTTAATGTATCAAATTCGGAGCAATTCACCGGACTAGTTTTAAAGCAAGAGAACTTCGTTTCGAGCAAATATTACGGCGATAACTTTAAAGAGTTGCGAAATAACTTCATTCAGGAAAACATAGCGGAAACCAATACGAAACTCAAGATCAAGTTTATATCATCAATAGGAGATAAAATCCAAAAAAGTGTGTCAATCAAAAAGAAACGATATAAGAATCTGCCATCTCATAATAAAATCTCTATTGTGAATAACAAAATTTCATTAAATGATCAGAAAGAGGTGAGCATCAGGCACCCCTCCAGTGAAGTGTCTCAAAATAACAATTCAAACTGTCCCTTTTCAAAACATATGTTTTTACGTTCGTTCAGACAATCGAACTGTATATATGTGTTTTTATTAAAATTCATTTTTAGATTACTGATGATCTTATCATGGATAAAAACCCTTTCGAAAAGGCTCATAATCAGTGAACTAATTAAAATTCCATTCTGGACAAATACTTTCCTTTTGGCATCTGACATTTCGGTGTTAAAATACATTTTTTGCCACTCAAAAACTCAAATTGAAAGGATTTTGAACAGTAATAACACTGATCTTTTTTTTAATCTTAGTTTTATTTCCAGATTGCGAGATGCAGACTGGCGCCAAGCACTTGGTAAGAAAGTTATTAATTGATGATGCAAACATAAGGGTAACTTTGATTATTTGTGTTTCTCATTTTTTGTTTATTTACTTACTCATTCTTTTGCGTGATTTATTTTTGCTTATTTATTTAGTTACTCAGTTATTTAATACGTGCTATTATTAATTGTACGTAATCTTAAAAAAAAACTTTGTTTAAAAAATATTGTAAATAAAGCTAAAAATATATTTTATTAGAGACATTTAGAAAAGATAATAATTCTAATTTGAGAAAAAAAAAACAAAAAAAACCTGTTTATTATTATTACTGGTGACATATAATCCTCATTCATTATTTCAGATTATCTTAAATTGAAAAAAATATAAATATATTCTTATGGTTTTTAAATTAATTGAGAAAAACGAAGTTATACTAACACATAATAAAATATAAAATAAACCTATCTTTACTTCGTAGTCGTTCTAAGATCTTTCTGCACCGGGCACCCGGTCCTCTTCGGAGAACGTTAACACTGTGACGGAGACTTAGGCTTCTGGCTGCATCCTTGTTGACTTTTCAACAGGTGGTTCCATGCCCTATTTGGGGCCACTGCGCCGCTTTCGTTACACGTGTCGTCATTGGTGGATATCTCGATGGATTCGCGATACATGGCGTATTGATAGCTATTGTAATCGGATAGTTTAGTAGTTTTATCGAATTCTATCTTGATATCGCTAAAACATATAACGAAAACGATATCAAGATAGAATTCGATAAAACTACTAAACTATCCGATTACAATAGCTATCAATACGCCATGTATCGCGAATCCATCGAGATATCCACCAATGACGACACGTGTAACGAAAGCGGCGCAGTGGCCCCAAATAGGGCATGGAACCACCTGTTGAAAAGTCAACAAGGATGCAGCCAGAAGCCTAAGTCTCCGTCACAGTGTTAACGTTCTCCGAAGAGGACCGGGTGCCCGGTGCAGAAAGATCTTAGAACGACTACGAAGTAAAGATAGGTTTATTTTATATTTTATTATATTCTTATGGTTTATTTTATTATTCTTGAAATGTTATATATTTTGAAAAATAAGGTTTAACTGTATATATGTATATAATGTGTTGGTAAAATAGATTTGTTTGCATTATAGTTTATGTCTTGGTAAGTTAATTTTCTTTAATATTATGTGTTGTGTATATAATGTATATAAAATGTTCCGGAACATATCTTTAATTATGATTTATATATTATTTGGTTGCAACCTATATTATTTTTATATTACTATTGTATAATGCAATTTTCATATCAGATTCATGCTATTCATATGATATATTATTCTTGAAATTCAAAAATTTCAAGGCGGGGTGTATGTTAAGTATTTCTCCCTCCCACAATTACTAAATATTATGTGGCATCATGTAAGCCCTTTTTGATACGCCCTCTAGTGAGGCAATGTAAAAATTCAGCAGTAGAGAAAAATACGTTGGCCGGTATGCATCAACTTTCTCCAGCTCAAAGAAACAAAAATAAAATTAATTCTATTAATATATGGTCCATCGTTTACTTACCATGTATAATGAAATAATAATACACTATTTCATAAAATTAACCACTTCACCAGCTACTGTTATGTGTGGAAGGCTAAAATTCTCCCAAGTTATCTCGGGATAAACAGTCAAATGGTTAAAGTATATAATCAACATATACATATTATTTAAATACCATTGTTGGTTGGTTTGTATCATTTGCATGTTTGATCCGGAAGATGTTAAAAACATATTGAAAAGGCAAGTTAAAGCAAAGATTAATTATAAAACATTTAATACGTTATTTAAGTAATTAATTTTAAAGATATTGCTTATTGATACAAGATTCACTGTGATGACACATGGAATGGCGTAGATTTGCAAAAATAATAGGCATGTCCATAGTTCACATGCATCTTTTGCAGCAACTGATAGTCTGGTAACCAGTCCTCATCAAATTCAAAGGGACTCTCATAAACTGTGCTCTTAATGTGGCCTCAAAAGGCAGGGCAATGCATTATGTTCAAAAACAGTGCAGAGAATGATAATTAAAATTAATAAGGCCCTTTTACCAAGCAATCTCATCAGCAACATCTAACACGACCCCTATGCAGCATTTCTACACCAAAATTCTTATATTACATCAACTTATATTGGTCCTCTCCACTTCCTCCTCAAATTTTTACAATATTAAACACCAGATGAATTTAAATAAACTTTTTTAAGTTTAAAGAAAACTAACAAATAAGAGCAAGTTTTCTTTTACACATAGTATCATGAAAGGATTCTAAGAAATGTTTTTACAGAGAAGCGCAAGAAATAATTGATAATTTTAAAAGCTTCAACTAATAGGTTACACATAAAAATGGATTTGTGCTTGATAATTTTACCTAATAAATAAATAAATAATAACTTTAAAAATAGAGAAATACAAACAGCAACAAAACTGAAAATCTCATATCCCCCCCCCCCCCCCAAAAAAAAAAAAAAAAAATCGTATTTTGTTCATATTAATTTACACCTATTACTTTTATTTTCCCTTAATTTTCTTATACTTCTTTATTATTCATAAATAATTTTTAACTAAAAGCACCTGCTAATAATGCAACCCACAAGCAAAACCACCCAGTAATTTAAATTATAAAAAAAAAAAAAAAAAAAAAGAACAATGATCTAATTAAATTAAAACACAGAGGGAAAAAAACAAAACATACCCTGCTTCATCAGCAACTTGTTGCATAAGATGCTCCACATCATTCTGAGGCACTGAAACAGTTGTTGTAGAACTCATAGTATCTTCCATATAAGAAGACTGGACATCTAAATCTTCAAACTGTTTTTCAAATTTATCCATTAAAGCAGATATCTAACATAAAAAACAATATAGAAGATAGCATTATGAATTCGTAATATTTATTATCTCTCATCACATCTAGTAGAAAGAAATATTACAGAAATATCTTGAATGCATTTTAGCACTTGACAAAATCACTGCATACTTGTCCTTGTCACCATATCAATTTTGAAAATCTTATACAAGGCATTCGAAGTATGTCATAAAAGATATAAATAAAAAGGATAAAAGATATAAGTAAAACATAAATTTGATATCACTGTATCCCCATGAGATGGCAAATAGATCAAATTATTGATAGAGTCATTGTTAAAGCAGATGTAGCTACGTAGCTATTTTAGTGCAGATGCAGTCTCCTGACTGCAGAATCAACATTCCTGTTGTACACTGGTAGTATGGAACATACTGATATACTGGTATTTTCTTTGACTACTAGTTCTAACACCAGTTAAGTACCATTATCACTTTATCCATGACCTTCAACCATCAACTTTTCTGAGGCTTATGATGCCACCTTATCAATATAAACAATAGCTCCTAATGCTGCCAGGCATTGCATTTCAAATGTTCTACTGTTCAGAAAAAAGATTTAATTTCTCTCATACAAGATAGTGAAAATTAAAATATCACTGAAACTATACCTATGAAATCCAGAGACCAAGATTAATTTCAAAAGCAAATTTTAATTTAAATTACAATTTTAAGATATAGGATAAATTTGAAACTGGTACTACTGTAATAACAATTTGGAACAGGTTAAATCTATAAAAATGTAAAAGCACTGAAACAATTCACCCTTTAACATTCACTCCACATTTTCTTTTAAAATTTGGTGAACTATTTTATTCGCGAGAAATTTTTAGTGCAAAACATCTACATGTTATCCTGATTAGATTAAAAAAATAAATAACTTCAGAAATAAACACTACAAATTGAAAAAAAAAAAAAAATAATAATAACAATAATATTTTTTTATCGTTTAATGCAATATATATATAATATATATATAGTATATATATTTTTTTTTGCGTTAAAATAACAGCATGGTTCTTTATCAGGTGAAACAACTAGGCATAAGTTTATCATCAAAGAAGCAAGATGCACTTGCGCCTATTAAGGAATTTAAAGTGACTCTGGCTTACCTTGAACTATTATTTGGTAAATTTTGGAGCAATATCTACCGAAAAAAGAAAAAAGTTTAAAAATAGATAACAAGTAAAAAATTTTTGAAAATTTGTTGTATAAAAAATGTTAAATGTATGATTTTAGTATGAAACAATGAATATTAAAAGATTAATGCACTAAATTACTGACTGCTTGAAAATATGTAATAACGCAACATTAATTTTTCATGCTTTTTTTTTTTTTTTTTTTTTTTTTGCATTTGAAAATCTACATACCAAGATTAGATGCTAATGGACAATATTCCTGTGACGTCACAGTGGGTAAAATCGCCGAACACGTGGCCGATATTTTGTAAACAAATTAGATTCAAGATGCCATTTTATTGTTACGCATAACATTTTCCTAAATATTTCTCCAGTGAAACTTAATAATCAGATATCTGTTCAAACAAGAACAAAAGAGAAATGTAAACAACTGAATCGAATGATAAAGTTAAGACTATTCCATATCGTAAAATTGCAGAACATTTTATGTATGCACACATATATATATATATATAATGAATAAAAGATTAATAAGAACATTTTATACACACACACATATATACAGACAACAAAGCTTAAACAATTAGAATTTCAATCACTTTAATAAAGGAATTTATTAAATGGAACATCCAATTAAATTTGTTAACATCGCCACAGTTCACATGGCAACTTTTAATAATACTACGTTGATAATAGTAAAGTATATTACTAAAACGGGATTGAAAACAAAACAAAGGCATCACTATATCACTCTTACTTCAATTTCATATAATCTGTAACTCTTATAAATAATATTGCAAGATAAAAGTTTGTAGGCCACAATGCTTTGCTATGGTAGAGTTGAGAACTGTTTTCCGAAAACAGCTGATTTTTTATAGTCTCGAACCCAAAGGAGGAATATGGTCCATTGAAGATAACTTTGAATATAAAGTGCCAATAACTTTATTTATACTCATTTTATCCTTATAAACATCAGACAACATTTCTAATTTATTCTATATTCCAAAGCATTGTTAATATGTCTTTTTTCAGACCACTTTTTTTTTTTCCTTAGTAGAGTATTTTTCTCCAATATCATATGTATGATATCATAATTATGAATGATTAATTAATATGAAAATTATTCATAAAATAAAAAGTGGCATGAAATAGATGAGAGTACTAATAATGGTATGTAATAAATTAGAAATTTTGGCAGGTCTCTAAGTCTGCTATTGTCAAATTTAATAACATACCTTTTCAAGATTCATGCTTTTCATAGCAGCATCCATGGACTTAACAACTCCAGCCATTGACTGAGTGACCTTTTTTGTTGTGACAGCTGTTTGTACTCTACTTGAAACAGCATCGACCCGGGATGCCATTCTTAAATAATTTAAGGCTTGATTCTTCTGTCTTATAGCATTCTCAGCATGAATTCGAGCACCTTCCATATTATTCTTTTGAATGGCCTAGCAAAACAAAAATGTAAATACTTATATATTAAAAAGCTTTTTTTTTTCTTCTTTTAATCTTTTCCTCAATGACTTATTTACTCTTAAGCTGACGAAAGAAAAAGAAAAATGATGTAGTTTGCATATATTATAAACTTAAACATACTTTCCAACTGTTATAGGAAAGCATCACAGAGCTAGTATAATAAGCACAAAACTTTGAATAACCACCATAAAATTCAAGAACTCACAACAATTGTTTCAGGTCGAAAGAAAACACGACCCTTCATCAGGCGAACAAAGTAGGCATGAGTGTTGCAATGCAAAGTTGCCGCTTTGTTTGCAATGCAGTACTCGTGCCTACTTTCTTTGCCTGATGAAAATTGAGTCTGATTAGTTAACTCAGACCCAAAGTATAAATTCGGCTACTAGAGACAAAGCAATTATAACCGCTTCAGCTAGAGAATTCGGCTACAGAAATTTAATCTAATACACTTGAAATGCACATTTTCTTAAAGAAATTGAAAAAAAAAAAATTACTTTTGTGCTGAGACATATGCTCAATATCTCATACAGTGAAACTTGAATAATTCGAACTTGTTTAATTCAAAATTCTGAATAATTAGAATTTTTTACTCGGTCCCTTGAATTTTGTACTAAAATAATGTAAAAAAATCATGGATAATTCAAATTCTATTTTGGATAATTCGAATTATTCATACGATTACCTTTAAAATACAGTCAAACCTCGTTAACGTGAACCTCAAGGGGGATAAAATTTTTTTTCATGTTACCAGTAGTTCAGGCTATGAGTAACTAATTTTCATACAGCTAAACTAATATTCATTTAGACGGTGGAAGCAGTTCATATTAAAAGTAATTCATGTTAACAGTGTTCACATTAACGAGGCTTGACTGTATTACAGTAAAATTTGTTCCCGAGATTTTTCTCAGCTAAAGTCCATTATTTTTTTTAACAGTCTTTCAAAAGAAGGATAAGGAAATACAAGAGTATTTCCTACCTAGTGCATCAGAAGATAGGGTCCATATACATGAACTTCGATGTTTTTTTTTAAATTGAAAGTCATGTCTAATGTAGATGATTCTATTTTTGTATCAGTTGATAGGTTGAAGTCATATGCTATGACACAAAGATTGTACTTAAAGAAGCAATCAAAAATATCTGTCTATTTTTTAAAAAGCGTTGAATAAATTAAGCACGGGAAAAAAAAAAAAAAATGATTTAATATGGGGGGGGGGGGGGGAATGTAGCACTATTCTTAGATATAAAGTTTTTGTGTTAAATCTTTGATCGCAGAGTTTTTTTTTTTTATCTCTTCTTTTGACAAAATAGTACATGTAATTCAGATTTTTGGATATTTCAAAATTTTCCTGGTCCCTTCAACTTCGAATTATCCAAGTTCTACTGTATTTAGAAGTATATTTGGAAGAATTTAAAACCAATATGCCAGTATTCAAAGTTTTGTGCTTATTACTTTTAAACTGTATTCACTTTCTGATGACACTTTAAAATAAATTTTCTTTTATATTACAGAGAAAGAAATCTTTATAGTTTTACTTTAATGAAAAACCATTTAACAATTTGCTTCTGTGTAGCTCTGTATACTATATAAAATCAGCAAGGCTACAGAAATACATTTTGTTTTTAGCTATGGAAGAAGAAACTTCACAAATAAGGATTTTTATAACTTTATTTTGAAAGAAAAAATCATTAGAAAGATTGCTTTTATGTAGCCCTGTATATCTAAAAATTGCATATATGATAATGCATTAAAAAAAAAAAAAAATCCTCATAACACTAAAAATTTCCATTGAGAAATTGCCATTTATATTTTTTAACGTAATAGAACAACTTTGTGGGCCTTATAAACCAATGAACTACACTAAACATAATTTATTCTAGGTAAAATAGTTTTTTCTTTATCTTAATATAATGTATATTATTTTCATTATGTTGTATGCAAATATGTTAAAATAGGCTAAAAAAAAAAAAAAAAACTCATACAGCCATAATTCATTTGAAATCTTTAAAAATATTTATGGAATTAAAGCATGGACAGACAGATAGATGAATTGAAGTCATATTCACTTTTAAACATTATCATTAAGTGTTAAAATTGCATGATACAACTAAAAACGTACTTCCAACTAATTTTAATTATATCACCTAATATATCTGAATATTTTTATGTGACACTATAAATCGATCATTAGTGCTAACTTCTAACTATAGAAAACCCACTTTTGTGCATATGAATAATATGTTTTTATAATTACATTTTATGCAGCATAAAGTTATTAAGATATGCTTTATAGAATTATCTCTTTTAGAATATAATGTATTGGAATTCTCTTGGGTACCCCCTGTACATAAACTAGTTATGCTATTTATACGAATTTTACTACGGAATATGCTATAATGAACTTAAATAATGTATGTTAGTTTCAAAGTTATGTGAAGTTTCAACTTTGTTGAAAAATATTTTTAACAAAGTCTTTTTAATGTTTTTCAACTTTATTGAAAAGCATTTGAAAAAAAAATGTATTTTGCAATTGTGTATACAAATTTTACTATAAGCTTTTTTTTTTTCTTTTTGATTAATTGATTTGTCTGAAACAACCTCTTTCCTTCTCCATAAATGAAATTTCTATTAATAGAAAAGTATGTGTGCCGAATTAGTTAAATTTTTGTCAATAAAAAAAATTATTCAAAATGATATACATTATTTTAAAAGATTATTCTGGTAAGTGTTTGCTTTTAACTGATTTTATTCTAGTATATTAAAATTATGTACACCATTTTTTTTATAATTAAGCTCAAAAACTTCATGTCATTTTATAGCCATTCTGTATTCCAAATAGTTAAATCAGAATATGCTTTAAGGTGTCAATATAATATTTGCATTAATGTCATTTACAAAACTTTATATTATGTAGCAATAATGCGAATAAAGGTTTCTTTTTTAAAATTACAATTTGTTTCTAGATGCTAATATTATTGCCACTAAAGCATCATAACTTCTGCTTCATGTTAAAAAACTATTTTTAAGCAAATAAAATTGACAAAAAATTTGCATTAGCTTTAAATTTAAAGACAATTAACTTATGTTAATATGCTGGAAAATCACTTACTTTTTTCAGTTTAGCTTTTTCAGCCTTCTCTTCTTTTTCACAACGTTTAGAATTTCTCTCTAACTCTTTTGCAGCAAACTTCAAATTAAAGAGATGTTCTAATTTGTGTTAAAGAATTTTTATAACGATATTAAATGTTAATTAAATTTATTTCTGTTTCCACCAACTAAAAATTATAAAAATTTATATTTAAAATATCAAAAAGTGTTTTTAATCATATATTACATTAAAAATATTAAACTTAAAAAAAAAAAAAAAAAAAAAAAACTACATGTAAATCAAAAAAGTAGAACAGAAACAGAATTAAAACTTAATCTAAAAACAAAGAAAACAAGAATTAAATTGTCAAAAATGCTTTGTATGGCTTGAGACATACGAGCGGGGTTACAGTATTTTCTTATGAGCTCAACTCTACTTCCAGCATAAACAGAATAAAAACTTAATCCAAAAACAAAGAAAACAAGAATTAAACTGTCAAAAATGCTTTGTATGGCTTGAGACATATGAGTGGGGTTACTGCCGGAGCTTTGGGAACGTAATTCCCATACTTCTTTTATTTTAATGACTTAATTTTAGATGAAATGCGTGGGAACTCATAAATAGTGCGTACCAGTACTCATTAATGTATCATTTCTGAAAAAACAAAGTCATTTTTTTTCTCTTACTTTTCTTTCCTCCTAAAGAAAAGTATTGTAATGTAACTTGAGCTTGGAACATAAGCTTTTTTTTTCATGTAACTTTACCAGCAAGGAACTATTGGTTTTGCATTGTCACTTTTGACACAGTGGCTAGAAATTGTTAGAATTAACCATAAATAAAAACAAATTGTGTTTTTTCTTTTGCTGTGCATCAAATTGAAACCACAATTTAATAAAAATTACAAAATCAGAAAAGTAAACAGCAGATTTTTTTTTTTTTTTTCCAAAGAAGAAAACTGTAGATTTACCTGGAACTATCAAAAGTAAAATTTCTCAAAATTCATTGATAGACTAGAAAATGAGACACACATACGAATATAAGTTCTGAAGATTAGCGTTCTCATACTTTTATTGCTAGAAATTAAGCCCTGGTTACAGCATGTTTTCAGAAAAACTTAACTCTAATATCAAGATGAATTTAAGGAAATGAAACAAGCAAAAACTGATCAAATTTTCATAAACTCCAGCATAAAATTCATCAATTAAATTTCTAGTAGTATATCTAGGTAAATTCTACAGCCACTACGGACCATATCAATCCATTTCAAAATACAAATACATCCAGGCAGTTCCCAAAACCACATCAGAGCATCTCAATTTATTTCAAAATCCAATAAGATTCTAGATACAGTACGAAGCCGAAAATCCGGAATCGTCGGGACCGCGGCGATTCCGGACTTTCAGATTTTCTGGATTTTTGGTCATGCCTAAAAAATATAATATTATGGTTTAAGTACTGGGATAATATGAAAATGCAAGTAATAAATAATATATTACGATTTTTAAACATATTCTGTAATATTCCTTTTATCAACTTTAACAATACAAAAATAAAAATAAATAAAATTAAAAACAAAACTTGAAAAATAAAACAGATTTATTAAAATATTTGCAAACAAAAATTAGTACAAGTTATAATAATAATAAGAAAAATAATAAGAAAAACATGCCATTTTTAAAACATTTTTGTGATTTTTTTTTTTTAAGTACTTTAGGTTTTTTAATTAAAAGTTTGAGCATAATTAAAATAGAATACAGAATTTAGTTCTCAATTAAATAAATGGTTAAGAACTGTTACTATTATTATTATAATCTTCTTCTCCCTCCTCTTTCAGACATTGCAGATGCCGGTTTTGAAGATTAATAAGAAAAAAAAAAAAAAAAATACTTTTTCGGTTCTTTACTTAGATTTGTTTATGCTTAAATATAAAAAAAAAAAAAAAAAAAAAAAATCGCTGTTGATGATGATGATTAACGCCGCCGAAATTGTCCGGATTGTTGGCGATTCCGGATATTTGGAGTCCCGATTTTCGGCTTCGTACTGTAATACCTTAGATGGAATCTCTCTCTCCCTCTCTATATATATTACTATAACTACCATAAAATCCCGATTATAAGCCCCCCCCCTCGTTTTTCAAATGCAAAACCAGTAAAAAGTAGGAAGGGGCTTATAATCAGGATTATTAGAAATTTCTTTTTTAAAATGTTGTGGTGGTGCCATCTACCACCAGAGAATAAAACTAATATTTATTATCTAATCCAGAATTGAATGTAACTTACAGAAATAAATCTTAAATTATTAATTTAAAATTATTTTATTATTAATTTAAATTATTCTTTTCATGTGGTTAATATGAAAGACTAATTAAAAAAATTAGACTGATTTTGGTAAAGTAAAGGCAAGGTAAATCTTGAAAGGTTATCAAACATTAATTAATTTAGTGTTTATAAATTAATAAGAGTATATATTTAGGTGAATATTAAATGCATAAAACACATTTTATATATTATTGTTAAACATAACATTTTACAAAAGTATGGCATCAATCTTTTTAATTGAAATAATTAAATTAAAAGAAAAGCTAATTTTTTTTTTTTTTTTTTTTTTTTCTTTATGTAACCCTTATTAACTATATTTATTCTTTTGTTTTAAAGCTAAATAAAGAAAGGTTTACTTATAGATTCAATTATTATTATTATTAAATATTGAGAAAGCCTGTAAGAACATCTTCTGGAATTAAGACTGGTGCTGCCATCTATTGGAAAATAGGTTTACAATTTTAATATAGATCTATACTTATTTCATAGTTCTCATTCCCACTTCATTGTTATTTTGTTAAAACAGGAGAAGGGAGTTAATAAATTTTGCAGTAAAAAATATTTTAAAAGAATACATTTATTTAAAATCATTATAGATATATAAGATTTCAGAAAATATTTTTTTACTCAAAATGAAAAAAATGGAGAGGGGGGCTTATTTTTAGGATTATGCAAAAAATCTAAAATTGTCTAAAAGTGGGGAGGGGGCTTATTTTGAGGGGGGGGGGGGTTATGATCGGGATTTTACGGTAAGTATAAGTTAAGTAAAGCTGAATAAGCAAGCTGTTACTGAAAATGGAAACAGTACTATTCATTCAATTCATTATTTTGCTGCTTAATTACAAATATTCAAATCATTATATTTATGCAATCGTAATTCAGGAAACTATTATTTTAAAATGCAGCATTCAAAACTGTAGTAAACATGATGCATTGCAAATTTTCAATTGGTGTTAACCCTTTATTGAGTTACTCAGAAGCAACATGTGTTGTTCTAATTGGCTCTTATGGGATATCAAACCTCCTCCAAAAGCATTTATTACTGTCGTTCTACATTAAGTTATGAAGTAGCCAACAGATACTGTCTTAATTTGATTGGCTGCCACTAGATGACAATACATGCACAAACTTTCGAGGTAACTTTTCATCATTTGCCAATTAACCCTTCAATGCATGGTAATGCGGAGATGCCAACTTCTAATAACAAAAAAGCAGGACATTTTTTAACAGAAATCAGGAGACTTTTTCCAACAAGAATGTTTATAAGAAAAATGAGTAAAATAATGCAAATTTAATTTTAAGTAAAGCTTTATAAGCTTATGTGGTATTTACAAAGCATCAGTATTAAAATTAAATGAATAATATATGTTTCTTGCAATAAAACAAACTATCAAAAAAAAAAAAAAAAACCCTCAGACATACAGTTGTTTAAAATTTAAGTCAAAATGGACAGATTTGATCATTCTGCTCCTAATAATATAAAACAATAAGGATCTTAATTATCTTTGTAAAAGAAAGGGCAATAAAGAAATGAAAATATCAGCTATATTCTAATGAAATTTGAATTCTTTAAGTTTTTAATAGTTATGGTATTTCAAAAAAAAAAAAGAAAGAAATCTTTTAATAATAAGAAATTTTTTATTATGCAAAAATGAAAGTTAAAAACTTATTCTTAGCAAAAATTACATAGTTTCAAAGCATTGTATAGTAATTCACATTCAAACTGAACTTGATAAATTGCAGGGCAAGATAAATTTCAATTTTCTTTCAAAATTTTTTTACCCAATCCCACAAATTTTAAGCCTAAATTATGCTAAGAGGGATAGATAAAAATTTCATAAAAAACCCAGGAGAAATGAATGAAAAATCAGGAGCATGGAAAAACAAGCAAAAATCAGGAGACTCTTGCCAAAAGCAGGAGACTTGGCATGTCTGGTAATGCATATATGAATCAAACCAATTTTTACTGAATTTAGCATTAAAAATAATACAAAACAGATGGTTTACTATGCTGATTTTTATCTTAATATATCCATATAAATATTTGACTGTTCTTTTCCCCAGTACATAACAGCACCAAACAGCCAAGAGCTCAGGAATACTTTTTTTTTTTTTTTTTTCCAGTGGTCAAGCTAGTTTTGTGTAAATCATAAATTCAGTATTAAAGACTTAAAAATTTTACTCTATATAACTGAAGATACGTATTTTTCATTTCTGTGTTAAGATTTAACCACAGAATCTTTGAATTTTTTTTTAATTTTTAGGTTTGATGCATATATTCATCAAACCTAAAAATTAAAAAAATAATCAATAAAAAATGTTAATAATTTTTAAAGTATTTTTCCATATTTATTTAAGCTATGACCATGAAGAAAAAAATTGTTTGGTAAAAATATAAAAAATCATGCATTGAAGGGTTAAAGGGTTTACACTTACAAATAAACTTTACACAACATTTGTTTATTCCCAAGCATTTAATGAATATAAATGGAAGTATTGATTAATGTATGTCACTGAAATATAATTAATGTAATTATACAAAAAAGCATATACGTAATGAAAATATATATACAAATAATTCTGTTTTTTCTAAAAATCACCAAACTTTGCCAATGCTATTATGATAATACACAAGTACTGAAAATTGTTTATAAATTCATTAATCATAGATAGAGAAGAGAATTATCTAAGAATCTTTTTTTTTTAAATTGTGTCAGCACAAGGGTCTACGTCAAAACATCGACGGGAAAAACATCGCCCGTTAATACATTGATGCCAAAACATCGCTTGTCAAAACGTCGCCATGTCAATAACATCGCCTGTAAAAAACATCGCCAAGCAAAAATTTTTATACTGATTTGACTAGACATTGGAATGAAATTTTCTAAACTGCTTTTTTTCAACATGGATCGAAAGGTCAAAAATTAATGCGTGATGATTTGATGTCATGCCAAAAATATTTCTAACACATTTTTCATTAGTTTCTTCCGTACGCATAAAAAGAAAATATTGGATTAGTAAAAAATTTTGACCTTCGGTTTTCAATGGATTAATATGTTTTTAGATGTCCTGAACGTGTTTTGACCATTAAAAAAAATGACTGTGTGTCTCTGTGTGTGTGTGTTACCAACATTTTATAGACACTGTATCGCACAAATCACTGGACGGAATTTAACCAAACTTGATATTTAGTAAAAGCCTTAACTTAATTCGGTGCTGATTAGTTTTTGGGGTATATCGCCCAAAAGGTGGCGCTGCTAAGTTATAATTTCTTTTTTTTTTATTGTATTTCAGCTTATATAGCGTATAAATGCACTAAATAAACATAACTAAACTAACATAATGCACTAAACATTCCACATAAGACACGTGGAATGTATGTTGGGGAAAACTATACAAATTAAATATGAATGCACACTGGCCGATAAGTAACACTTCTATGTTGTAACTTAATCTCTTTTACGAGAAGATAATATCTCAACTTTTATCATATATAAATGCACCGAATTTGGTATGTGAGATGTGCATGTAAATTTAGACTGATTGAATTCGGGTGCATATCGGTCGTCAGATTACGCGTATATGCTGCCTTATTTTCTATTCACGGTAAGGCTATGACTCAGATTTTGTGTTATATAAAAGGGCAAAACTTGGTATGTCAGATATATGTTACAAAAAAATACACTGATTGAATTTGGGTGTATATCGTCCGAAAGGTGGCGCTGCTTTTACTTTTCTCTCTATTAACATTTCTCTATGAATTTTGGTGCAATTTTTATCAACAGTTGCTGAGACACAACCATTTGGAAATTTGCAGAAATTAAAAGCGACACCACCTGTCGGGCGATGTATACCCAAAATGAATCGGCAAATTTGAATAATTTATGTATCACATACCGATTTTGTGCATTTATGTAATATAGAAACTGAGATATAGCCTTTCTGTAAAAGAAATTAAATTACAGTATAGTGGCGTCATCTGCAGTGATAAGCATCTATACTCTGAATCAGCATAGTTTTTCATTTAATTCGTCTCACATACGAAATTTGGTGCATTTGAATATCATAGAAACTGAGATATTGCCCTCCCATAAATGGAATTAAATTTCAGCACAACATCGCCTCCTTGCGACCGATATGCACACAAATTGAATCAGTACAGTTTTACTTAATATTTATCACATATAGTAAGATTGTTACGTTTATATACCATAGAAGCTGAGATATAGCCTTCCTTCAAATAAAAAAAATTGCAGCCTAACAGCGCCACCTATAAGGCGACATGTCTCAAAGCAAATCAACACCAATTTAAGTCACGGTCTAACCAAATACCAAGCTTCGTTAAAACTTCGTGTTTTGTTTCTCTACCTACAAAGTTTGCTGTCATATCATAAACATCACAGATAGATAGATATATTTTCTAAAAAAGAACGAACCATCTTTAGAAGATCTTAAAACGTGTAACGTTATCAAAAACCAGAATACGGGAATTTTCACAAATTCAATTCCTTTTTCTTATATATATGTATAAGAAAATAAGTATGGCCATCTCAAAACTTATTCTGTTCTGTTCCATTTTATAAAAAAGAGTCAATTACGTTTAACATACACAAAGATTTAATTCAACATAGCTTCTCACAATTAACATTTACATAAATAATTTAGTACAATTTTCACCAATAGATGCTGAGATATATGCAACTGAGAAATCGCAAAAAATAATAGCAGCACCACTTTCCGGCCGATATATACAAAAATCCATTAAGTATGTTTTTTTCATAATATATATTTAATACACAAAGTTTGTCACGGTTAAATATCATAGAAACAGGATTTTAGCTTTTTTGTAAACAAGAAGTATTGCAGCACAGTCGCGTCATCTATCCTATCGTCCACTATGCAGCCAAATTGAAGCAGCATAGTTTTGCATAATATTAATCTCAAATATCAAGTGTTGTACATTTATTCACTATAGAAGTTGAGATGTACCGTTTCAATATGCGTTCCTTGAAACAGGATTACATTGCAGCATATCAGTGTCACCTGTCAGTCGATAAATTGAATCAGCAGAGTCTTACACAATATACAATTCATTCACTAAGCTTGATACACTATAGAAGCTGAGCTATAGTTTTTCCTTAACATGGCTGTGCTACTTGTTGGGTGATATAACTGAAAAAATAATCAGTACCAATTTAAGTTCCAACCAAATATTAAGTTCGGTTAAATTCTGACCATTGTTTCGTAAGATACAGTATCCACAATGTTTAGCTAAAACACACAGACACACATTTTCTAAATTTAACCAAATCTTGTTCGTGACATCTCAAAACGTGTAAATTCATCGAAAATCAGAAATAGAAAATTTTTACCAATCCTATACTTTTTTCCTATGTATGGAGCTAAAAGCAATAAATTCATAAAATTCAAAAGTAAGCAGTCAGTTATAGTTAACTGTAAGGCAGTATTTCAGATAAAAAATATGACAGAAAATTACAGCTGACATAATCATAAAACAGAAATTACAAAATAAATAAATAAATCAGAGATTTTCTTTTTTTAACAAATAAAGCTACTGTGCTAAGCTCAGTTATGTAAAATTTCGATTTACCATTCATTCACTCAAAATGTGTTTCAATGACTGGTATTTGGAAAGAATAGATACGAAAAAAACTTTAAAGTTAAATATTTAATTTGTAAAATCTGCAATTTTTAACTTAGAAACTTGATTTTCACAGCATTTGGTGAAATCATAGAGATAGAAAGATTTATAAATCTTTGAAAAAATTGGAACAATTCTATGATATTTACAGCGTTCTTAATTTTACCCCAATACCTTAAAGAATAAAATGTATTCTTTAATTCTTGTCTGGAATAAAATATCCTTTATTCCAGACAAGATGTCTGTTATTGAAAGAGAATCGTCTGCAAGAGGGAATTGTCAAGAGGTAGTGCGTCATAACGTCGCCGGAAAAACACAAAACGAAGTCAAATTTCACATTTTAATAATTTTTATAACTATAATAAAAAATTCAAAAATCAAGCTCCGATGTGCATCATGAGGGGTCAAAACAGACCTCCGTGTAATTTTATTTTTTAATTTTTGCTGGCATCCGTTTGTCCACAAGGCGACCGACATACATACAAAAAAAAATGACACTTTTTATTATATGTAGAAATAAAAATTATTCTTTAGCGATGTTTCTGTCAGCGATGTTATTGGCACGGCGATGTTTTGACGTCAATGTTTTGACGCGCGATGTTTTTTCCGGTGATGTTATGACGCGATACCCAGCACAAAACTGAGTTGAAAAATTTGCATTAGCAACATTATAATCAAAGTCATCTAGGTATAAAACTTCAAATAATAATTATTAAAAACATTACTTAAGATTAATGATTAAATATTCAAATATTATTGTAATTAATAGAAAATATGTAACATAACAAATACACAACATTCGAAGGATACTTTCCATGACTGACACAGACATGATGATGATAGGTGTGACCTTTATCAGTTATTGTATATATAGTTTAGTAACAGAAACTGTTCTCTCTTAAATATCTAGACATAGAAACCAACACAGAAAAAAAATTAAACACTGTAAAAGTATATTTGCACTTAAAAAAGTTAAAGTTTAATTTTAAAGAAATTTCTTCAAAGAATAATTAAATAAAAATCTTGGTATCAATACAATTATAATCTCTATATAAATTTAACCATATAAAAAATGCAAATAAATCGTTTTTATCACTTTCACTTAATCAAAAGCCTTGCTAATTTATCGATACCTTTTTTTTTAAATTATTTATTATTAAAATAATTCTTATAATAACCAATTGTTATATTAATTAGATATATAATTAAACATGTCTAGATGGTGGGTAGGGATAATAGTGTTAAATGTCTATTTTTTATACTGAAAATTCAAAATTTAACCATTTAATATCCAGAATAAAAGGGGGGGGGGGACTAATAATGAAATATTAATTTAATTGAAATTTTAAATTACATAATTCCAATTATCATCACTGGGCCTGAAAGGATTAAGAAAAACTTCAGCTTCTGATGCACACTTAGGCATTTATTGACTCTACCTCATATAGGGCCTAACTTAGGCCCTATACGAGGAAGTCAATAAATTCCTGGAATGATTGGCTACATTCATGCAGGTGTTCATTGGAGGGGAAATACAGACTTGCCAACCAATTTTAATAAAAAAAAGCAGGGTGTAAAAAAATCATGATTTTTTTTTTAAAATCAAAAAAATCGGATTTTTTTTATTTAAATCAGATTTTTTAAAAATAAAATCATACACACACATAAACATTTAAAGAGAATCATATTTTTTAAATATAATTAATCTCAATATATAGAGCTGGTAAATACCTAGTTGTTCATAGTACAAAGCTGTAAATAAAATATTTCTTTGTTTAGTATGCAGATAATGAAATGACTACCTAAAGTATTTTGTCAAAGTTGATAATTTCGAGAGCCTAGCAGTATTGACAAATCACATAATGACCTACTTTACAAATTTTAAAAGAAAGGTTTTAGAAATACAGCTTTACAGAAATATTAATATCACACAGGAGGAACAATATTAGTATTTATTTTTATTTGAACAAAAATGCCAGTTTGGCAGCCTTTTCCACCCCTAATTGGTTTCTTATTTTAGAATGCACAAAACCAAAGGTTGAAAACATTCTTTCAACCCCTGCAGATGTGGCCTTTGCAGTCATAAGTTGTTCTATTACAAAAAGTTCTTTCGATGAAATGCAATCCTTTAATACTGAGAAAGACTTCCACCAATCTAAAGCGTTTACTTCTTTCACCACCTTATCTTCAAATAAGGGTCCATTGAATGGTTCTGAACGTACAACAAACTTCAAAAGAATAGCCATTAAGGATGTGTCTTTGAAGTTTTCTTTGACGAATTCAGTTGCTTTATTTTTTTCTTCTGCACTTAAGTTTTTTGCCTGAAATGTTGGGGACAATAAATATGCTAAAAAATGCACTGGCTTCAAAGCCTGGTCATATCTGTCTTTGAAGCATTTATTCACAATAGGTGTCTTCTTGCAACTATCAAGAACATTATTTTCTTTTAGGTCTGTTTCTAGCCTCTTCCATATGTCAACAGCTTCAGCAATACTGCAGCTATCTTTCTGAATTCGATCTAGAGCAATTGAAATTGGCTTCAAACGAAGCAATAAGTCCTCTGCATTTTTTTTAATGCCCATATTCATAATCTTAGCTTTAATACTATCATCTAATGCATCTCGATTTTCATCAACGATCTGCACTAAAATTGGCCAGTTCTTAATATAACTTTCTAAAGAATCGCACATCGTATTCCAACGCACTTGTAACGGTAAACTTAGGCCAACACTTTTTCCTTTTTTTTTCATTAAATTTTGCTCTAGCAAACTGATTGTTGCGAAAATATTTAATTATTTGTATCACATGTTCTGATACACCAGGAAGTTCTAAATCTTTTGCAAGCAGGTTTAGAATATGAGCTGAACAGCCATAGCACACTACACCAATGCAGTCTTTGTCTTGAGTTTCTAATGATTTCCTCATATTTACCATATTAGCTGCATTATCAGTCACAAAACTGCGAATACGGCAATTGAATTTTTCCTGTACTTTCTTTATGGCAGTAATTGCCAAATCTGTTAAATTTTCACTAGTATGAGGTGTTCCAGAAGTGTCAACAGTATCCACTAGATGCACATTTCCCTCGATAGTAGTCACACATATACAAACTACAGGCTGATTGTGGACATTTGACCACCCATCTAAAGACATGCATAAAGTTTGATTTTTTAAATTATCACGACAATTTTCCATTTCGGACTGGTAGACTTTATCTAGCAAATTGCCGCCTAAATCAGTTTTGCTGGGTGGGAAGTATCCAGGGCGAAGTATCTCCATTAATTTTTTTAAATGGGGATTTTCAACACTACGAAACGATGTATTGGTAGCATAAAAATACTTTGCAACCTGAGAGTCTATTACTTCTTTTTGGTTGGATGATGTTTTTACTACAAAAGAAGATAGATCATCAATTTTCAACATTTTAGCTTTCTCAGATGGCAGTGGAAGTGTAGAAATTGATTTGCGTTTTAAATTTGATGGACCAGGAAGGCTTAGACTGCTTTCAGCATTACAATTAGTATTAACTTCTACTTGAACACCTAAAAAAAATTATATATATAAATAAGAATGAATTTAATAAACTTTCTTTCAAACACTGAGATCTAAGTTAAGTTTAATAATTATAGAAATAGATTTGAAAAATTTCTTAACCCTATTAAAACATTGTTCTATTGCCACTATACATATTGTCACTTACATTGGTTACATGTGATTAAAAACAACCTTTTTGTCTTTTACTAAATGGGAGGGGGGGGGGGGAACCTATAGAAAATTTTTTTAATCCTGTAAATTACGATTTAGTATTTTATTTTTTTGTAAATACATTCTGAGATCTTGACAATTAATTTTAGGTACATTTGAAGGAGTTGCAAGTTGCATATTACTATGTAGAAATTATAATTTTTATTTTGCTTTAAGATTAAACCATAAACCTGTCAAAATATTTGCCTGGGGAAAAAAAAAAAAAAAATCTAGCTATTTTATAATTTATTAACAGTTTCCTATTTTGCTGTACATTTAATCAGAAACTTCTGAGGAATAGATCTATAATAGATATATAAAAAAATAAAATAATTATATTTTTAGGATTTAAGATGGGGTAAAATGGTAATGGTAGTATGATTAGATTTAACTTATTAATGCTCTATAATATTGCCATTTCTATCTTCAATAAATATTTCATGAACTTATTTTATTAAATAAAATTTTATACTAACATAAAGTTGTTTTTGAATATCTTTTTTTTTTTTTTTTTTTTTTTTCATTGGAAACATTTATTTTTCTAAATTCATTCTGAAAAATAATGCTGACTTGAAGGAATATAATAAGCAAAATGAATAAAATTTTCATTTTAATTAAAAATTTTACTATCAGAGATTAATTCTTATTTATTCATTTATTTCAATTAAAAAATGAAGTTAAAATATTTCTAATTTTCAGCAAGTTTCTTCAATTAATTAAAAATAACTATTGATATTAATAAAAATAAAATGTAATTACACCAATAACTCTCCTAAAGTAGTGCTGTTTACATTTTAATTATTTGGTATTTGCAATGTAATAATTAAACATAAACGCATAACACTTACCTTCAGAAAGTTGTGGATCATCTACATCTTTATCTTCATTTATAGTTTGAGTTGCACAAATGGAAAAATGATTTTTTAACCTTGCAACCAGCATTTCTTTTCCACACTTTTTGCAAACAGCTCTGCTTCCTTTCTTACCTACTTCAAATTTATCATGGAAATAAAACCAAATTGGATCTTTTTTTCTTCCAGCAGACATTTTTTTAGTAGTTTAAACTACAGGCTTTTCTCAAGTAATATTTTCTATGTCAAAAGTCTAATACTTCAGCTCAACAGATGCAAAAACCATGTGCTACAGCAATAATTGTAATTGAACATGTAAGCTCTAGGACAATAAACTAGAAAAAACAGTTTTTCAGATAAAGAATGTTAATCTCTTCTATTACCTCCTAATCTTAAAGGATACAGGTGCAGGGTAAGGAACAATGCAAGGGTCATAACAAGAAGAGAGGATTTGAAGAGAAGAGATAAGAATGGTGAAGTGAGTGTTCTTAGGACAACAATAAAGAAGAAAGGAGACTTGAGAAAAAGGCAGCACTAACTAGATTTAAATTTTGAAAAGAAATTCTAGAAATTTTTAAAAAAGATTTAAATCGATGATTTTTTTAAAATCAGTTGATTTAAATCAATGATTTTTTTTTTTAAAAATCAATTGATTTAAATCATGATTAAAATCACTGATTTAAATCAATTGATTTAAATCGTTGACACCCTGAAAAAAAGGGAAGATTTTTGTTGAAAAACCAGAAGATTTCATAAAAAAAGGGAAGATTTTTTTTTTTACTTTTATTTTCTTTGACGTATTGAACAATACAGTTTTAGAATTTTAATATTTTGAAGCAATCTATAAAAACGTTTTACTATAGATTGATTATACTAAATATATAAAAGTTTTAAATGAAGTTATTCCTCTTCAACATATAAATATTTACAAAACAGAATCTGTAAGAAATTTATTTAACAATAGACAAAAAAAAAGTTGGTTAAGATGAAGTATAACTAATTTTTTAAACAAATATAGAACATGATTTTTGTGTATGTAAATTAATCATACATATATAAAAAAAAAAAAAAAAAAATAGCAGTAGCTAATTATCAGTTTCAAACGTGCATAAAACCAACTGAAAATTAATTTTCTTAAATTGATTTGGGAAAAACTTTCCTACCTGAAAATATTATTCTTCATTTTTTTCCCCATGTTTACATATTTGGTATAAATATGACATACAAATATTTAATTTAATTGAGGAAAAATAAACAGATTCATTAAATTCAGCAATAAAGATCTAAGAATAATTACATACGTGAGAAATATTGAGCACTTGTATTGCCTTATTGTTTCTAGAACTGATCATTAATCACAATCCGGGGAAGGGGGGGGGGATACAAAAATAATTACAGAGTAAGAAATATTAAACTCTTTCAACTCTACTTCTAGAATCTAATGAAAGAAGTTTAAAATTAATATTATCATTTATGTTGCAGATGGATAAAGATTAGGAAACAAAAGACTTCTGCAGAACATTTGATTGCTGATCACTAGTTGGAGATAAATAAAGGGAGGGACGGGCAAAAAATAATTACATCATCAGCAAGAACTATTTAATAATTCTATCTCTTTACATGTTCTAGAATCTCATAAAGCAAGTTTGAAATGAATACTGACATTTATGTTATGGATGGAGAAAGATTGGGAATCAGGAGTTTTCGTAGAACATTTGGGGTTTCTTTTTAAAAAGAACGATATCCGCGACTTTTTTAAAATTGGAAGATTTCATCATCTGTCCGGAAGACTGGAAGATACGTTAAAAAACCGGAAGTCTTCCAGGAAAACCGGAAAAAATGGCAAGTATGGAAATATCTTTTTTGGAGGTTGGCAGCACTAATAAGGAAAACACCCAGCCATCTAGAATTCATTTCCGGTACTGTCAGCATTAGCTGCAGATCACTTCTGACAAAGTGAATTTTGAAATGTTGTTTAGAGCAGCATGCAAACATCAAATTCTGTGTTTTGCTCGAGAAATCACTTTCTGAGATGCCCGAAATGCTGAATGAAGTAGTATATTGAAACTATGTCATGAAAAAAAAAAGACTGTATACAAGTGGCATAAGCATTTTTGTGAAGATTGCACAAACATTGACGATGACCCTCGCACTTGACACCCCTCCTTTTCCACTGCAGATGAAAAAGTTGAGTGTGTTCGAGAAATCATGTGTACAGACAGATGAAACCATTGATGAATTTATGCCTGAAGGCCAAACTGTCGATAAAGACCTTTACCTGAAGCAACTACGAGATGCAATCAGACAAAAACTACCTGAAAAATAGGCAACAAACAATTGGTTTCTTTTACACGACAATGTCCCACCACATTGTGTTTAGATAGTGAAAAAGTACCTCGCCAAACACAGTGTTACCACTCTGGAGTACCCTCCTTATTCTCCCCATCTAGCATCTGCAGATTTTTACCTATTTCCATGACTGAAAATGAAATTGAAGGGACACCGTTTTGTGGATTCAGATGAGATGATCGAATATGCGACGAAGCAACTAACGGACCTCTCAAAAAATGGATTCCAGGAGGGTTTTAAACAGTTATACGAACGCTGGAAGAAATGTGTGGATGCAGGAGCTGTGTGACAGAAAGTTTTGTAGCTGTCTGCGACAGGCTTTTAAAATTCCATAATCTGTCTGCGAAATTTGCGAGTAATCAGGGGCCATTTTCGTCGAAAATGGCTTACACTCAAAAAGCCTGAAAGCTGATAGCGGCAATCTTGGAGGGGGGGACTTAACAACAGTGCAACTTCTGCAATGATACACAAATACAATTTTACTACAGAACAATATAGTATAAACAATTATAAAATAATAAGTTGAACTCATTCAATTAAATATTTATAGCAATGTTTGACATAACACAATATAAATAATTATAAATAATAAAAGTATTAGTTTTAGTTTTGATACAGAAATCTTTATAAGTGAATTTTAAAATAGAGGAGAAGTTTTGGAGCAGTTTTAAATGAAATTAGCACTTTTCTACGTTCCCATAGAATCTCAGTAACAGATAACAGGAGAAAAGAATACACGCATAATGCTGCCTATCAAGGGTGATCTAGGCTTCCTAGGTCACTCTTGTTAAGCACCGTTTTGTATGTTCCTACCAAGGCACCTATATAGGGGCTCTAGAGTTCTTACCAGAGAGCGTCTAAGACATCATACATCGGTAGCGCATTGTTGCAGACAAAGACTGTCCGAAATTTGCAGGCAATTTTTTTTTATTAGTTCTGATAAAGAATGTCTGAAAGTTGCAGACTAACTTTTCTATTAGTGCAGACAAAAACTGTCTGCAAGCACTTTTTCTGTGTCAACGACTATGTCGCCATGTTTCTGCCACTGGGTGCAGGAGGAAAGTACTTTGAAGGTCAATAACGTAAAATTATTGTTCTATTTTTCAATAATTTGCAATTGAACTATTCCGGGAACTTTTTTACCCTACCTCATATAAGAATAATCCTTAAATTTATTTTATCAGGTTTCTGAACATATCAAAACAGTTTCTTGCCAGGGAAGGAAAAAAAAAAAAACATACTTAAGATTTGCTTCAACAGATTAATTCATTCAAAGATAGGGTTTGCTAGACGCTAGTTAAAAAAAAAAAAAAAAAAAAAAAAAAAAGTGACATATTTTTGATTTTTAAGGGCACATTTAACATTTAAAATCTAAACACTCGTTTCAAGCTTTAGATTAAAGTAATAATTGGTCATAACAAGCAAAACCAAGACCATTTTTAGTAGCTGTTTAGTATATATATACTAATTTTTTTTTTTTTTTTTTATAGAGAAATGATTGATTTGATAATTTATTAATGTATTGACAGGATAGGTAGCTTTCCCCTTATAATATGAGACGTGAGCAAAAAATGATTGCTTATGAAGAATTTAAAACAGGCCCGGACTGGCCAGGTCAGCTGGTTGGCGATTGCCGAGGGCCTCCGGCCCAAGGAAACACCGCAAAACATACTACTTTATAATTAGTTACATCAGAGCAATTTGATTATTTATTTTTCTATAATTTTGCGCATTTACAAAGTATTTTGACTCAATGCGTGTTATGCAGTGTTCATAATTTCAGGCAAGTTCACGATCAAAGAACTTAAACGCAATCTTCACAATGAAAATTTTGTCTTGATCGTTTTCATCCAGAATGGGTGCACAAGTGAAGTCGAGAATGTTTCATTCATGAAGCATGCTACTTCAGGCTTCATCTTCATCCTGTATGTTTGTTCTATCTTAAAGAACCACGAAATTTTAAACGGAGCATCTAGATTGCGATAGTTATGTCTCTTCGGAGCTGCAATTTTTGTTTTTCTCTAATATAACTAACTGCTTGCTCACTCTCTATAAGTCTCGTAGCAGCGGTGCCAGATTGGGGACTTTTTTTATTCAACACTCACCAATTATTTTAAAATGTGATATTTTATGTACATAATAGACAATTAATCTTCGAAGTGATTAGGCAACTGTTACAATTAAAATTTAATGATGTCTATTGAATAAAAAAAAAAATCCCTGATCTGACAACACTGTCTCGTAGTAAGGTCGTATTTAAAGCAGTGTCAGAGCTGTGTCAACATGAAACGTGTCTATCAATGTGGCGCTTCAAAAAGAAAAGAAGATAAAATCTTTAGATGTCGAAAATTTTTCCAAATGTCTAAACATTTGGTTAATTAGTTCACTTCTGAATCGCTAAGTCGGCCTTTCAGGGACGAAAATGATACATTAAATAAATACAGGTAACTCAAATTAGTTTATTAGCTCATAAAGTCAAGCAAAACAATTCTATTATTTAATTTTACAAAATTAATTTTTAAAATTCGAGGTTCTTAATTTCAGATGAAAATTTGAGATTTTATATAAAAGTAATACTTAAGTACCTTCCACATACTCGATAATTTGAGCCAAGCTTTTATTTCTATTTCTTGCTGTGCTTTGTTTTTGCCTTTAAAATCATTATAATAAAAGTATAATCAATAAATAAAGTGACTGTCATCAACGCTTCGCTTTTCATATGCCTAGCGCCGCGGACATTCTCAATCACAATTATTTATTTAACAAAACTGCATTAAATAGAGGTTTTTTTTTTTTTTTTTCTTCATTGTTTTAGAATATAATGTAGAATGTGAAGGTATTACAGTATACAGTAAGTTTTCATTTAACTATTGGAAAAAAACAGTAGCAAAAAAATTCTATTATTTATTTTTCTAATATTAATTTTTAAAATTAGAGGTTCTTAATTTTGGGTGAAAATTAGACATTTTATTTAAAAGCTAGTTGAATTCAGCCACGCGTTGCTGTGGGGCATTTTCTGCTATGGGGCTTGTATGGAAGGTTACAACTCTTGGAAACAAAAGTGGCAGTTTCCTCTAGGTTTAAAAAAGGGCAAAATAAATGCAAATAAGAAAAAGGGGCACTTTTTAGATTCTTGGGGTCAGTTTTGAATTTCTAAGGACACATTTCACATTTAAAATCCAGAGACATATTTTCAAAATTAGTTATCCTATAAGTACCTATGCACTTAAAAAAATATATATATATAAATTAATTTTTTTTTTATAATTGCTTGTTACTAAAGCATAAACAAATGTTGATCATCAAACACAATAGTTTTATTTATATTTATAGCATTTATTTTCAAAGGCCAATAAGGGTGCCAGGAGAGGAACAAGCTGGATACTTTTTTAAAAATGTGCTAAGCACTCGGAAATTCAGTAATTTCCTTGAATATGATTTAATCTTGAATATGGTTCGCTGGAGCACATGCCTGAGGAAGACTGCTGAAGCAGTCGAAAGCGCTCGCAGGGTAATTTTAAACGGTTTTTAAATGCTTTTAATATATTTTATACTTTATCTTTTATTGATTTTAAATGATTTAACTCCAACTGAAAATCCATAGGCATGGGAGGTCATTAATTTAAACTCTTTAATCTCACAATAAGTAGGGTAAGATATGAGATTGAGACCCACTGAGAAATGCAATATTTAATTTTAAATCTAAGCTATAGGTATATACTCATACTCTTTCACATAATATTAACTAAAAAAGAAAAAGAAAAAAAAAAAAAAAAAAGGCAATTCAGTAATTTCCTTGAATATGATTTAACTCCAACTGAAAATCCATAGGCGTGGGAGGTCATTAATTTAAATTCTTTAATCTAACAATAAGTAGTAAGATATGAGATGAGACCCACTGAAAATGCAATATTTAATGCTCAATTTAATTTTAAATCTAAGCTAATAGGTATATACTCATACTCTTTCACATAATATTAACTGAAACAAACAAACAAAAAAAAGTCAAATTATTTGTCAAGTGAAACATGATTGTGATAATTTTTTTGTCCTTCACTGTATTCTATAAACATTTTTAATTTTTAGAATTGAAGTAATGTATGGTGCCTCGGCCAATCAAAGATAAACTATCTCTTTGATTAGGGCAATCACCACTGTTTTTTTTTCTATAGGGGATGTGTTATCATATTTGTTATTCTGAAACAAATATGGTGAAAGGTTCCCCAAAAAAATTTATAAAGATTTCAAATACAGTAATACTAGTAAAATAGAGAAATATACAACTAAAAATTACACAAGGTCGTTTATTAAAAAGTACTGGCAATGGTCAACAAAACTCACAAAATAAATAATACTTATTAACCCTTTGAGTACTGAATTATTTGAAGATTTTTATCATATTTAAGAAAAAAAATAGCATACAAAAAAAAAAAAAAAAAAAAAAAAAAAGCATACAATTAAGAAAAAAATAGCATACAAATTACAAAAGAAACACCCACTGGTTGAGTTACAGATTTTCAAATGATCTGAATCTACGTCAGCGGTCGCGAAAGTGTTAATATGTAAAAGTAATACATTTTATTTGGAATATACTTATATTGATGATATAAGTATGGTTGTAAGATATCATAAAAAACGCCAGGAAAGTGTTTGCAATCAACGCCCACTGGCAGGGGTGCTGCAAACATTAACGCCCCCAGTAGCAGAATTTTTTGTATCATTCTGCAGCACCAGTTTCAGAAGCCAAAATTTTTCTGCGACTCTGAACGACGCGAGCCAAGCTTTACTTTCATAATAAATTACTTTCTTTTTAAAGCAAAATTTGAATTTTAAAATATATGAAAGATGCCTTTAATACATGCAGACAATAAATAAATGTTTACACAGCTTAATATTGAAACAGCAGTTAATGCAAGTTAAAAGAAATGTAATACCTGAAAGCAAAAAAAAAGTAACTTAAACACAAAAGCAATCCAATCGGGTGTATCTTCCAATCGGGGACGCTTGTTTTCAACGTCTGCAGTTTGTGAAATGCCTTCGATTTCGTCTATTTCACAGTCTTTCCTCTTTTCTTGCAGCGGATTACCGGGGAAAAAATTTCTAACATCGTTCGATGTTGCTGATTTCCATTTTAAGTCTTCATTTGGATGCCGTCGAGTGTAATGCGGTTTTAGATTTTTTTTTAAATTACTGTTGTTTCACATAAACAACAAATAACTTTTTTTTCATTAGACCACATAGCAGAAAATGCGAGCAGGCGACGTACGTCGCAGATTTTTTTTTTTAGTCTGCAGATTATTTCAAAATCAGCATTATATAGGAATTCGAAATCTCCCGATATTGGCAGGAAAGATACAGATTGTCAATCTTTTTCCATTCACAACATAAATGTCAATATTCATTTTAAGCACGCTTTATTAAATACTAGAGTAGAACCTATAAAGAGGTAGAACTCTTCAATGTTTCTCAGTCATGTAATTTTTTGTGACAAATCCCCCCCCGTTACTCCCATTTAACGATCGGCTATCAAACAGATTGCAGAATTCTTGAGATTTCCATTTTTTCCCCCCATCAGCAACATAAATGTCTGTAATATTTCTTTAAACTTACTTAATTAGATTCTAGAACTTATAAAGAAGTGGAACTGTTCAATATCGTACTTATATTTGTTTTACTCAACCCCCTCCCCCCTCCAAACAGCTAAAAATCGGCGAATGAACGTTCCACAAAAGCGTAGTAATTTTTAAGCTTTCTCCATCCGCAGCATAAATGTCAATATTCATTTGAAACAATGTTATAATAATAAATGCAAATTTGTGATAAAAATATGCTTAGTGAATCAGGCAACTTTTTTTTTCCGTAACTCACTGTGAAATTAAGCTGCAGATTATTTTCTAATGCGTAAATAGTTGTCGCAAATTGACAGAAACATTTCTGCTACTGGGTCATTAGATGACATGATAAAAAAAAAATATTACACAGAAAATATTATACTTCAATCTATAACACGTGCTAACGCATCAATGATTAACAAAAAAAAAAAAAAAAAAAAAATGAATGAAGCATGTGCACTATGAACATAAGGGAATCGAAAAATGACCAAATGATTGAGTATGACTAGCGCTTCTTTTCTTTCCCAAGCTCTCTCCCTACGAAGAGGATCATTCCACTTTGATTGCAGGTGGGAGAGACAGATTGTGAAGAGAAAACGCGGAAGGAATTTTTCTATTCAATATTCTTTGGTTCTTCAGCATAGCGCGCGTGGTGAACGATCGCAGCGAAAACAAACTCGAGATTTTTTTCCCGGTCACATTTTTTCGTTTTCTTATGATTTTTTTTTTGTTTTGTTTTTGTAAATTGGTAAATAAATCTACAAACTCAAGATCATTCTGCAAGCTTCAAGATAATTCTGCAGCGCTCGCTGCCGTGCTGCACGATTTCTGCTACCGGGTTAACGCCTACTTCTTAAATTCAGATGACGAGTCAGACTCGTCCACCATAACTTCGCCCAAGTAAGCAGATGACGAGTCTCACTCGTCAAATGTACCTAAAGGGTTACATACATAAATACAATTATCTTTTAAAGTCTTTAAGACTCCCCTTCAAAATAATTATCTTTTACATATAGTCTTTCTACCTTTTCTTTTCATTGGATTGGAAAAACAAAAATTTTTCACCATTAACGGAAAATAATTAATTAGAAAGTAGTAGCCACCTTAATTCCTTCCAAAATTTTAAACATTTCGCCTTCCAACTCCTTTTATCATCATGCCAAACAAGAAGTCCCAGAAGTTTAAATTGAATAAATATAGGGGGCATTTTATTTAACACAATTGAATATTGGTTATTTGTTTTTACGATTTTAGGAATAAGTTTCTCCATTATGCTATTTTTTAATCTAGAAAAACACAAAAATAAAATTACAATTAAAAAATAATACAAATTTGATTATATAATTTATAATATATTCTAATAAATATGGTTCCAATAAGCTCTTTTTGATATGCTTCACAGAGTCATTGCCACTACTTTTTTAGACAGATCTTTTACATATTGACAAGTTTGAAACAAAAATATTTACATCATACATTTAATAAATTTCTAGATAATTTACGATGCAATACTATCTGATCAGTATTATGTTGGATTACTACAATAAATTACAACAAGAAAGAAAAATCATTCAGTTCCCATTAGATTATAAAACATTTACCAACTGCACTTACAGTCGGTAACAAAAGTCTCCGAACACTAGCAAAAAATCCTATATAAAAAAGGTACACTTAATACAGTTTCGTTAAATAAATCCTTGTCGAATCCTATTTTTAGACTGATTAAGAACAGGATTCGACAAGGATTTATTTAACAAAACTGTATTAAGTGTACTTTTTTTATAGAGGAATTTTCGCTAGTGTTCAGAGACTTTTGTTACCGACTGTACTTATCATATTGTTTATCCATTAATGAATTTTAACTAAATGATGCAGAGGAAAAAAATTGGGTGAGAATTTCTCACCCTTCTACAAAAACGAGATTTTTAAAAACTAAGTGACATTTCAGAAAATTAGGTGAGACCCCAAATAAACTTTGAAAATAATAATTTAAGTTTTGCATGGACACACAGAATTCATATCTAGAATTAATGCAATTTTATTCAAGGTTTTCGAGTTTTGTGTAGTTTCTATAGCGGGTGCAGAGCAGAGATAACTAGAGCCTAATTCCTACTCATGTGAGCAGGTTCTTCTTCTAGAACAGATTTCAAAGTATGTTTATGAAGTGCTAGCGTATTTGCTAGCAGATTATTAATAGCAGGAGTTTATTATTATTTTTATTTATTTTTGCTGTATTCCGCTGAATGGATGAGGGAGGGAAGGGGGGAGACCAAGAAGTCACATATACTGGGATATGGGGTCCTAGTTTGTTTGTTACATGTTTTTTCTATCATAGGGCAAATGTAAGTGTAAAAAGAATGATTAAACAAGTTTTTAGTGATTTTTTAAAAATAGATTCCTGAAAAAAGTACACAAATTTCTTGTAATATTAAAATTTTTAAGTGAGAAAATAAAAATATATGTGAGATTCTCACGGCCTCGCACTCTAATGGAAACCTTGTGATGATACCTCAAAATGTATTTTTCTTTTAATTATGAAGGAAGAAATCTCCCTTAAACTATCTTTATATCTAAGCTACGATTATTTTTTTTAATGGAAAGCTTGAAGTAGATTGCTTTTATGTAGCCAAGTGCACTACAACTAGATGTTTTGTTTTTTGTATTTGTAAATCTACGTCTATCTCGTCCAAAAACTTTTTCCTCTATTGCAGCAATGGCTGCTATATTTTTCGTTAAGACAGCCTTTGGGTATTCTAGAGATTTGGCGACCTTCCCCCTTAAAAATTACCAATTGGCCATTGACTTTTGCTAAAAGTTGAAAGGCCTGCGACAATTGCATATAATTTGCAAAAGGGATAATTCACCTGTAGATAATTGAAAGTGATATCACAAATTGAAATTACAATAACAAAAGAAAAAAAAATTGTTACTAGTATAATTAATTTTCAAAAAGAATTAATTGCATGTTCGTCCACAAGTGCATTTGAAGATTTTTCTTTGGTGATTATAGCGAAATGCCATTTTCGCAAATAGTTGCAATGGATTTCAAGTGTAAACAAAAGCAAAACACGTTTTTTAAAATGCTGTCATTATTAATATACAAAAATTAAGCTGTACGATTATTTAAATTAGAATTCCGTTTACCATTTCTAATGATTTTTAGAACACATTTTAAAAAATAAGCTACTTTACGTAGCATGAAAGGAAAAATGCAAGACATTTCGTAAGTTACCGAGAAGTAATACACATGTAAAGCTACATACGGGTTACTACATGCTTTGTTTACATGAAAGCCATACTTTTCACAAATCACACCACTTTTAATTAATTCACATTTTTTCAAAAATTAAAAATACATTTCTCTCTCTCCAAACAATTCACTCAAAAAAAAAAAAAAAAAAATTCTACTTCATTCAACTTCTTTTCCAAAAATAGGCCTATCTCTCATTACAACTATTCTAACATTTTTTTTCTCAACAAATCTTTATATTTTTCAACAATTTTTTTCATTGATTTTCTGCTACTAGATGCCACACTTAAACACAATAAGATAATAAATTAAATGAACAAAATAAATTAATAATAAAAATATGACCATTTTATATAATAGTACTTCACCAGCTGAAATAGAATAGAATAATGAATTAATTACTTCTTTATAATTAATTGCTATGTTGGTTACCATAGTAATAAAAAAACAGAGTGCAGTTAAGGGAGGGGGGGGGCTGAGGGGGCTGCAGCCCAGTGAGCAAGGGGGCCCTAGATAGGGCCAAGAAAACCCAGTAAATAGAAAAAAAAAAAAAAATTTTTTTTTTTTTTTTTTTTAATTCTGTTTTTACAGTCAAATTAAATCCTTGATACTGTTGTGTAAAAATATTTTAAAAGGACAAATTTTTGAAATTTTTTTTAGTACTTAAACTTTAAAAAAAAAAAAAAAAAAATTAAATATTTTTTAAAAATGCATTAAAATTTGAAAATTTCAAAAGTCATTCAAGAAATGAGAAGCTATTAAAAGCTCCTATATGTACAGTAGAACCCCTCTTAACCGGCTTAAATGGGACCGAGGGTAAGCCAGTTAAAGCGGAGAAGAGAAAAAATGTGAGATAATATGCACTTTTTTTTATAAATAAATGAAAAATTTAATTATTACGTCAATTTATCGTATATATTTACAATATCACAGATTATCACATACCTTTAAGATGAACTAGTATTAAAAAAATCAGTAACTTTTTTTTGCTGGAGACGGGAAGTTTGACTACTTGCAGCATAGTTTCGCCATTTTTTAAGAGCATCACATCCATGGGAGAGGCCGATGCCTGCTGCTCCACATAGCACAGTGCCATTTCCAAAGCTTTTATTCGATCCGTATGTGATATGATGGATGTGGCGGAATTGCCGTCGGTGTCGTCGTCCTCGTCATCTTGAACATCTGAGACGGCGCCTACGATTTCGTCATCCAACAAAGTCTCTTGCTGGTTATCCTTGTCAGCGGCCAGCCACTGCTCCACGTCTTCTGCATCGACGTCTTGACATCCATCAAGTCCTGTTAATGTTGACAAAAAGGTGTCCGAAGAAAGTTCTGTTGAAATAACCGTCTCTTCTTCGATATGATTAGTAGACCAAATTTTTCGCCAAGATAACACCAGTGTGGATTCCGGTAGCTCTGACCATGACTCAGCTATCATGTAAATAACAGCCTTTATGTTGATCTTTTTCAACAAATCGATGACGCTGATATCACTGCTGTCTTCTACACACAATGCTGTCAGAAGCTTTTTTCTGTACCTCCTCTTAACAATAACTTTTCTCCACATATCGTGAGCATGTGGATCCCGTGCCTTTTCTTCCATCTGTTTAGCCAACCTTCGCTTCCTTTAAAATCATCTTCTCCACCCATTTTCTGATGAAGAAGAACAGCCTTTTCTTTAATGATGGGTCCGCTGATCGGCTTTCCATTCGCTCTTCCCTGATTAAACCATAGAAGAAGCGCATCATCTAGTTTTTCCAGCCTTGGTTTCTTCAGGGTGAAACGGGATTCAAGGGCGTCTTTCGAATCTAATTTTGAGCAAAATGACTCGATTTCGGACCTCTTCTTCTTCCAGTCACCTACAGTGCTTTCACCAACACCAAAAGATAAAGCAATAGATTTCAGGCTTTCACCGTTATCAATCCTTTTTAACGCCTCCAAACGTAATTCCATCGACACAACAACGCGCTTCCTTTTCCCGCAACTCGCCATTTTTTAAAGAACTTTCAGCTTTTAACACGTTTAGTCGGGAACAAACAATGATCTGTAAGTGATTTCGTCGGTTTGTCGCATTTCTAGTCATTTCCTTCCTTTCACCCCTCGCAACTTGGGATCGTCTGACTCAGCCAATCACCGCACTTCATTGGTAGAACACGAGAGTGCAAAAGCGTGTGCGATATTGCACGCAATGTTTCTTTTTGAAAACTTTTATTGTTTATAATATTTGAAAAAAAAAAAAAAAAATGCTTCAAATAAATATCGGCCCGGTTAAAGCGGAGAACCGGTTAAACGGAGGCCGGTTAAGAGGGGTTCTACTGTATTTGTTTAGTAAATCGTATTTTTGCGTCTTTTTTTTTCCCTTTGCACATTTAATTTAGTAAATTGTACTTTATATCAAAAAGAAAACTTTGCACTGTGAGAAGCAAAAAATTCTTCCCCATTTTACAACCAAAACCAAAAGAAAAATGTACATTTAAAGAGCTATGAATGAAGTTTTCATATAAAATTGCTTCACAAATGCGAATTGGAATTCAAATTAAAAAAAGAAGCTCAAGATGGTCTCGTCACGCTGAATCTTGCAAGTCAGTGATAGTGAATTATGAGCAAATTTTAAACATTTTGCTTCAAATTTCAGGAGACAGCAATGAAAAGGCAGATACACGTAATGAGGCATAGTCTTTGCGCAGCAAAATGGTGACTTTCGAAACAGCCTTTATGCTAACTTTGTGGCACGGCATTTTAAATGTTATGAATAAAGTTAGCATTTATCTTCAAAAAACTGGTCTTGATTTATTTACTGCTGTTAACTTGTTGAACTAGTCGAACTTGGTCGAACATGCCAGGTCGAACTAGTCGAACTGGCATTTTAAATGTTATGAATAAAGTTAGCATTTATCTTCAAAAAACTGGTCTTGATTTATTTACTGCTGTTAACTTGTTGAACTAGTCGACTTGTAGAAACAGCCTTTATGCTAACTTTGTGGCACGGCATTTTAAATGTTATGAATAAAGTTAGCATTTATCTTCAAAAAACTGGTCTTGATTTATTTACTGCTGTTAACTTGTTGAACTTGTTATTTACTGCTGTTAACTTTTTATTTCTCTTGTTAGCTGGTGTGAAGTAGATCCAAGGCTAAGTGAATTAGCAGAGGAGCCTACTCTAGACATAAACACCAGCTTAACAACATTTAAAGTTAATTAAATGAATTTGATAAAATGGAAGCTAGAGTAAGTAAATATGCTGAAAGATAAATATGTAGAAATTGTTAAATAAATGACCATAACAAATTTTAATTTAATTTGTGTTTTAATTGAAACAATAAATTCAACAAAAAGTTTATATAAATATAACAATAAGTTTATATGAATAACAATAAGATAATTGAAGTAGACAAATACTTTTTATATATAACAAACATACCAAAGCAGATGCTGGATGACAAACAAGGTGAGTACGAAGACAATATTTAACATCTTTTTATTTCCCATATAGGTTGCAGAAAAAACTACTACGTGCCATTAGAAAGAAGCTGGTGACACTTATGTAGAAGACGTGACGTTCTTGTTTCCACTTGTTATTGTCGCGATATGAACACCTATAAATTTCATTTAAATTTCGAACTCACAAAAAAGGATTAACGTGAGTTATAACTAACTAAAAATGAAAAGATTTTATTTGAATATAAAAAATAAACGCCACATATTACGGCGATATCTTATGAAGTCGGCATCGGCGAAAAATGAACAGAGGCAAGGGCAAGAGCAACCACAAAGGCAACCACGAACACCCACTACCATCGCCGTTCGCTATTTATAGCTTCGCGGGAAGAACGAAGTGATCTTCCGGACGTACGGCATGCGCCGACGCAGCGCGTGCGTAGACTTCGGCTATCGTTCTTAGAGATGTTTTATGCAAATTTTTTAAACTTGGCTCAGTCGGAATTTCCGGAAGGTTAGCTATTGTTTACGTTTCGCGTTTGAAAAATTCAAATGGATGATTTAAATTTGAAAGCTCTTTAATATAGCATTTCATTGAACGATATATTTATTTTCCTGGTAAGTAGAAAATATATTAAAAGGAAATTAGGATTTTTAATAAATGTTTAATTTTTTTTCAACTAACGTTTTTTTTTTTTCCCTTAAGCTTTATTTTAAGAGTGATTAATTTTTAATATATTTAATTAGCATAACGATAAGAAAAAACGGCAAACTATAGGTTTACTATTAACAAGGCCCCCCCTCTTATCGTTTGCACTTTTACGTTTAAAAAAGTTAATAAAAAAAACATCCAGCAAAACTTTGCACAAATTACATAATCATACGACTGTGACTAATCAGTTTAACAGTTTCTTCAGAACTAAAAAAACAATTAGGTATGATCTTCAGCTGCACAGCAACAGAGATCAATATCTGGATAGAGGTGATCTACAAAACAATTTGTTTTTGAAACACAAATAACATATACCTGTTTACTCAAACCTCTCCTCCAGTTTTGAAAAGATTTTTAACATGCTCTTTTAAAAAAACTGTAGAAAAGAAATTCATACAATGAATTATTTGTATAATAAGTTTAACAACAAATATAACATGAGTATAATCACATTCAATATTATAAATATATGTATAAACACAATTCTTTCTTACAATATAAAAGTATAAATTACATACAAATATTTAACAAAAAGAACAGAATGGATTATTTCGGGAATGGAGAGGAGAGAGAGAGATTAACAAAAAATTGCTGTGAGCAATTGGAAAAAAAAAAAAAATTGACTTACTGTCAAAAGAGAATGAGAATTGAAATTCTCAAAAAAAACTTCCAGCCTAAACCTGGAAAAATTTTGCTTAACTTGCAAAATTTGAAATTTTTTTTTTTCCCGAATTCAAGGAAACATTTGAATTCATAGAAAAGTTTAAATTTTTGAATTCATAAATTTTGAATTCTTAAAAAAAAGTTGAATTCATTAAGGATTTGAATTCATAAAAAAAATTTTTAGAAAATTTACATTTTTAAAATTTTATAAATTCATAGAAAAATTTGAAATTGATAATTTAAGATTAACTTTTGAAACATTGTCGAAGAAAAGATTTTTCACAAATTTTTGTAATTCAAATTTAGTTTGTGGCTTAGTAAATATGTCAGCCAAATTTAATTTGCTACAAATGAAAACCAATTCAAAAATATTTTTGATAACAAGATCTCTAATAAAATATAGTTTGACCTCTATATGTTTGCTTCTATTATTCTCTATAGGAGATTTAATAAAGTCTATGGCAGCCATATTGTCAATTAGTAATTTTGAAATTTTCTTATTTTTTATAATCTTCATGTTTTGGCATTCTTCTAGAATTCGATCTAGCCAGACAATTTCTTTTGCTGCTTCTGTAGCGGCAATGAACTCAGATTCCATAGTGGATAAACTAACAGCCTTCTCTTTAAAGGTCCTCCAACTGATGGGGCTACTATCTAGAAATATTATTTGTCCACCTATGGATGTCCGATCATCACGATTTGAAGCAAAGTCGGCGTCTGTGTAGGCTACGATCTGTGAATCAGCACATGAAAGTTCTAATTTTAATTGGCTGGTTTTCTTTACATATCCCAGTAGTTTGATCAACCCATTCCAGTGATGAATTCCTGGATTCGATTGGAATTGGCTATAGATATTGACGGCATATGCTATATCAGGTCTTGTTCTGTTAGATAAATATGATAAACACCCTAGAATATTGCGATATGGATACTTTGTCATTTCTTTGGTTTCTTCTTCGGTTTGAGGACAGCTTGATTTTGAGTAAATACAGCCTTTGCTGATTGGTAAGGATGAAATTGGAGGGTTAAAACTATTAAAACGACTGCATATTTCTTGAATATAGCTTTCTTGATGAATGAATAGCTTTGAGTCAATTTCAACAAATTCTACTCCAAGTAGTTTCTTTGTCCTTCCCAAAATTTTTAATTTGAATTTTTGTTTTAAAACATTAATGGCTTCCTCTAAAAACATTTTACTTTTACCAAATAAAACCATGTCATCAACATATAATAATAGGATAACTTGAAATTTGAATGTATAAACACAGTTGCAAGAAGTAAATTTAATAAAACCAATATTTGATAAAACTCTGTCAATTTCATAAAACCATGCTCGTCCACTTTGGTGAAGGCCATAGAGAGCTTTGTCGAGCTTGCAAACTAACTTCTCTTCTCCTTGTTTAATAAAACCAGGTGGTTGCTGCATGTATATTTCATCTTCTAGCGGAGCATATAGGTATGCGCCAGTGACATCACATTGTACGTGATTCCACTTGTGTTGCACTACCAAAAGTGAAAAGAAAAAACGAATTAGATCGAAGTTTATAACAGGACTAAAAGTTTCTTCATAACTCTCGCCTTTTACTTGAGCGTAACCTTGAGCTACAAGCCTTGCCTTGAATTTAGCAATTCGACCTTCTTCATCTCGTTTTATTGCATATACCCAGCGACATCCAATTATTTGCTTATTTTGAGGAGGTTCTACAAGATGCCAAACCTTTCGTTCTTGGATGGTTTTTATTTCGGTTTTCATTGCTTCTAGCCATTCTTGAAATTGGTCTGATTTTTGGGCTTGCTTGAAAGTTCTTGGTATAATTAATTCTAGTCAAGAGGAATTATGACAAAAATTGGCACTTGTGTCTGAGTCAGATTCTTCTATTGGAGTGAATGAAAATTTAGTGGGGTCATACTTGATTTTGTTTTCTTGGCAATATTTTCTAATGTCTCTATGGGATCTTAATCTTGTTCTTGTATTTTTGGGATAGTAGTATACGTCTGTTCTGGATTTATCTCTTCTTAAAACTTGTTTTCTTTCAAACTTTATGTTTTTTAATTGAGATGATTGAACAGGTTTTTCATCATCTGAGGATTCCTCAGTGTCAGATAATTCAGACGGTACGCTGGACCCTATTTCAGGAGTTTCGTCAACAGCCTCTTCATCAGAATCATCATCACTATCCTTTGGAAATACATCTTGAATTGTGTAATGCTGGTTGATGGTGCCCAGCACTGCTCCACTTGCTTCTGTTTTGAACAAACGATCTTCTTTAAATGTCACATTTAAAGATTCTACTATTTTATTTTGCTCTGGGATCCAAATACGGTATCCTCTTGTATGGTGTGCATATCCAACTAGATAACCTTTCACAGCTTTTGGATCCAGTTTCTGTCTTCTTTGTTTTGCCAGTCCTACATAAGCTACACATCCAAATGGTTTAAGGTGTCTGATTGATGGTTTTCTTCCACCGTACAATTCAAATGGTGATTTTTCAAAATCTTTATGGCATAGTCTGTTCCAGGCATAATTGAAATGTGAAACGGCTTCTGGCCAAAAACAAAAGTCTAAACCACTTTCATATAATGATGTACGGGCTCCATTAATAACAGTTTGGTTATAACGTTCAATAGCACCATTTTGTTCTGGCGTGAACGTGTTTGTTAGTTCATGTTTGATGCCTTTTTCCTGACAAAATGTTGAAAATTCTTTGTTGACAAACTCTGTTCCATTATCTGAGCGGATAGCTATTAAAGGTTTACCTATAAATCTTTCTGCCCTTTTGATGTGATTAATTAAGGTTTCAGCTACTTCAGATTTTTGGACTATAGGATAAATGAATACTTTACGGGAATAATCGTCCATGATTGATAGAAAATATCGTTCTCCATGTTTGCCTCTTACTTGACATGGTCCCCAAACATCTGTATATAACAGTTCTAAGGGTCTCTTGGATCGAACAAAGTTTCTGTATTTAAACGAAGTGCGTTTAAATTTATTCAACCTGCAATCTTCACAAAAAAATTCTGTATGTCCCTTTAAGAATGGTAATCCCTTTGCACCCCTCTTATTACTTGTATGCGTCAAAGTTTGAGGATTTACATGAGCGCATCTCTTATGCCACAGGTTTAGAACTTCCTGTTCTTTTGAAGAGGTTGTGGAGGCTTCGAAAGTTACATGTTGTTTTATAGATTTTGGGATTTTTGCTTGGACACGATAAACACCACTTTTTAATTTTGCTCTGAACATTATATTATCATTAGATGTAATTTTGACTTCGCCTCTTCCCCCAATAAACTGTAGACCTTCTTTGTCAAGTTGTGGCCCTGATATAAGGTTTCTCCTAAGCTTTGATGAATACATCACTCCCTTTAAAGTAAAATTTCTTTGGCCAAAACGCAATTTAATGTCTCCTTTTCCTTCGATTGGCAAAGTGATGCCTTCCATGGCTACAGCCATTTCTTCATTTTGTTGAGGTTTAAATGATGTGAAAAGTTCACGGTCTTTACTAAAATGATGAGACGCGGCTGAATCGAATATCCAATCTGATTCATTTGTTTGCTGAGCTAAACTGGCCTCAGTAATGTAGTAAGATGTATTTGAATCCCTACTACTATTACGGGTCTTAGAATTTGATCTAGATTGATATGAAGATTTTTTTCGACTCTGCCTACCTCTTGATTGGAAGGATTTCTTAGGACTGAAATTCTGAGAAGGTAAGTTTTGGTTTTGAAAAGAGGGTTTAAAGTCAACATTTCTACTTCTATTGAGAGAAAAACAATTTTGTCTAGCATGGCCGTTCTTATGACAAAATGTACAAATTAATTTTTGTTTTAGAAGCTTATTTTTACCTGTATCATTTAGATGAGAAAACTGAGCAGAAATTTTAGCTTTACTTAATTCATTATCTTTATTTCTTAAATTTAGCCTAGTTTCCTCGGCTACTAAGCAAGTTACAATTTCATTGAATGTAAATTTATCATCTTCCCATCTCAGTATGTTTTGAACGATACCGTCGAAATATGATGGGAGATAACGTAACAATTGATAAGATGCAAAAATTTCCGTCAGTCCCCCCTTAGAATTTTCTATTTGTTTAAATATCCTCATGACCCGGGACGCAAAGACATTTACACCCTCACCAGGCAATATTTTGCAATCACACAGCTCAGAAAATAAACTCATGTGCTGTGCACGAGTATCTGGAACAAAACTTTTGTTAATTAAATTCCATGCCTTTACGGGGTCATCCTCGTTTTCTACAATTTTCCTATACTCAGTTTCTATATTTAAGTATAAGACAGCCAAAGCAGCATCAGCTCTAGACTTAAATTTATTAACAGCAGAAGCATTGCTTCTGTCATCAGCCAAAACTGGGGCTGTTTCCGTACCAACAACTATGTCCCAGAGTCCCCGGTCAAGAAGAACAAATTTAATGTCACTCCTCCATTCCTCGAAATTAATCGCATTCAGTTTGGGAATAGAATGTAAATTGTTGACAGCCATTTTTGAGTAAAAAAAAATTGTATAATTATGGTTCAAACAATTTAAAAATATAATATATTAAAAATATCACAATTTTTCTTATAAAAACCTTTGCCCCCCCGAATTAAACATTCGGTAAATTCATTTATGACTTGAAAATTTATTCAAATATATATATATGAAATTTCAAAAAGTTTTTTTTTCTACTTTACTGAAAAAAAATTTTACAATATTCCCTCAACAATATGCAAAAAAAAAAAATGGTCATTATTACTTAAATTAAACAAAACATTCAAGATTTTCATTTATTAACATTAAACAACTTTTAATCTAAATTTAAACAATTTCTTGTTTCAAAAAATTTACTATAAATGCAAAAAATTTAACTTTCAATTTATTTTTCAAACAAAACAGAAAAACATTAATTTATGAAAGGGCCAGCATATTTACATGCTGAAAAAGGAAAAGGCCCATAACCACTTTTTATTTCTCTTGTTAGCTGGTGTGAAGTAGATCCAAGGCTAAGTGAATTAGCAGAGGAGCCTACTCTAGACATAAACACCAGCTTAACAACATTTAAAGTTAATTAAATGAATTTGATAAAATGGAAGCTAGAGTAAGTAAATATGCTGAAAGATAAATATGTAGAAATTGTTAAATAAATGACCATAACAAATTTTAATTTAATTTGTGTTTTAATTGAAACAATAAATTCAACAAAAAGTTTATATAAATATAACAATAAGTTTATATGAATAACAATAAGATAATTGAAGTAGACAAATACTTTTTATATATAACAAACATACCAAAGCAGATGCTGGATGACAAACAAGGTGAGTACGAAGACAATATTTAACATCTTTTTATTTCCCATATAGGTTGCAGAAAAAACTACTACGTGCCATTAGAAAGAAGCTGGTGACACTTATGTAGAAGACGTGACGTTCTTGTTTCCACTTGTTATTGTCGCGATATGAACACCTATAAATTTCATTTAAATTTCGAACTCACAAAAAAGGATTAACGTGAGTTATAACTAACTAAAAATGAAAAGATTTTATTTGAATATAAAAAATAAACGCCACATATTACGGCGATATCTTATGAAGTCGGCATCGGCGAAAAATGAACAGAGGCAAGGGCAAGAGCAACCGCAAAGGCAACCACGAACACCCACTACCATCGCCGTTCGCTATTTATAGCTTCGCGGGAGGAACGAAGTGATCTTCCGGACGTACGGCATGCGCCGACGCGGCGCGTGCGTAGACTTCGGCTATCGTTCTTAGAGATGTTTTATGCAAATTTTTTAAACTTGGCTCAGTCGGAATTTCCGGAAGGTTAGCTATTGTTTACGTTTCGCGTTTGAAAAATTCAAATGGATGATTTAAATTTGAAAGCTCTTTAATATAGCATTTCATTGAACGATATATTTATTTTCCTGGTAAGTAGAAAATATATTAAAAGGAAATTAGGATTTTTAATAAATGTTTAATTTTTTTTCAACTAACGTTTTTTTTTTTTTCCTTAAGCTTTATTTTAAGAGTGATTAATTTTTAATATATTTAATTAGCATAACGATAAGAAAAAACGGCAAACTATAGGTTTACTATTAACAAGATACACGTAATGAGGCATAGTCTTTGCGCAGCAAAATGGTGACTTTCGAAACAGCCTTTATGCTAACTTTGTGGCACGGCATTTTAAATGTTATGAATAAAGTTAGCATTTATCTTCAAAAAACTGGTCTTGATTTATTTACTGCTGTTAACTTGTTGAAAGGGTTGAATGCAAATATTGCATCCTTCGGAGATCAATTTTGGTAAGTTAAAAGAAAGATCTCAATTGCTATCTCCACATGCAGCGACTTCACCTAAGGATCAGGGAAAAAAGACTGAGAAGAAAAAAAATACCAATGGTACTCTCGAACCCAGTGGCACAAACACCGCAACACAGAGAAACGGCTTGCAGACAGTTTTTGTCTGCACTAATAAAAAAATTTGTCTGCAACTTTCGGACACTTTTTGTCTGTACTAATAAAAAAAAAAAAAATTGCTGCAACTTTCAGACAGTTTTTGTCTGCAGTCATAAAAAATTGTCTGCAATTTAAGGACATTTTTTGTCCACAACAATGCGCTTCCGATGTATGACGTCTTAGACGTTCTTTGGTTGGAACTCTAGAGCCCCCTATACGTGCCTTGGTAGGAACACACAAAACAGTGCTTAACAAGGGCGACCTAGAGCCTAGATCTCCCTTGATTGGCAGCGTTATGCATGTATTCTTTTCTCCTGTTACCTGTTACTGAGATTCTACGAGAATGTAGAAAAGTACTAATTTCATTCAAAACTGCTCCAAAACTTCTCCTGCACTTCAAAATTCACTTATAAAAATTTCTGTATCAAAACTAAAACTAATACTTTTATTATTTATAATTATTGTGTTGTGTCAAACATTGCTATAAAATATTTAATTGAATGAGTTAAACTTATTATTTTATAATTGTTTATACTATATTGTTCTGTAGTAAAATTGTATTGTGTATTGTTTCACGAGATCACCACTGTTGTTAACCCCCCCCCCCCCCCTCAGATTGCTGCTATCAGCTTTCAGGCTTTTTGAATGTAAGCCATTTTCACTGACTACATGTAAATTTCGCAGACAGATTATGAAATTTTAAAAACCTGTTGCAGACAGCTACGAAATTTTCTGTCACTGGGCTCTCAAATCCGAAACAACTAGCCATGTAACTCTTCAAGGATTTGAAAAACTTCTAGCTGAAACATTATTTGTAATAATCGATAGATTAAATTCAGAAATGATAAATCAAACTGATGCTTATAACTCAGTATGCAGCTTTTTCAATTTCATTACTTAATTAGGTCTTGAACAAATAAATGAAGAATCATTTAATAATTTTCTTGAAGTTTTTGAAGGAGAAGTAGATTTTGAAGCCACAAAATCTGAAGTCATTCAATTTTCCCAATATTTGTTAAGCTGTAGCTTAGAAAAAAAATCACAGATACATATTTATGATCATATGTTTAAAAATGAGTTAAATGAGATTTTTCCAAATATGTTTATTGCATTACGTATTTATTTAACTCTACCAATATCAAATTGCGAAGCCGAGAGAGCAAACTCCAAATTAGAGAGAGTTCTATCTCTTCGAAGAACAAAAATGCAGCAGAATAAGCTGCTATGTTTGGCTTTGCTGTGCTCTGAGCATGATTTAACAAGCAACCTGAATTTTAAAGATGCAATTGAAACTTTCAGCACGGCAAAGGCTAGGAAGAAGACAATTTAATTTTTTTATTCTGTAAAATATATTCATTAAAGTTTTTGATGCAGCAACTTTTCCTTTGGTTGGTGAGTTAGATTCTTTTGCTGTTAATATATATATTTTTTTTGTTTTAAATAATTTTTTGCAAACAGTTTCAGAGTTCATTTAAATGGTAATGAGAATCTTATTCTAATATGACCATTGTAAAATTTTATCTAATGATGAACATTCATATTGAAGAAAAAGAAAAATGTGTGTGTGTGTGGGGGGGGGGGGGGGGGGGGGGGCTCCGCTGTTATCACAGCCCCGGGCTCTTAAATGGGCAAACTGGGCTCTGTAAAAAACAACAACAAAACACTGATTGCTATGATCATCAAAAATAAACAGCAAGCAGGCTGCCACATTACACTGCAAAGAATCCAGAAAGACATCGTTATCGTTCAAAACTGTGCCACAGAAAAATCGCCAAATCCACTTGTGGACCAACACTACACTTGTACCTACCTATTATAAATTGCAAAACTAAAAATATTAATGGCATCAGTACTTTTTATTTTACAAAGTGGACTAAACTTTTCAATTTGGCACAGTTGATACTTTTTTTAAGGGAAAAATGCTAACAAATACTTTTTCTGCATTGAATTGTAAAGTTTCACCTTATAGATTCTTTACTTTACAAAAGTTCATTTAAAGGCAAAACTACAGAAAAATCTGATGAAATAGAAACTTTGTATTACCAGAACTCTGTTACTTTACTCACAGTTCCGTTGAAAAGCGATGAATTTAAGGTAAAATTTACGAAGCTGGAATGTTACTATGGCCTTATGAATTTTCGTTTACACGAGATTTACTGTATTGTGTATCTTTTCTCTCTCACATCTTGATCCTGCTTCTCATAGAATATTTCACAGTATATTTTTTACATGTAGAAAATTATTTGGTGCTAATTACATACAGGCTAATTAACAATAATAATGAAAAGTAATAAAATCTTAAAATATTCTTGGAATCAGAGAGTAATAATAATAGATAATTAAAAAATATATAGGGACAGTCGGTAACAAAAGTGTCCGAACACTAGCAAAAATTCCTATGTAAAAAAAGTACACTTCACACGGTTTTGTTAAATAAATCCTTGTCGAATCCTGTTCTTAGTCAATGTAAGAACAGGATTCGACAAGGATTTATTTAACAAAACCGTATAAAGTGTACTTTTTTTACATAGGAATTTTTGCTAGTGTTCGGACACTTTTGTTACCGACTACCTATATATATATATATATATATATGTATATATTTTTTTTTTTTGTGTGTCTGCAGTTAATGTTAATTCCAGTCAAAGTAAAAACCACTTTCAAATATTAATTACAATAAAAGATTTATTAATATTGAGTTAGCAACCAAATATATCATAAATTTCGTTTTCTTAAAACACATATAAGCTCACCCAAATGTTTGAAAACCTTTGATTTTCTTCAAGCCTCTTCAGTCGCTTCCACAAACAAAAATCACTTACCGAAATTATTATTAATTACTACATAAAACAGGACAGTACATTCAATTTCACATGATAAAGCAATTTCAATTTCTTTTCTTGTTCAATGTTGGTGTTTACAAAACCGATAGGTCGATAAAATCACTGGTAAAATATTCTTTTCACCTTTAGTAAGTAGCAGTGATTTTTATATAACAGTCGGCAGAAAAAGTATTAGAGCACGTGATGCACCTGTGCTTTAAGGGGCTCTAACCCGAGTAACTCAAAATTGGACTTGTGACTTGTGAGCAGGTTGGGAAGTAGCGAGCAACTCGACTCGAACTTTTCGGGTAGGTAGGTAGGTAGGTAGGTAGGGAAGAACATGAGATATATGCTATACCACTAGGGCAGCGTCATCTCGAAATATCCATTAGATTGAAATTAGAGATCTGGAAAAACACTCTTAGAGAAAGAGAGGAGACTCATGGTCCCATTACGAGAGCTGAGAGCAGTGGAAACAATATCCCCGTAAGAGGAACCGTCCGGGAGATTAAGAGCGGAAAGAAGCCGGTGCCGAGGATTCCGATAGAACGGACAATACAGCAGAATGTGTTCAGGAGTCTCTTGATCCCAGCAGTGGCGACAAAGAGGAGAGAAGGAGAGGTTCATACGAAAAAGCCGCTGGTGGGTTATGATGGTTTTAGATCGCCAACGGGCCAGAAGTACATCCGCCCTGCGGGAGGGGGCCCACCTGGAAAAGGGTCTATCCGGAGAGAGGTAATCAAAGAGAGAGGCATACTCGCTCTGCAACCAACTATATTCACATTCGATGAGCCAAGATTTCTTTAAACCGGAGCGAAGGTCTTCGGGAGAGATCCCAGGAATGGAGTGGCAGGTGTATGGACCGTTCTTGGCCAAGCTGTCCGCCCTCTCGTTAGGGTAGATACCCTTGTGTCCGGGACACCAAACAAATATGATGTGGTGCCCACGCTGGTTGCAGGCATGGATAGCAGAAAGAAGGTGGAGAATAACTTTGGGAGAATGAAACGACCAGGAGTTCAGGGCAAGTAGAGCAGAGAGGCTGTCCGACAGGATTATGATCTGGGAGTGAGAAGTTGGAGCTTCGGAGATGGCAAGAACAAGAGCCAGGGTTTCGGCAGTGAAAACAGAGTTGTGATGGGATACCAAAGAAGCCAGAGAGAAGGTGGAGTTTGCATCCACCACAGCAACAGCCGTTTTGTGGTCGTCTTTCGAGGCATCAGTGGCCAAGAGAGTACACAGGGGGATGGAGGTGCGCCAGTTGTTCCATGCTTTAGCAATGAATTCGTCAGGAATGGAGGGGTCTTGAAAGGGGAATTCGTCAACAACCACCTTAAACTGAAGGCAATTAGCGGGCGGGGGCCAGACGAAACGGAGGACCTGCAAAAGAGAGCAATTTAAAGAACAACAGATTTCCTGAAGCGGAATTCCCCACTTCCAGTTCACAGAGGGGCAAAGTAATTGGGACCTGATTAAGTCGCAAAGGCGAAGGCCTGGAGAGGAGGCAAGAAGACGAAGGAGAAACTGTTTAGTGAGGAGGGAGAGCCGAAGAGTCATGCTAGCGACACCAGCCTCACGGCGGAGAACAGGGAGAGGGGTCCAGCGGGGAAGGCCAGTAGCAACTCTAATCGCAGCGTTATAGCAAATCTCAAGAGTATTGAGCGAAGAGGGAGGGGCATCATAGAAAAGGGGAGCACCATATTCTAGACCACTTCGAATCAGGGAGTCAATAATTTTCAACGCATGATTGCTATTTAGCCCCCGAGAACGATTAGCAACCGCTTTGATATAGTTAATTTTCCGAAAAGCCTTCACTTTCAAGGTGGAAAAATGGTGGGCGAAAGAAAGAGAGCGGGAGAACCAGATGCCAAGGATTTTAACGTGGGAGCTCCATGGAATATTGAAACCCATAAGGGTGATAGAAGGGCCGGGATCTCTGGAACGGGAGAAATTAATTGCCGAGCATTTATCAGGGCCGATTAAGAGTTTATTTGCAGAACACCAAGTATGAATGCGGCACAACGTGTTGTGAAGTTTTTGGCGAGCACGGTCTTCAGCCGGGCCAATAGCATAAACTAATATATCATCCGCGTAGACAATTATATGTACACCCTCCTCAAGAGTTTCGACAACGTCCAGCATGTACATGATAAACAAAAACGGGGATAAGACGCTGCCCTGGGGAACACCCTGATTGCAGGGACCGACCTGGGAAAGAGCTGCCTTCCAGCGTACCTGGATAACCCGATGTTTAACAAAAGAAGCAATCCAAAGGCCCATCTTACCACGGATACCGTGAGATGCGAGTTCATGAATTAAAATGTCAGGCTGAACAGAATCGTAAGCTGCCTTGATATCTAGGCAGACTGCAGCCACAAAGTGGCGATTAGCACGGGCAGTAGAGACGTCCAGAAAAAAGGTGCTGAGAGCTACAGTGCAGTCCCGGGAAGGAATAAAGCCGTAGTGGTCTCTATGGAAGAGGTTCCGATGGCCAGCCCAAGCAAGGAGCCTGCGAAGAATCATCCGTTCCAGAACTTTGCACCCCACCGAAGTGAGAGCAATGGGGCGATAAGACGCAATATCAGACGAGGGTTTACCGGGTTTCCGGATGGGGAGAATGGTAGCCAGTTTCCAAGAGGGAGGAAGGATACCCGTGTTAAATGAGTTATTGAATGTACTCCTCAGGGAATCCAGGTGCTGATGAGAGAGCTTACGTAACAGGTTAAGAGAGATTCCGTCAGCTCCAGGAGTTGTTGGGCGAGAGTGCTTGAGAGAATGGATTAGTTCTTCTATGCTGAAGGGCTCGTCAAGAATAGGATCTCCATCACTAAGATCGTACGGAATGGGAGGTTCACTGCAATCCTTCGTGAAGTGTTGGAGGAAAGCCTGGGCTTGGAGAGAGGCAGAAGTGAGGGGGCATGGATTGAGGATGATATTGTCTTCCCCAGGGAGTTCACGGTTGGCTATCCGTTTTAGAATTTTGAAGATTTTCCCGTTGGAGCTGTTCTCCCGACAAAGATTGTCCCAGAAGCATCGTGAAGAATATTTAATGTAACGCCGGAGCTTAGCAGCGTAATGCTTATAGCGGAGCCATTCATCTCTGGAGCAGAGGGAGCGAGCAAGGCGAAGGTGTTTTCGTTTCCGTGCAAGCAGGTGGCAGCAAGTGCTGTCCCACCAGGGACGAGTTGAGTTACGCACCTTAGGGAAAGTAGCACAAGTGTCCGAAAGAGCTTGCATACAAGAACTCTCAAAGTCTTCGTAGTAGAGATTCGGTAGGTTGTCCTGACGGTTAAGGGCAGCGCTAGCTTTTGACCAATTGTAGCACTTTTTAGTACTAGCAGAGGGAGGAGAGTTATAGTGCCTGAAAACAAGGATTGGATGATGGTCAGAGTCATAAGGATCAGGATGGACATAAAACATAAATTTGTCATAAAGCGGAGGAGATACCATAGTCAGATCCAAAAGGGAGGGGGAGCTGCAAGGGCTAGACCGAGTAGGAGAAGTTAAATTGAGAATACATAAATCCTGTGAGACGACCCAGTTTAGTAATTGACGAGTTCTAGCAGGAATGGGGGGAGACAGGACACAGACATTAATATTGAAATCGCCAAGAATAAGGAGGGGGGAGCCGCTGGTGGAAACAATCTCAGAAAGCCATTCCTCAGGGAGGGCACCAGAGGGGGAGTAAATGTTAATAATTATAGACCAAGAATTATCAAAAAAGACCCTAACGCCGAGGGCTTCAAAATCCTGAAGAGGGCACGTAGGGAGGGTAAAACTTGTAGACGGAAGAGAAGAATGAACAGCAGTCAACAGACCACCGCCCCGAGCAGATAACCTATCAGCTCTATAACAAATCATATTAGGGAGAGAGACAATGTCAGAAGGGGAAAGAAAAGTCTCTTGGAGACACAAAATACGGGCGTGAAGGGAGGGGGAATTTAGGAGCCAATGGCCGTTGGCACGGAAACTTCTACAATTCCATTGGAGCAAAAATAACTCAGAAGACATGACAAGGAAAAAAAATAACAGCAGAAAACAAACAGGACTTACCCCCAAAAACAGCCAGAGACCAGAAAACATGAGAGCGGCGGCACAGGAGCTAGACACCATGCGGTGGTTCAGGAGGAGGGCGGGAGGCAGGAGACTCCAGAGCATCTGGTAATGACGTGTCCATACTAAGAGAATCAGAGTTGGTTGAGGTAAGATCTGTGCGTACTTTTTTGAGCCGTTGTGCGACGGCATCTGAGAGACCAGAAGGTAACTTTGGAGAACGTTTGACCTGTAGGTCTTGAATGATACCCATAAGCGGCTGAATGGCTGTCTCAACGAAACTTTGGAGAGTTTTTTGTAGTTCAGTAACCATCGTTTGCATGAGGGAGGTAAAGTGGGTAGAGAGACTCTGCATCGCCTCTTCCAGCTCAGTTTTGGTAACCACCGATGGGGAGGAAAAGGTAGCAGCAGCGGCATATGATTTCGTGGAGGTGGTTTCATTTTCTGCAAAACGTCGTCTCGCATCAGCAATCGTGAGGTGGTGGGTGGCACGGTACTTTTGGATTCGGATCTCACGTTGATACACAGGACAGTTTTTATCATTGGCAGCATGACTGCCTTTGCAATTAATGCATTTAGGTGTGGGACTAGTGCAAGCTTCGGTGTGCGATTCCGCACATTGGATGCATATCTTATTATTACGGCACGATCTAAGGGTGTGATTAAACCTGTGGCAAGTACTACATGGGCGTGGTTTATCATAAAATAACGAGATCCGATAAATTTGGTACCACAGTTTTACATTTGCTGGTAAGGTCGTACCTAATATTGTTACCAGTACCGTCAAAGTAGGTTGATCCGTGCCCTGAGCTTTGCGAATAAATCTTCTCACCTCAAATATGTGTAGGCCTTGGGAACTCAACTCTTCTGCTATGTCAGCACAAGTTACAGAGATGTCAATATTATGTAGCAAAAAGCGTGTAGAGATTGTTTCCCTCTGGATGAAAGTGTCAACTGGTATGCCAAGCAATGACTCTATACTTAATATTTGCTGGGCTACTTGAATGTGTTTGGTAGTAATGAAAAGCTTATTCTGCCTGGTGAGCCTTAGGCTTTCTATCTCGTTGCAATTGGTGATGGTTTTAGCCAGTTCCTCTTTAAGCGCCTTTGGGTGGGTTTGCGGTAAAGAGCCGTTTTTGGCCGAGATTATGAAAGATATAATGTCATGGCCGTCATTGACAGCAATATTTAAAGACTCGGATAGCTTATGTTCGTTAGTATAATAATGCGGCGAGCAAGGCGAACCAACCGGTAACCGCCCTCCTGCCATGAACAAAATATGTGTAAACCGACCGTTTAACAGAAATAAACAAACTATAAAATGGCAGAACTGGGAGAAATAAAAAACCCCTACCAGGGAAAAAGAACTAAAAACTTACCGAAAGACTTAATTCGGTGAAAAAAACAACCAAAAAGTAACTGCAAATATAGAATGAAGATTACACGACCGCATGCAAAAGCATACGCGGATACGCCTCACCAAAACAGTAGAGCAAGACAAGTTGAGAGGGAGATAGCTGCTTCCATCAACCACCTACCTACCCGTCACCGTCAAGAGCAAACCACTTTTCGGGGAGTTCTATCAATTTTCAAAACACGGATTAATAGAAGAGGATGCGAAAGAGGCTTCCAAATCTGGATTTTTTTTTTATCTTACCACAACAGATGGCGCCACAGTCGAGGACCTCCCTTTCCAAAACCTCCCGTAATGATTTTCAATGGCAAAAAACGGCATTTAATTTAATTTTTTTATGGAAAGTTTTAACTTTAACAAAATAAAGTAAACAGAAATAATGCTATATAAGGTCTTCGTAATAACATATATTTTTTTTATAACGGTGGGACTTTTCATTACTTTGTAAGAGGTTATACAAAATACGAGATCGTATTGATTAAAATCAGAATAAAAGACATTTAAAATTTTTCAGTACTGTACAAATAATCTGTGATACAAAGTAAAAAATGTCATTAATAAGGAATATTAAAAATTAAGGAAAGAAAGAAAAAATAAATAAATAGACGAAAATTATTAATAAAGAAAGAAAGAAAAGAAAATTATTTATAAATAATTAAATAAAATCTGTTGTACTTTATCCATTTATTTTTCAAACTTTTAAATTTAATAAGAATTATTTTGATTTATTTATAATACAGAAAATTAACGAACTTATTAATTTTTTTAAGATAATATAATATATATGTATTTAAAAAAAAAAAAAAAAATAAATAAATAAAAAAAAATTATGATAGTTTCTGTGACTTGAGGTATTTTAGAAATTGTATGGAGATATATTTGTATAAGAATTTGTATAAGAGAATATAGAAGAAAGTCATGTGGTGGCCAAACCAGACTAGTTTTTTTAAACGTAAATATAAGTAAAAATTTTATGATAATTTCTGTTATTTGAGGAATTTTAGAAATTGTGTGGAGATAGATATATTTAAATTTATTTTCATTTCAACAAATTACAGGGAAATTCATCCTCACCTCTTTTTACTATATAGAATAATATGATTTTTTTAAACTATGTATTATTTTTATTTTAAAACTCATTCATCTTTAACGAATGTGCTATATGTAAATATCTGACTGAATTATCAATAGTTTTTTAATGTTAAAAATTTTTTAAACTATTTTAATTTACATATGTCTCGGTAAGTTAGTTATCTTTATTAAAAACGTTAATTATCTTTATTAAAAACCCAGTCATCGGCCGAGAGGTTCTCATTAAAATCTGGTAGACGGGAAGTGCTGGGTTCGTTGCCAGGTCGCGCTCGGTGACCTAGTCGTTTAGAGTTTTCGGTGTTTTTTTCCCCCCAAAACTCGAGTAAATATGGGCTTTGACTCCTAAGAATGACCAAAACGGCGGGCAGACTACCCAGCCCTAGGATCCTCGGGTAGTCAATCAGCCTTAACTTTTACATCACCACCCCCACCACCACCTTATTAAACAGTGGGCGAACAGTTTGGCGTTCAAAGCTGATAGACGGGAAGTGCCTGGTTCGATACCAGGTCGCGCTCGTCAACCTAGCTGCTCAGAGTTTTCCGTGATTTTCGCCGAAACACACGTAAATACAGACTGGCACCACCTTAGAAATACCACCACAGAGGGCACACCACCAAGACCCAGGACCCTCGTGTAGTCAATTGGCCTTAACCTTCACACAGTAACACCACCATCTTATTAAGCAGTGGCCGAATGTTTCTGCGTCCAAAACTGATAGATGTGAAGCGCCGAGCTTGATACCAGGTCGCGCTCGTCAATTTAGCTGCTCGGAGTTTTCCATAGTTTTTGCCCAAACTTGAATAAATACGGGCTAGTACCCTCAAAAAGACACCCCTCATAGGGCACACCACCCAGGCCTAAGAACCTCGTCCAGTCTATTGGCCTTAACCTTCACACCACCACCACCACCACCACCTTATTAACAGTGGCCGAGCGGTTCTGCGCTCAGAGCTGGTAGACAGGGAAGTGTCGGGTTTGAATACAGGTTACGTTAGTCGACGAAACCATTCGTATTTTTCTATAGTTACTAGGGAAGACTTCTGTGGGGATCTTTTTAAGGTGTACTAATGCGTATTTACGCTACTTTCGGGGAAAACCATAGAAAACTTTGAACGGCTTGGCTAATGAGCGCAACCTGCGATGAACGCGGCACTTCCTGTTTTCCAGCTTTGAGAGCTGAACCTCTCAACCACATAATCGATTAAGGAAATTCATACTTATGAAAGTTGGGAAGAGGGGAATGGCGATTTTATCAATTTTTAAGTCGCCATGTGGCGAGTGTTGAAAGTGGATATATTCAGGTCTAATTCAATCTACGTGATTTAATTGATTTAATTATCGTTTCAAATAATAAATATTTTGATTTATATTATAACTTTGTATCTGTGTATTAATTCTATTAAGATTTTTAAAATATATAGAGGAGTGGTGTGCTGGTTAAGCTAGATTGCCTACACGAAGGAGCTAGGCGTGGGGAGAATATCCTCTGTCGAGATCTTTCTAAGAAACCAAGAGCGCCTAGCCTATATCCATGTAAGATTTGGTGAAAACAATTAAAAATTCCAAACGATTGAAATGACTAATGCGACTTGGGTTCGAACCCGGCATTTCTCGTGTTCCAAAAGGTATGTATAATACCATTTTTTTTTAACCCTTTCATGGTCATGAACGCGTATACGCGGTCAGAGTTTTTTACTTCTGAATCATTTATTCATTACTACGAATTTTCTAAATAGAAAACAATCAGTTTCTCAGAATTCCTGATAAATTTGTAATATTATTAGTACTTAATGACTTAAAAATATATAAAACACATCCCACTAAAATGGCTTCGAAACGAAAAAATCAAAAATGGCGTGACCATGAATGGGTTAAATTGCGATTATAGTAACGAAAAAATCCTGATAATGTACGTTACTGAACGAAATTTTTTAAAATTATATATAGATATAATTAAATTTATTTTTGTTTAATAAATTACAGGAAAATGCTTTTTCGTACGGTAGGACTATTTCTTTAAATCTGCGATTTTGCATTATCGCCGATTTTGTGTTCCACCACATATATATGCCAGGATATCTGCCAATATCCAATTTTACCACTTAATTTTCTAATCTATCTTAAAACTAGTATGTTGTGGCCACCACATGACTTTATTCTATATTTTCCTATACAAATTCACTCAGTAAAAATAATTTATTAAAATTATTATTTAAAAAAAAATTATCTTCCATGATAATGCAGACGATTTCCATACTATAGAAGTAGTATAACACTAAATATCAAAAAAAAAAAAAAAAAGTCAATTTTATTGTCAATATTACAATTAAAAAAAATTTTTTTTTTTTTTTTTGGTAAAAATGAAAAAAAATCGATAACTTTATTTTAAATTATAGCAGATCGATGGTTCAACCATTCGTTTTGCAGGTATTGACGAGCTCTTTTGAAAGATACCCATCATGAAAATTTACTCCCCTCGAGGGGGGGGAGGGGGGGGGCTCCTACACATACAAAAATTTTTTTCCCAGTTGACTATCTCGATTATAAATAATTCTTCAAATAATGATTAATAAATAAAATTGTGTAATAAATTTGATCATGATTACTAAAAAAGAATTCTCTTTATGCACATTTATACAAAATTGTGTCCTATATCACCATGCTAAAAATTTAGAAAAATCGGGATAGCAACGCAACCTGTAAGACAATTTTTACCAAAAGTTGATAGGCACTAATTTATGTCAATGTGCAACTACATACCAATTTGTATGATATTCTGTGCAGTATTTTCTGAGAAACAGTTACCACAAAATTTTGTCACACACACACAGACAGACAGACAGACATTTTCTAAAAATGGTCAAGTCGTGCTCTACAGCTCTCAAAACGTAATTCCATCAAAAACCCGAGTTCTAAAATTTTTACGAATCCAATACTGTCTTCGATTGAATATAGAAGGATGTATTTTCCTATACAAATTCACTCAGTAAAAATAATTTATTAAAATCATTATTTAAAAAAATTATCTTCCATGATAATGCAGACGATTCCCATACTAGAGAAGTAGTATAACACTAAATATCCATAAAAAGTCAATTTTACTGTCACTATTACAATTAAAAAAAAAAAAAAATCTATAACTTTATTTTAAATTGTCGCAGATCGATGGTTCAACCATTCGTTTTAAAGGTATCGGCGAGCTCTTTTGAAAGATAACCATCATAAAAATTTACTCCCCTCGAGGGGGGGACTTCCTGCCCAGGGGGGGGGGGGGGCGGGTGGCGAGGCTCCTACAAATACAACATTTTTTTCCCAGTTGACTATCTCTATTATAATTAATTCTTGTAAATTTCATAATTACTAAAAAATAATTCTCTTTATGCACATTTATACAAAATTTTGTCCTATATCATCATGCTAAAAATTTAGAAAAAGCTGGATGGCAACGCAACCTGTAAGACAATTTTTACCCAAAGTTGAAAAGCACTAATTTATGTCAAGGTGCAACTACATACCAATTTGTATGAAATTCTGTGCAGTAGTTTCTGAGATACAGTTGCCACAAAATTTTGTCACACACACACACGCACAGACAGACATTTTCTAAAAATGGTCAAATGGTGTTCCACAGCCCTCAAAACGTGTAAATCCATCAAAGACCCGAGGTCGAAAATTTTTACGAATCCAATACTTTCTTCTATTAAATATAGAAGAAAGTAATATTATGTCAAATCGGTAAAAATTTTGACATTTTATAAATAAATGTAATTATCAATAACATTATTTAAATATATTACATTATACAGTATATTACCATTATATAATATATTATTTTATATAAATAAGTACTTAATACATTTTTTATCTAAAAAAGAAAAGAAAAAAAGAAAGAAAAATAATTTAAACGTACAAACATTTTTTTTTTCCTCTAGTACTTTGTGGTACTCTAGTACTTTTTTTTTTTAATCTGTCAACTGTTTAATCATCACCCGTTATATGCTGAAAGAAAGTTATTAATTTTTTTTTTTTTTTGGTGTGTGTGTGTGTGTGGAGGGGGGGGGGCTTAGAAGTTAATTGATTACACGAGGATTCTAGGCCTGAATAATGTGCCCTCCGTGAAAGTCTTTTTGACCCTGCGTCAGGCGCATCCTTAGGACGAACAAAATCGGGCGCGCCCAGCCTGAGAGGCCAGGTAAATACTTTATATTGTTAAAATACTTGTACTACAATCAATAAATTCGTACTTATGCATCAAATTTTCGTTTATTACTTTCTATACACTCCTAATAAGGTCACCGTATATGGGTGTTTTTGAATTAAAAATCATGTGTAGGATATTTAGAGAAGAAAAACCAGAACGGGCCTCTCAGGCAGGGTGCGCCCGACGGAGGGTTAAGGTCTCCAAGTCTGTGTATTTGTGCGAGTTTCAGAGAAAACCACGGAAAACTCCGATCGGCCAAATTGACGAGCGCGACCTTGACGAACAGCAAGAATTAAAATAATAATAATCTAAATACAGGAAGAATTAAAATGAAAGAAAGTTGCAGATGCTTAAAACCAACACAACAAGGAAAAAAAAAAAAAAAAAACTTTATTTTGAATTTTTATGGAAAAAGTATACACTATTTGGCAAAATATTAAAAAAGGGACTTGGAGTTTGATAAATAAACGAAAAGAAAAGATCGTAACATATAAGCAAGAAAGAAAAAAAAGTTGAAAGACTAAACAATAAAATTGTGTCGATTAAAATATCTTTTAGTAATAATAATAGTTTATTTTGCAGCAAAAGCAGTCGGAAACCGAAAATTCCTGTCAAGGAAAACCGGGAGAAAGTAGACTACAGCGCCCTCAATATTTACAAAAATATTGTCTTCCACTTTCAAAGGCTGGGCACCGTTGGACTTTCCCCTCCTATTCTTTCTACTCCGTGTTTCAAAAATAATAATAATAATAAAGTTACCTTTAACTGTGACTGTATAACTGGCCGCGCCCTTTTGTTTATGATTTGTACATAACACAGCGACAGCTTTAAAAACATGGGACTGTATATTTTTAATTCAATTTTGTTAATATTATTTTGTGTTCACGTAATTGGACAATTTGACTGGCAAATTCGTGATGGTTTTGACGAAATCACATCGCGTATGGCAAAAGTAAAGACTGAAAATTGTCGAGTTGTTGATAGAAATGCACTATTTTTACCTAAGGATAGTGTCACTCACGTACCTAATATAAGGCAGATTGGTATAGATCCTGTGTTACCTAATAGAACTAGTCTCTTACAAATACATAATATGGCCATGTCTAGAGCTTTTTTTTACAGGTGGGTACAGACAATAATTATTATACTTTAGATTGAAATAAAGCAGATACATTTTACATTGCAATTATAAAGCATATATATATATATTAAAATTGCTGAAAGTTTTCACACTTATTTTTTAACAATGGTTAGTTTATATTCAGTTATATTTATTAATGAAGTTAAAATACAGTGGTGTATTCTAAGTGTCACATTTTTTTTTTTTTTTTTTAAGGGCAGGGTGGATATATCAAAAAGAGCACATTTTTGTGAGTAATTTAAAAAAAAAAAAAAAGTAAAAGGGTACATATTGATAGACGAAAGGACACTTTATTCACCACTTGTTAAATGGTTTATTAAAAGTACAGTTCACAAAATAAATAAATAAAAATACACAATCTATGAGATAGACCCATTTATCTCATCACCTAACTAACGAATACCATCCTTTTTAGATATGTCTATTTTAATTTAATTATTTACATAAGTAAACATCAGGGGTCGATCAAGACAAAAATTGGGACCCTTTTGCTGCTCCTTTACAAAATTCAAATCTCTAAAATGGGCCGCTTCACAAAATTCAAATCCATAAAATGGGTCCCTTCACAAAATTGAAATTCAAAAAATGGGTCCCTTCACAAAATTCAGATTTATAAAAACAGCACATTCACAGAATTTTGTTGTATAAAAATAATACTTTTGTAAAATTTTTCCATGTTTACAGTATTTATTTTTAATGAGTGTCTATACTTGGTTCAATAATATGCTGTTAACTTGATATTAAACATTAGATAGAGTAACTGCTATAATGAAAGGTTTCTAGCAAAATTCTTTCACAAAAATAAATAAAAATTTCACAAAAGTAATATGTTTTTCACAAAAATGGGCCCCAAAAATTAAAACCTGGATCAACCCCTAAACATGCAACAATGTTAAAATTTCCATTTCCAACAAATACACAATTTTGACTTTATAGATTCTACAAAAAATTGTACCATTGGATATTAAATTTGAAGTTACTTGGTCGATAAGTTTAGTAATTATATTTATTGGGACTTTTGAGTTATTTAATGTCAAATGCATTTTTCAATCTTAAATCAGGTTTCTGGTTGCAATATCTTATTAGATGAAGCAATGTAGCTCAAAATCTTCTTTACCAAAAGAGCTGAAATTTCATAAAAGTAGAAAAATTAAATAATTAGAAGCAGATTTCTGGTAAAATATTTGTAATTTATAATTAAAGAATTTTTACTTAAATAATTTCAAAATACTTATTTTTTGCAAAAACTTTATTTAAAAATGTTTTAATTGTGATCTACTAGCTTTGATATACCTATAGATGCTTTAAGTATTTTTTTTCCATAAATTATATAAATTACACATAATTCTGTAAGGAATAAGTATCTATTATATCCCTCTCAGATGTTTATGCATCAAGATAGATAAGAATGTTTTTTTTTTTTTTTTTTTTTTTTTTTTTAAGGTCTATGCATAATTATTTATATAAAAAAAAAAAAAAAAAAGAAGAAAGGAATTAATTCCTTGTTATTTAGAAACTTTTGGAGGAACAACTATAGTATTTCCCCACAGCTGAATTTGGCAATTTATTTTTGGTGATTATGGCTAAATCATAAATCCAAAAATCATATATCATAAATGATAAAATCATAAGCTAAATTATAAATCATAAATCCAAAATAAATAGCATGCGGGCTGCCATATTATATCGCAAACAGTCCAGAACGACATCGTTATCGTTCAAATTGGCGCCAAAGAAAAATCGCCAAATTCAGCTGTGGGGAATACTATAGTTGTACTCTTTTGGAGGGAGGGTGAAGAAAAAAAAACTACACAGCATATGCAAAATGAATGTAAATTAACAAAATTTGCATTTACAGTCTCAACGAATCGTTAAAATATGCTGTAATTTTGCCACTAATCGATAAAATTCCCGTCTTTTTTCAAAATAGATTCCCAAAATCTGCGATATTTTTACAATCAATTGCCGAAATATGTAATTTTTTTCATCATTAATTAATAAAATTTCCTCTGTTTTTGAAGTTAAATTCCTAAATATTCAATTATTTCGGTGATAATAGAAGAAATTTGCACTTTTTTCTCAAAGCTGAATACTGAAATATGCAATAATTTTGCAGCCAAGTTCGGAAATACAGGATTATTCTCACTGCTAACTGTCAGTATTTTTTATAGTCACTGCTAACTGTCAATATTTTTTATAGTCAAAATTTACATTTAGTCACAACTAATTCCTAAATTCTGCTATTATTTCACTAGTAATCAATAAAAATCCTGCTTTTTTTTTTTTCCCCCCTTTCCCCAAAGCTGTTCCTGAAATTCACGATATTTTTGTGGCGGATATTATTTCGCCCCTAGTCTATGAAATTTGTATTCTTTATAAAGTTGAATCTCAAATTCTCAATTATTTTGCACTAATCGAGGGAATTTGTACTTTTTTTCAATGCTGAATCCCAAAATACAGAATAACTTTGTGGCCTAATTCAGAATTATGGGATCATTTGCATTTCACTACTAACTGTTAAAATGTTATGTTTAAACTTATCTATTTGTGTAAATAAGATATTATTTTGGTATTAATTGATAAAATTTGCACTTTTTTTCAAAGGTGATTTCTGAAAATCGTGTTTTTTTGTGGCTGATTGTTAAAACATGCAATCCTTTCACCGTTAATTAATTGGGGAATGAATAATTCCCCAATTATTTACTGAAATAGGTTTTATTTCATGTTATTTGGTTCGGTGAAATCCACGCTTTTTTTCAAAGATGATTCCCGATGTACGCAATAAATTAGCAGATATACGGAATCATTTTACTGCTAATTTTTAAAATTTATGTAATAGCATTAATTGATAATAAAAATTAATATTTTACAGTCAATTGTTAAATTTTTCATATTTTTCAAAAATGAATACCGAAATATATGCGATTGTTTCATAAAAATAATAGAAATTTTTTTTATGCGTGATTGCCGAAATATGCAATACGAAAGTCTATCGAAATATGGGATCGTTTTGCCAATAAGATTTACATTTAATCGTTTAAATTATATATGCTGAAATAAACCATTAATTCACTACAAAACAACATTATATTTTTGTGGTGGGTTGTTGAAATATATCGCTTTATGGCTTATTAACAAAATTTATCTTTATCATGGCTAATTTCTGAAATAAACGATTGTTTCTCCACTTTACTAAATAAAGATAGGCAGCTATTTTCGCTGCTCCTGTAATCTACAAAATTTGTGCTATTTCAGAAATTTGATACCACAAATGTTAAATACATATATTGAGTCAAAAATGAGTGAGATAGCTGCTTTTTCAGTGAATGTTTGCTGATATATGCATAATTTTTGCATCTTATTTCTAATATATATGCAATTTTCTTGTCCGAATATTTTGAAAAAACTTTTTTTCAAAGGTCTGTTTTATGTTCGCTGATTTCTTTAAAAAAAAAAATTTGCCGATTTCCAGTTTTGAATATCATTACCAGCCACGTCTTTATTTTCACCAGATATTATTTTTGCCACAATCCCGTTCCTTCTCTTAAATTTTTTTTAGACGTCCACTGCTTCCTCGAAATTTGTCATGGCCCAATTCCTTTGCAAATTTAAGATCTTCCTCAATTATCAGTGCACCAGAGACTTTAACATTACTTTCTTGCAATGTGTGTATCCATCTCAACATTGCTTCATTTACATCTTCACAGAAACTCGTTTTAAGTGTTTTGAATAAGACGAATATGATGTATCCACTTCTGTCCTATGATGATTTTTTATTATCATTGATAAACTATTCGGTAGGAAATTTTGAAGCAATATATATATTTTTTTTCACTTTTTTCCAGCCTTATCAAGAATAAAATTTTTTTCCTTGTTACTCAAACACTTTCGTTTTGACATTTCTGTACTTTAAAGAAACGAATGTAAAATGATCATCACGACTAAACAAAAGTGGTAAATCTAAAAACAGGTTCAAGAACTTCGAGGATAAAAAGACTAGCGTCTTTCAGAAACATCAAGATCTCTGAGAGAAAGCTGAATTAATGTATTTGGCGCTTTATCAAAAAAAAAAAAGTTCGTTAAATAGAGAATGCACTTCGTTATCACTTCACTATTTGGAGATTATTTTGCAAAAAAAAATTCTTAAAATATTCATACTTCCAAGGAAAAGTTCGTAAAATGGAGAAATTCGCAAAATAGAGGTTTGTTAAATAGAGGTCCGACTGTATATTATTTATAAATATAAATGGGAGTCATAGAGTCACTGAAACAGCTTTTTTTTTTTTTTTTTTTAAATAGCTTTTTCTGTACTTCATACTAATGTTGTGTATAGTCATCAAAACAATTCGCTCCCCCTAGTTTTTTTTATTGTGTTGTTTTCAATCATCCACCTCCCGTTTCGAAAATTCCAGAAGCTGAAACTTCGAGATTTATGAAGATTTATTAATGCCTGTCGCGTAGCTCGGAAACTAAGCAACAGTTGAAACGGTAGACAGCGCCACCTGGTACAGATTGCACGACTTTTTTATTCAAAAGCCACCAAAATTTTTTTTAAATGGGATATGATATACATAAAAGGCGAATAGAATAGAAGAAATGTCTATTATATATATCATATATCACTTCATAAAATTATTGGTGACAGTTGAATAAAAAAGTCAATCAATCTGTTCTCGGTGGTGCTGTCTACCGCTTCAACTGTTGCCAAGTTTCCGAGCTACGCGACAGGCATCTACTTAAGGAGGCTCTGCTTATTATATGCCTTTTTGTTAAATTTTCATTTTTTTTTTTCTAATTTTACAGTGACTTCCAATTTATTTTATAATAAATTTAACTATAGTTTGATAATTTGAGATTATAATGTAATAATTAATTAAATTAAATGAAAATGAATAAATCTCAAGCTAATTATAACTTTAAGGATCAAAAAGAAACTTAAGAAATTTTTCTTTATGAAAATTAAGAAAAAAAAATCTGATGTGGGCACCACATGACTTCCTTATACACTTTTAGAAATATACATAATGTTAAAAAACATTGTCACTGGAGCCAAAACATTTGGCTAAAAATATTTTTAAAAAATGCATGCATACGTAAAAAAAATAAAAAATAAAATTGTGCCTTGAGGGGACTCATGTCAAAGTTGTGCCTTGGGGGGACTCATGTCAAAGTTGTGCCTTGGGGGGACTCATGTCAAAGTTGTGCCTTGGGGGGGACTCATGTCAAAGTTGTGCCTTGGGGGGACTCATGTCAAAGTTGTCCCTTGGGGGGGACTCATGTCAAAGTTGTACCTTGGGGGGGACTCATGTCAAAGCTGTGCCTTGGGGGGACTCATGTCAAAGTTGTACCTTGGGGAGGGGACTCATGTCAAAGTTGTGCCTTGGGGGGGACTCATGTCAAAGTTGTGTCTTAGGGGGGGACTCATGTCAAAGTTGTGCATTGGGGACTCATGTCAAAGTTGTGCCTTGGAGAGGACTCATGTCAAAGTTGTGCCTTGGGGGGACTCATGTCAAAGTTGTACCTTGGGGGGGACTCATGTCGAAGTTGTGCCTTGGGGGGACTCATGTCAAAGTTGTACCTTGGGGGGACTCATGTCAAAGTTGTGCCTTGAGGGGGACTCGTGTGCCTTGGGGGGGGACTCATGTCAAAGTTGTACCTTAGGGAGGGGACTCATGTCAAAGTTGTGCCTTGGGGGGACTCATGTCAAAGTTGTACCTTGGGGGGACTCATGTCAAAGTCGTGCCTTGGGGAGGGGACTCATGTCAAAATTGTGCCTTGGGGGGGACTTATGTCAAAGTTGTACCTTGGGGGGACTCATGTCAAAGTTGTGCCTTGAGGGGTACTCGTGTGCCTTGGGGGGGACTCATGTCAAAATTGTGCCTTGGGGGGGACTCATGTCAAAGGTGTGCCTTGGGGGGGACTCGTCAAAGCTGTGCCTTGGGGGGACTCATGTCAAAGTCGTACCTTGGGGGGGACTCATGTCAAAGTCGTGCCTTGGGGAGGGGACTCATGTCAAAGTTGTACCTTGGGGGGGACTCATGTCAAAGTTGTGCCTTGGGGGGGGACTCATGTGTCTTGGGGGGGTCATGTCAAAGCTGTACCTTGGGGGGACTCATGTCAAAGCTGTGCCTTGGGGGGGACTCATGTCAAAGTTGTACATTGGGGAGGGGACTCATGTCAAAGCTGTGCCTTGGGGTGGACTCATGTCAAAGCTGTGCCTTGGGGGGACTCATGTCAAAGTCGTGCCTTGGGGAGGGGACTCATGTCAAAGTTGTGCCTTGGAGGGGACTCATGTCAAAGTTGTGTCTTAGGGGGGGACTCATGTCAAAGTTGTGCATTGGGGACTCATGTCAAAGTTGTGCCTTGGAGAGGACTCATGTTAAAGTTGTGCCTTGGGGGGACTCATGTCAAAGTTGTGCCTTGGGGGGACTCATGTCAAAGTTGTGCCTTGAGGGGGACTCGTGTGCCTTGGGGGGGACTCATGTCAAAGTTGTACCTTGGGGAGGAGACTCATGTCAAAGTTGTGCCTTGGGGGGACTCGTGTGCTTTGGGGGGGACTCATGTCAAAGTTGTACCTTGGGGAGGGGACTCATGTCAAAGTTGTGCCTTGGGGGGACTCATGTCAAAGTTGTGCCTTGGGGGGACTCATGTCAAAGTCGTGCCTTGGGGAGGGGACTCATGTCAAAATTGTGCCTTTGGGGGGACTCATGTCAAAATTGTGACTTGGGGGGACTCATGTCAAAATTGTGCCTTGGGGGGGACTCATGTCAAAGCTGTACCTTGGGGGGGACTCATGTCAAAGCTGTGCCTTGGGGAGGGGACTCATGTCAAAGTCGTACCTTGGGGGGGACTCATGTCAAAGTCGTGCCTTGGGGAGGGGACTCATGTCAAAGTTGTACCTTGGGGGGGACTCATGCCAAAGTTGTGCCTTGGGGTGAGACTCATGTACCTTGGGGAGGGGAGTCATGTCAAAGCTGTGCCTTGGGGGGGACTCATGTCAAAGCTGTGCCTTTGGGGGACTCATGTCAAATCGTGCCTTGGGGAGGGGACTTATGTCAAAGTTGTGCCTTGGGGGGACTCATGTCAAAGTTGTGTCTTAGGGGGGGGGACTCATGTCAAAGTTGTGCATTGGGGACTCATGTCAAAGTTGTGCCTTGGAGAGGACTCATGTCAAAGTTGTGCCTTGGGGGGACTCATGTCAAAGTTGTGCCTTGAGGGGGACTCGTGTGCCTTGGGGGGGACTCATGTCAAAGTTGTACCTTGGAGAGGTGACTCATGTCAAAGTTGTGCCTTGGGGGGACTCATGTCAAAGTTGTACCTTGGGGGGGACTCATGTCAAAGTTGTACCTTGGGGAGGGGACTCATGTCAAAGTTGTGTCTTGGGGGGGACTCATGTCAAAGTTGTACCTTGGGGGGACTCATGTCAAATCTGTGCCTTGTGGGGGACTCGTCAAAGTTGTGCCTTGGGGGGGACTCATGTCAAAGCTGTGCCTTGGGGGGACTCATGTCAAAGTTGTACCTTGGGGAGGGGACTCATGTCAGAGTTGTGCCTTGGGGGGACTCATGTCAAAGCTGTGCCTTGGGGGGACTCATGTCAAAGTTGTACCTTCGGGGGGACTCATGTCAAAGTTGTACCTTGGGGGGACTCATGTCAAAGTTGTGCCTTGAGGGGGACTCGTGTGCCTTGGGGGGGACTCATGTCAAAGTTGTACCTTGGAGAGGTGACTCATGTCAAAGTTGTGCCTTGGGGGGACTCATGTCAAAGTTGTACCTTGGGGGGGACTCATGTCAAAGTTGTACCTTGGGGAGGGGACTCATGTCAAAGTTGTGTCTTGGGGGGGACTCATGTTAAAATTGTGCCTTGGGGGGGATTCATGTCAAAGCTGTGCCTTGGGGGGGACTCATGTCAAAGCTGTGCCTTGGAAGGACTCATGTCAAAGTTGTACCTTGGGGGGGGACTCATGTCAAAGTCGTGCCTTGGGGAGGGAACTCATGTCAAAGTTGTACCTTGGGGGGGACTCATGTCAAAGTTGTGCCTTGGGGGGGACTCATGTCAAAGGTGTGCCTTGGGGGGGACTCATGTCAAAGCTGTGCCTTGGGGGGGACTCATGTCAAAGCTGTGCCTTGGGGGGACTCATGTCAAAGTCGTGCCTTGGGGAGGGGACTCATGTCAAAGTTGTGCCTTGGGGGGGACTCATGTCAAAGTTGTGTCTTAGGGGGGGGACTCATGTCAAAGTTGTGCATTGGGGACTCATGTCAAAGTTGTGCCTTGGAGAGGACTCATGTCAAAGTTGTGCCTTGGGGGACTGATGTCAAAGTTGTGCCTTGGGGTGACTCATGTCAAAGTTGTGCCTTGAGGGGGACTCGTGTGCCTTGGGGGGGACTCATGTCAAAGTTGTACCTTGGGGAGGGGACTCATGTCAAAGTTGTGCCTTGGGGGGACTCGTGTGCTTTGGGGGGACTCATGTCAAAGTCGTACCTTGGGGGGGACTCATGTCAAAGTCGTGCCTTGGGGAGGAGACTCATGTCAAAGTTGTACCTTGGGGGGGGACTCATGTCAAAGTTGTGCCTTGGGGGGGACTCATGTCAAAGCTGTACCTTGGGGGGACTCATGTCAAAGCTGTGCCTTGGGGGGACTCATGTCAAAGTTGTACCTTGGGGAGGGGACTCATGTCAAAGCTGTGCCTTGGGGGGGACTCATGTCAAAGCTGTGCCTTGGGGGGACTCATGTCAAAGTCGTGCCTTGGGGAGGGGACTCATGTCAAAATTGTGCCTTGGGGGGGACACATGTCAAAATTGTGCCTTGGGGGGGACTCATGTCAAAGCTGTGCCTTGGGGGGGACTCATGTCAAAGTCGTGCCTTGGGGAGGGGACTCATGTCAAAGTTGTGCCTTGGAGGGGACTCATGTCAAAGTTGTGTCTTAGGGAGGGACTCATGTCAAAGTTGTGCATTGGGGACTCATGTCAAAGTTGTGCCTTGGAGAGGACTCATGTTAAAGTTGTGCCTTGGGGGGACTCATGTCAAAGTTGTGCCTTGGGGGGACTCATGTCAAAGTTGTGCCTTGAGGGGGACTCGTGTGCCTTGGGGGGGACTCATGTCAAAGTTGTACCTTGGGGAGGAGACTCATGTCAAAGTTGTGCCTTGGGGGGACTCGTGTGCTTTGGGGGGGACTCATGTCAAAGTTGTACCTTGGGGAGGGGACTCATGTCAAAGTTGTGCCTTGGGGGGACTCATGTCAAAGTTGTACCTTGGGGGGGGACTCATGTCAAAGTCGTGCCTTGGGGAGGGGACTCATGTCAAAATTGTGCCTTTGGGGGGGACTCATGTCAAAATTGTGACTTGGGGGGACTCATGTCAAAATTGTGCCTTGGGGGGGACTCATGTCAAAGCTGTACCTTGGGGGGGGACTCATGTCAAAGCTGTGCCTTGGGGAGGGGACTCATGTCAAAGTCGTACCTTGGAGGGGACTCATGTCAAAGTCGTGCCTTGGGGAGGGGACTCATGTCAAAGTTGTACCTTGGGGGGGACTCATGCCAAAGTTGTGCCTTGGGGGGAGACTCATGTACCTTGGGGAGGGGAGTCATGTCAAAGCTGTGCCTTGGGGGGGACTCATGTCAAAGCTGTGCCTTTGGGGGACTCATGTCAAAGTCGTGCCTTGGGGAGGGGACTTATGTCAAAGTTGTGCCTTGGGGGGGACTCATGTCAAAGTTGTGTCTTAGGGGGGGGGACTCATGTCAAAGTTGTGCATTGGGGACTCATGTCAAAGTTGTGCCTTGGAGAGGACTCATGTCAAAGTTGTGCCTTGGGGGGACTCATGTCAAAGTTGTGCCTTGAGGGGGACTCGTGTGCCTTGGGGGGGACTCATGTCAAAGTTGTACCTTGGGGAGGTGACTCATGTCAAAGTTGTGCCTTGGGGGGACTCATGTCAAAGTTGTACCTTGGGGGGGACTCATGTCAAAGTTGTACCTTGGGGAGGGGACTCATGTCAAAGTTGTGTCTTGGGGGGACTCATGTCAAAGTTGTACCTTGGGGGGACTCATGTCAAATCTGTGCCTTGTGGGGGACTCGTCAAAGTTGTGCCTTGGGGGGGACTCATGTCAAAGCTGTGCCTTGGGGGGACTCATGTCAAAGTTGTACCTTGGGGAGGGGACTCACGTCAGAGTTGTGCCTTGGGGGGACTCATGTCAAAGCTGTGCCTTGGGGGGACTCATGTCAAAGTTGTACCTTCGGGGGGACTCATGTCGAAGTTGTGCCTTGGGGGACTCATGTCAAAGTTGTACCTTGGGGGGACTCATGTCAAAGTTGTGCCTTGAGGGGGACTCGTGTGCCTTGGGGGGGACTCATGTCAAAGTCGTGCCTTGGGGAGGGGACTCATGTCAAAATTGTGCCTTGGGGGGGACTCATGTTAAAATTGTGCCTTGGGGGGGGATTCATGTCAAAGCTGTGCCTTGGGGGGGACTCATGTCAAAGCTGTGCCTTGGGGGGACTCATGTTAAAGTTGTACCTTGGGGGGGGACTCATGTCAAAGTCGTGCCTTGGGGAGGGGACTCATGTCAAAGTTGTACCTTGGGGGGGACTCATGTCAAAGTTGTGCCTTGGAGAGGACTCATGTCAAAGTTGTGCCTTGGGGGACTGATGTCAAAGTTGTGCCTTGGGGGGACTCATGTCAAAGTCGTGCCTTGGGGAGGGGACTCATGTCAAAGTTGTGCCTTGGGGGGGACTCATGTCAAAGTTGTGTCTTAGGGGGGGGACTCATGTCAAAGTTGTGCATTGGGGACTCATGTCAAAGTTGTGCCTTGGAGAGGACGCATGTCAAAGTTGTGCCTTGGGGGACTGATGTCAAAGTTGTGCCTTGGGGGGACTCATGTCAAAGTTGTGCCTTGAGGGGGACTTGTGTGCCTTGGGGGGGACTCATGTCAAAGTTGTACCTTGGGGAGGGGACTCATGTCAAAGTTGTGCCTTGGGGGGACTCGTGTGCCTTGGGGGGGACTCATGTCAAAGCTGTGCCTTGGGGGGACTCATGTCAAAGTTGTACCTTGGGGAGGGGACTCACGTCAGAGTTGTGCCTTGGGGGGACTCATGTCAAAGCTGTGCCTTGGGGGGACTCATGTCAAAGTTGTACCTTCGGGGGGACTCATGTCGAAGTTGTGCCTTGGGGGACTCATGTCAAAGTTGTACCTTGGGGGGACTCATGTCAAAGTTGTGCCTTGAGGGGGACTCGTGTGCCTTGGGGGGGACTCATGTCAAAGTCGTGCCTTGGGGAGGGGACTCATGTCAAAATTGTGCCTTGGGGGGGACTCATGTTAAAATTGTGCCTTGGGGGGGGATTCATGTCAAAGCTGTGCCTTGGGGGGGACTCATGTCAAAGCTGTGCCTTGGGGGGACTCATGTCAAAGTTGTACCTTGGGGGGGGACTCATGTCAAAGTCGTGCCTTGGGGAGGGGACTCATGTCAAAGTTGTACCTTGGGGGGGACTCATGTCAAAGTTGTGCCTTGGAGAGGACTCATGTCAAAGTTGTGCCTTGGGGGACTGATGTCAAAGTTGTGCCTTGGGGGGACTCATGTCAAAGTCGTGCCTTGGGGAGGGGACTCATGTCAAAGTTGTGCCTTGGGGGGGACTCATGTCAAAGTTGTGTCTTAGGGGGGGGACTCATGTCAAAGTTGTGCATTGGGGACTCATGTCAAAGTTGTGCCTTGGAGAGGACTCATGTCAAAGTTGTGCCTTGGGGGACTGATGTCAAAGTTGTGCCTTGGGGGGACTCATGTCAAAGTTGTGCCTTGAGGGGGACTTGTGTGCCTTGGGGGGGACTCATGTCAAAGTTGTACCTTGGGGAGGGGACTCATGTCAAAGTTGTGCCTTGGGGGGACTCGTGTGCTTTGGGGGGACTCATGTCAAAGTCGTACCTTGGGGGGACTCATGTCAAAGTCGTGCCTTGGGGAGGAGACTCATGTCAAAGTTGTACCTTGGGGGGGGACTCATGTCAAAGTTGTGCCTTGGGGGGGGACTCATGTCAAAGCTGTACCTTGGGGGGACTCATGTCAAAGCTGTGCCTTGGGGGGACTCATGTCAAAGTTGTACCTTGGGGAGGGGACTCATGTCAAAGCTGTGCCTTGGGGGGGACTCATGTCAAAGCTGTGCCTTGGGGGGACTCATGTCAAAGTCGTGCCTTGGGGAGGGGACTCATGTCAAAATTGTGCCTTGGGGGGGACTCATGTCAAAATTGTGCCTTGGGGGGGACTCATGTCAAAGCTGTACCTTGGGGGAACTCATGTCAAAGCTGTGCCTTGGGGGGACTCATGTCAAAGTTGTACCTTGGGGAGGGGACTCATGTCAAAGCTGTGCCTTGGGGGGGACTCATGTCAAAGCTGTGCCTTGGGGGGACTCATGTCAAAGTCGTGCCTTGGGGAGGAGACTCATGTCAAAATTGTGCCTTGGGGGGGACTCATGTCAAAATTGTGCCTTGGGGGGACTCATGTCAAAGTCGTGCCTTGGGGAGGGGACTCATGTCAAAGTTGTACCTTGGGGGGGTACTCATGTCAAAGTTGTGCCTTGGGGGGGGACTCATGTCAAAGCTGTACCTTGGGGGGACTCATGTCAAAGTTGTACCTTCGGGGGGACTCATGTCGAAGTTGTGCCTTGGGGGACTCATGTCAAAGTTGTACCTTGGGGGGACTCATGTCAAAGTTGTGCCTTGAGGGGGACTCGTGTGCCTTGGGGGGGACTCATGTCAAAGTCGTGCCTTGGGGAGGGGACTCATGTCAAAATTGTGCCTTGGGGGGGACTCATGTTAAAATTGTGCCTTGGGGGGGATTCATGTCAAAGCTGTGCCTTGGGGGGGACTCATGTCAAAGCTGTGCCTTGGGGGGACTCATGTCAAAGTTGTACCTTGGGGGGGGACTCATGTTAAAATTGTGCCTTGGGGGAGATTCATGTCAAAGCTGTGCCTTGGGGGGGACTCATGTCAAAGCTGTGCCTTGGGGGGGACTCATGTCAAAGCTGTGCCTTGGGGGGACTCATGTCAAAGTCGTGCCTTGGGGAGGGGACTCATGTCAAAGTTGTGCCTTGGGGGGACTCATGTCAAAGTTGTGTCTTAGGGGGGGGACTCATGTCAAAGTTGTGCATTGGGGACTCATGTCAAAGTTGTGCCTTGGAGAGGACTCATGTCAAAGTTGTGCCTTGGGGGACTGATGTCAAAGTTGTGCCTTGGGGGGACTCATGTCAAAGTTGTGCCTTGAGGGGGACTCGTGTGCCTTGGGGGGGACTCATGTCAAAGTTGTACCTTGGGGAGGGGACTCATGTCAAAGTTGTGCCTTGGGGGGACTCGTGTGCTTTGGGGGGACTCATGTCAAAGTCGTACCTTGGGGGGGACTCATGTCAAAGTTGTGCCTTGGGGAGGAGACTCATGTCAAAGTTGTACCTTGGGGGGGACTCATGTCAAAGTTGTGCCTTGGGGGGGGACTCATGTCAAAGCTGTACCTTGGGGGGACTCATGTCAAAGCTGTGCCTTGGGGGGACTCATGTCAAAGTTGTACCTTGGGGAGGGGACTCATGTCAAAGCTGTGCCTTGGGGGGGACTCATGTCAAAGCTGTGCCTTGGGGGGACTCATGTCAAAGTCGTGCCTTGGGGAGGGGACTCATGTCAAAATTGTGCCTTGGGGGGGACTCATGTCAAAATTGTGCCTTGGGGGGGACTCATGTCAAAGCTGTGCCTTGGGGGGGACTCATGTCAAATCTGTGCCTTGGGGGGACTCATGTCAAAGTCGTACCTTGGGGGGGACTCATGTCAAAGTCGTGCCTTGGGGAGACTCATGTCAAAGTCGTGCCTTGGGGAGGGGACTCATGTCAAAGTTGTACCTTGGGGGGGACTCATGTCAAAGTTGTGCCTTGGGGGGGGACTCATGTCAAAGCTGTACCTTGGGGGGACTCATGTCAAAGCTGTGCCTTGGGGAGACTCATGTCAAAGTTGTACCTTGGGGAGGGGACTCATGTCAAAGCTGTGCCTTGGGGGGGACTCATGTCAAAGCTGTGCCTTGGGGGGACTCATGTCAAAGTCGTGCCTTGGGGAGGGGACTCATGTCAAAATTGTGCCTTGGGGGGACTCATGTCAAAGTTGTGTCTTAGGGGGGGGACTCATGTCAAAGTTGTGCATTGGGGACTCATGTCAAAGTTGTGCCTTGGAGAGGACTCATGTCAAAGTTGTGCCTTGGGGGACTGATGTCAAAGTTGTGCCTTGGGGGGACTCATGTCAAAGTTGTGCCTTGAGGGGGACTCGTGTGCCTTGGGGGGGACTCATGTCAAAGTTGTACCTTGGGGAGGGGACTCATGTCAAAGTTGTGCCTTGGGGGGACTCGTGTGCTTTGGGGGGACTCATGTCAAAGTCGTACCTTGGGGGGGACTCATGTCAAAGTTGTGCCTTGGGGAGGAGACTCATGTCAAAGTTGTACCTTGGGGGGGACTCATGTCAAAGTTGTGCCTTGGGGGGGGACTCATGTCAAAGCTGTACCTTGGGGGGACTCATGTCAAAGCTGTGCCTTGGGGGGACTCATGTCAAAGTTGTACCTTGGGGAGGGGACTCATGTCAAAGCTGTGCCTTGGGGGGGACTCATGTCAAAGCTGTGCCTTGGGGGGACTCATGTCAAAGTTGTGCCTTGGGGGGGGACTCATGTCAAAGCTGTACCTTGGGGGGACTCATGTCAAAGCTGTACCTTGGGGGGACTCATGTCAAAGCTGTGCCTTGGGGGACTCATGTCAAAGTTGTACCTTGGGGGGACTCATGTCAAAGTTGTGCCTTGAGGGGGACTCGTGTGCCTTGGGGGGGACTCATGTCAAAGTCGTGCCTTGGGGAGGGGACTCATGTCAAAATTGTGCCTTGGGGGGGACTCATGTTAAAATTGTGCCTTGGGGGGGATTCATGTCAAAGCTGTGCCTTGGGGGGGACTCATGTCAAAGCTGTGCCTTGGGGGGACTCATGTCAAAGTTGTACCTTGGGGGGGGACTCATGTTAAAATTGTGCCTTGGGGGAGATTCATGTCAAAGCTGTGCCTTGGGGGGGACTCATGTCAAAGCTGTGCCTTGGGGGGACTCATGTCAAAGTCGTGCCTTGGGGAGGGGACTCATGTCAAAGTTGTGCCTTGGGGGGACTCATGTCAAAGTTGTGTCTTAGGGGGGGGACTCATGTCAAAGTTGTGCATTGGGGACTCATGCCAAAGTTGTGCCTTGGAGAGGACTCATGTCAAAGTTGTGCCTTGGGGGACTGATGTCAAAGTTGTGCCTTGGGGGGACTCATGTCAAAGTTGTGCCTTGAGGGGGACTCGTGTGCCTTGGGGGGGACTCATGTCAAAGTTGTACCTTGGGGAGGGGACTCATGTCAAAGTTGTGCCTTGGGGGGACTCGTGTGCTTTGGGGGGACTCATGTCAAAGTCGTACCTTGGGGGGGACTCATGTCAAAGCTGTACCTTGGGGGGACTCATGTCAAAGCTGTGCCTTGGGGGACTCATGTCAAAGTTGTACCTTGGGGGGACTCATGTCAAAGTTGTGCCTTGAGGGGGACTCGTGTGCCTTGGGGGGGACTCATGTCAAAGTCGTGCCTTGGGGAGGGGACTCATGTCAAAATTGTGCCTTGGGGGGGACTCATGTTAAAATTGTGCCTTGGGGGGGATTCATGTCAAAGCTGTGCCTTGGGGGGGACTCATGTCAAAGCTGTGCCTTGGGGGGACTCATGTCAAAGTTGTACCTTGGGGGGGGACTCATGTTAAAATTGTGCCTTGGGGGAGATTCATGTCAAAGCTGTGCCTTGGGGGGGACTCATGTCAAAGCTGTGCCTTGGGGGGGACTCATGTCAAAGCTGTGCCTTGGGGGGACTCATGTCAAAGTCGTGCCTTGGGGAGGGGACTCATGTCAAAGTTGTGCCTTGGGGGGACTCATGTCAAAGTTGTGTCTTAGGGGGGGGACTCATGTCAAAGTTGTGCATTGGGGACTCATGTCAAAGTTGTGCCTTGGAGAGGACTCATGTCAAAGTTGTGCCTTGGGGGACTGATGTCAAAGTTGTGCCTTGGGGGGACTCATGTCAAAGTTGTGCCTTGAGGGGGACTCGTGTGCCTTGGGGGGGACTCATGTCAAAGTTGTACCTTGGGGAGGGGACTCATGTCAAAGTTGTGCCTTGGGGGGACTCGTGTGCTTTGGGGGGACTCATGTCAAAGTCGTACCTTGGGGGGGACTCATGTCAAAGTTGTGCCTTGGGGAGGAGACTCATGTCAAAGTTGTACCTTGGGGGGGACTCATGTCAAAGTTGTGCCTTGGGGGGGGACTCATGTCAAAGCTGTACCTTGGGGGGACTCATGTCAAAGCTGTGCCTTGGGGGGACTCATGTCAAAGTTGTACCTTGGGGAGGGGACTCATGTCAAAGCTGTGCCTTGGGGGGGACTCATGTCAAAGCTGTGCCTTGGGGGGACTCATGTCAAAGTCGTGCCTTGGGGAGGGGACTCATGTCAAAATTGTGCCTTGGGGGGGACTCATGTCAAAATTGTGCCTTGGGGGGGACTCATGTCAAAGCTGTGCCTTGGGGGGGACTCATGTCAAATCTGTGCCTTGGGGGGACTCATGTCAAAGTCGTACCTTGGGGGGGACTCATGTCAAAGTCGTGCCTTGGGGAGACTCATGTCAAAGTCGTGCCTTGGGGAGGGGACTCATGTCAAAGTTGTACCTTGGGGGGGACTCATGTCAAAGTTGTGCCTTGGGGGGGGACTCATGTCAAAGCTGTACCTTGGGGGGACTCATGTCAAAGCTGTGCCTTGGGGAGACTCATGTCAAAGTTGTACCTTGGGGAGGGGACTCATGTCAAAGCTGTGCCTTGGGGGGGACTCATGTCAAAGCTGTGCCTTGGGGGGACTCATGTCAAAGTCGTGCCTTGGGGAGGGGACTCATGTCAAAATTGTGCCTTGGGGGGGACTCATGTCAAAATTGTGCCTTGGGGGGACTCATGTCAAAGTCGTGCCTTGGGGAGGGGACTCATGTCAAAGTTGTGCCTTGGGGGGGTACTCATGTCAAAGTTGTGCCTTGGGGGGGGACTCATGTCAAAGCTGTACCTTGGGGGACTCATGTCAAAGTTGTACCTTGGGGAGGGGACTCATGTCAAAGCTGTGCCTTGGGGGGGACTCATGTCAAAGCTGTGCCTTGGGGGGACTCATGTCAAAGTCGTGCCTTGGGGAGGGGACTCATGTCAAAGTTGTGCCTTGGGGGGGACTCATGTCAAAGTTGTGTCTTAAGGGGGGGACTCATGTCAAAGTTGTGCATTGGGGACTCATGTCAAAGTTGTGCCTAGGAGAGGACTCATGTCAAAGTTGTGCTTTGGGGGGACTCATGTCAAAGTTGTGCCTTGAGGGGGACTCGTGTGCCTTGGGGGGGGACTCATGTCAAAGTTGTACCTTGGGGAGGGGACTCATGTCAAAGTTGTGCCTTGGGGGGACTCATGTCAAAGTTGTACCTTGGGGGGGACTCATGTCAAAGTCGTTCCTTGGGGAGGGGACTCATGTCAAAATTGTGCCTTGGGGGGGGACTCATGTCAAAGTTGTGCCTTGGGGGGGACTCATGACAATGTGTTCTAAACTTTTCTGAAAGTTTCAAATGTCTAGCTAGTCGAGAAGTCAGTTAAATTGCAAGATTTGTCTAAACCTTTTTTGAGCTATTACCGATTTTTGATACATTTTGCGCATTATAAACCTAATTTTCCTAAATATCTCCAAAACAGAAAATCATAGAAAGTCCAAAAAGGGAGGTGCACAACTAGATGTTATAACAAACCTATGTACCAATTCGCAACTTTCTACGTCCAACCGTTTTTGAGTTATGCGACATACCCACACACTAGAGATGAGACGGGCTCAGCCCGAGCCCATAAGCCCGAGCCCGATCGGGCTCAAATCTTACGCAAGTCTTCGGGCTCCGGGCGGGCTCGGATTCAAGCTAGAAGTTCCGTTTATTTTATTCTTCACTAACTGGAAAATGTAAAAAAAAAAAAAAAAGAAAGAAAGAAAAGAAAAGAAAAGAAAGAAAAAAAAGAAAGAATAAAAAAGAAATTTTATTCATTTTGAGAGCACTTTTCTTAATGCCATAATAGTCATGATAGGTTATAAATCACAAAATAATCTTGCAAACCTTAGTAGCTTTGACTTTCCATTTTCTAAATAGAACTTTTTTTTCAACGGGATGTATATTATGTCCTAGTGTTATACAGTAATCATTCCTCCTTCGTTATATTGGGCCTCATTATATCACTCATTCGGATAAATTTTTTGTCCCCCGATAGGCGCGTTGTAAACAATGGGCTGCACTATAAATATATATTATGTAAATATATACATGTATACAGAGACACAGATATTATAAATTGTTATAATAACATTTATAGTTATTTAAATTGAGGATTGGTAATAAGAAAATTAATTTGAAAATGAAAACAGTATTTAATTTTACTATTGTGTATGCGTTGCATAGCGTACCACTTTCAATATCGGGCTCGGGCGGGCTCGGGCTCTGATCATACAAAATTTTTCGGGCTCGGGCGAGCTCAGTTCAAAAATGTTTCGGGCCCGGGCGGGCTCGGATTGCCAAAATAGAGCCCGAACTCACCTCTACCACACACACACATACAGACGTCACGAAAAATCATGTAAAATCCCTTATATCTCTAAAACGAGAGCTCGTGTTAAGACGACACTTGCAGGTGTGCAACTAGACATCATGACAGTCACACGTATAAATTGGCAACATTCAGCGATCATTCGTTTTCGAGCAATGTGAAATACAAAATCCATTTCGCAAAGCGGGATTACTATACTTCCTTATACTTTGTATAAGGAAGTAAAAATTATTCGTAAAATTATATTTATGACATACAGTAGAAGATCTTTATAACGCAAAGCTAAAAACACAAGGTTTTGCGTTATATAGAATTTTGCATTATATAGATCACATTTCACACATCGTCAAACTTACCTTGTAAACATGGCCAAATATGTCTGAAACATATCAAAACAGAGTAGGACATTTTAAAGTTACATTTCTTGGAACAAAAAATTAGATGGATAATAACTTTCATTCTAAAATTTACTTTATAAAGATAGTCCATATATGCCTGTACAAAATCATTCATGATACTGCTCACTTAAAAAAAAAATTAATGATAGCAATTTTTTCATTAAAAATCTCTGAATTAAGCAGATAAAAAAAAACAAATGTATCACACCTACTTCTCAACAAAGTAACAGTTTTTTAGGAAGTATTTCTTAACTGCAAAATTTATTGTTTATATCCAAGAAATTTTGCGTTATATATAGAATTGCATTATATAGAATTGCGTTATAAAGATCTTCTACTGTATTATCGATAATAATAATTTTCTTTGTTTCTGATAAGGATTTCTTTGTTAATATTGATGTATATTTATGATGTAAATTTTAAATCTTAGTGAAAATAATAAATTTAAATTCATTGTTAAAATTGAAGTTTTTATTTAAACTGTGTTGGCTGTTTGTCTCTTTCACATTTTGCATTCTTTATTTTTTATTCGAATGATTTTGGGTGAGTAATAAATTATTCTTAGATTTAAGATAAATTAATTTAGGTTTATTTAGGAATGTTGGGCAATAAAAGAACTTGGGATTTTGGATTTATGATTTTCTAGAACAATGCATTGTTCATTTAAAATATGATTACTATTATTGGTTTATGAAAGATTTAATTTTTTTTTCTTTTTAAATTATTTGATGATTATACAGAATTAAAATAAGCTAAAAGTTTGTTAATAATTTTTAATTTGGCATATTAGAAACTTATTCATGTTTATTAAATTACCTATGATTATATACTCACCCTAAGATATTGCAGTTGAAATTCGAAAATCTGGAAATCTCTAAAATCTGGGCATTTTTCCAATTTCAGTTTTATTTTTAAAATAAGATTATATATGCTGTACCTAATTTCCATATTTCTCATTTAATGCAGTTTAAAAACCTTTTAATTGAACCCCAAATGCATAAATATGGATATAATCTGACATATTTTTATACTGATTGATTGTTAAAGACTTTATTCTTTACAAAAACAGGAGGGTTAAAAACTGAATAAAAAAAAAAAAAAAATCCCACTAGAATCAAACAGTTTTCAGTTAATGAAGTTTTTTTTTAGTTAGTTTTTTTTTTTTTTTTTTACTTTCCGAACACTATAGTGAGGAAAGTATTGTAATCATGTCAAAAATTCGAATTCGAGATTTTGATGTTTCTATACGTTTCGAGGTCCAACGAGTCCGTTTTCACTATTTTTACGATGATGTATGTATGTGTGTGTGTATGTATGTGTGTATGTATGTGTGTATGTATGTGTGTATGTCTGTGAGTGAACACGCTAGCGTCTAAACGCTTCGTTCGAATAAGCTGAAAGTTGGTACGTATATTGTAAGTCACCATAGTACGAACCCTATAGATTTTGGTGAATCTAGCACTTATAGTTTTTATACAGGGACACAAAGAAAAATTCTTTATCATTATGGCCAAGGGACCAAAATCTTAAAAGTGCGATAGCATCTAAACGCCTTATTCAATTGAGCAAAAACTTTATACACATATTATAGGTCACAGATACTCAATCTGTATAGATTTTGGAGAATCTAGCACTTATAGTTTTTTTACAGGGACACAAAGAAAAATTCTTTGCCAAATTTTTAAAAGTGTGATAGCGTCTAAATGCCTTATTAATCTCAGCAAAGAATTTGTACACATGTTATAGGTCACATTTGAACCAACTGTATAGATTTTGGTGAATCTAGCACTTACAGTTTTTTTACAGGGACACAAAAAAAAATTCTTTATCTTTATGGCCTATGAGACCAGCGATAGCATCTAAACGCCTTATTCAATTGAGCTGAAAATTTGTATGAATATTATAAATCATTGTTGCACTAACTATAAGCATTTTGGTGAATCTAGCATTTATAGATTTTTACAGGGACACAACGAAAAATTCTTTATCGTTATGATCTAAGGGCTCAAAGTTCAGTAGCGTTAAATAAAACCTCGTGTGATATATGGAGAAAATTACTCAAACACTCTGTTATGGTTTTCTCTTTTTTGTTTGTTTAGCAACTCCTCTTTCTTTATTTTATCTACAAAATTGTTAGTTACTCAATGTTCGGAAAGTCGAGTGGAGTCACTCCAGATTTTTTTTTTTTTTAATAAACATAAGAAATACTTCGACCGTTTCTATAGTCTTATTTGAGTATATTTTAATAAATGAATAGTTTAAGGCATTATCTCTAGTTTGTTATATTTTAATTCAGCATATATGGCAGCAGTCCCGCCGATTCTGGATTTTCAAGGTTCAACTTCAAGGAAGTTAATGAATAATTAATTTCTCTATGTAGATAAGAACTAAAGATGAGACACAACAATATGAAAACCAAAAAAATCACTAAGTATTTCTATCTCACTATGCATGATAGAAAACAGAGCAAAAACACCACTTTACTTAGAGTCTGCTATTCCTGGTGAATTAGTGCTTCCATACAAACACACTATAGCCTCCTAAACTAGATGCCTGTCATGGTACTTGGAAACTTGGCAACAGTTCAAGCAGTAGACAGTGTCACCTGGTACAGATTGCACAACTTTTTTATTCAACTGTCACCATTAATTTAAAAAAGTGATATATGATATATACAATCAACGATTCTTCGATTCTATTCGCCTTTTATGTATTTCAAATCCCACTTTTAAAAATTTTTGGTGGCTGTTGAATAAGAAAGTCGTGCAATCTGTACGAAGTGGCGCTGTCTACTGCTTGAACTGTTGCCAAGTTTTCGAGCCACGCGACAGCATCTAGTTTAGGAGACTGTGAACACACATTACATAAAAAAAATATGATCGAACTAGATTTCAGCCAAATTTCAATTTTGAAAATTTTGCCCAAACCCCAAATACAGTGCTTTTTCTATCATCATATGAGTAAGAGAAAAAGAAAAGAAAAAAAAAAAATATAGTTTAAAAAAACTAAAAAACACGCTTTTAAAGCACATCAAACTAAAAAGTGAAAAATAATTCTTAATATAAGCTGAAAACAATAATGAACGAAAAATACTAGTATAATTGTGAAAAAAGCGTGGGGTGCTTTGTGCCATATTTTTCGTACATCGAGCAACCCACGCTTTTTTCACAATTATACTAGTATTTTTCGTTCATTATTGTTTTCAGCTTATATTAAGAATTATTTTTCACTTTTTAGTTTGATGTGCTTTAAAAGCGTGTTTTTTAGTTTTTTTAAACTATATTTATTTTTCACTTTTTAGTTCGATGTGCTATGAAAGCATGCTTTTAAAACTATATTTATTATTTTATTATTTATCACATAAATAGCTACAGTATGTAAGTTTTTGGTTAAAATTTACACACAATCGAAAATATCCCCATTCGACTTGCAGGCCTCTTAAATCTATCTGTACCAATTTTGAACGGCCTAACTGTATTTCTATTTGTTTTTGCCCCATACCCCCCCCTTACACCCTCACCCCCCTACCCGCCCCTCCTAATAATTTTACAAATTCAAAAATATCGATTTGTAAGTATCGAAAACCTCTATGTACCAATTTTGAACGATCTGACACTATTTTTATTTTTTTGCCCCCCCTCCCTTCCCCCCCTTCTTGCCCCTCCTAATAACTTTACACAATCGAAAATATCCCCATTCGACTTGCAGACCTTTAAAACCTATCTGTACCAATTTTCAACGGCCTAACTGTATTTCTATTTGTTTTTGCTCCATAACCCCCCTTACAGCCCCCCCCCCTACCCGCCCCTCCTAATAATTTTACAAATTCAAAAATATCCGCAATCGATTTGTAAGTATCAAAAACCTCTATGTACCAATTTTGAACGATCTGACACTATTTTTATTTTTTTGCCCCCCTCTCCCCCCCCCCCTTCTTGCCCCTCCTAATAACTTTACACAATCGAAAATATCCCCATTCGACTTGCAGGCTTCTTAAATCTATCTGTACCAATTTTGAACGGCCTAACTGTATTTCTATTTGTTTTTGCCCCATAGCCCCCCTTTACCCCCTCACCCCCTACACGCCCCTCCTAATAATTTCACAAATTCAAAAATATCCGCAATTGATTTGTAAGTATCGAAAACCTCTATGTACCAATTTTGAACGATCTGACACTATTTTTATTTTTTGCCCCCCCCCCCCCTCTTGCCCCTCCTAATAACTTTACACAATCGAAAATATCCCCATTCGACTTGGAGACCTTTAAAACATATCTGTACCAATTTTCAACGGTCTAACTGTATTTCTATTTTTTTTTGCTCCATAGCCCCCCCCCCCTTGCTGCCCCACCTGGGGGCTGAATTTCTAAAATTCCAGAAATTGGTTTTTAGATAGTTGCCTTAGCTATATTTTAGAGTAAAAATTTCAGGTATATCTATTTTTTTTTTGTTTGGGATATATAGGATTATGCGAAATCACGTTTTACGCATGTGAAATCACGTTTTGCCCCCCTCCCACCGCCCCCCTTGGGGACCGAATTTCAAAAATTCCAGAAACCGATTTTTAGACATTTGTATTAGCTATATTTTAAAGCAAAAATTTTACGGATATCTGTTTTTTTGTTTGAGATATGAAGGATTTTGTGCAATCACGTTTTGCTCCGGGAGAAGTTACAAACAAACATACATACATACATACAGGTGAAGCTAATATAAGCGTGTTAAAAAAGGATTCACATTATTGAGTCACTTTTTTTTTTTACTTTCTTGTTCCCATTTTTTCTTTCTCATCCATCATCCTTTCTCTTTCAGAAAGATTAGCGTACATACTAAATTTTCATGGCAATTATTAAAAAAGAAGAAAAAAATTAACTGCATTAACAGAAAACATACTAATTGAGGGATATTTGTAATTTCTATTCTTAAATCATTTTAGAATTTCATTGATATTATAATTATGATTTTGTGTTTTTTAGTTTTATTCTTCAAAGGGCTGCTGATGATAATGAACCTGGATTTATGTATTATTTCCTATCGACAATTTCTGATGTTGCAGCTAACAGATTTATCAATAGCAGTGCAATATATTTTTCTCCTAATATGTCTTTCACACCATCATACAAGTCCTTCTTCAATAAGACCATGCCTTTATTTGCTCCACGAGCATTTAGGTAATGTATTTTTAGACTTTTTTTTTCTTTTGGTTTGCATAATTACCATTTTTTTCCTGTGTATAATAGGCGGATTATCTGTTAAAAAGCTCGGAAATATTTTTATGAGAATTATCTGCCGATTATTATTATTATTTTTTTTTTTTGGGGGGGGGGGGGGGCTGTCTGACGGCAGATATCGGAAATTTACGTCAACAAGATGTAAACAAATACCTTCAAATTGTGTATCTACTTGGCTCATCGTGGAGCCAATAGTTATTGGTTCATGTATGACGTATTTGTGCTAGTAGGAGCAGCTTCTGTTTTCAAGATATACTTTTCTAACCTTGCTTTTGTTTATGTTTATTTTGTTATTAAAACTGCATTGCTTTTACATGGAGTTTTTTTTTTAACTGAAAAATGACTATTATCTTCATTATTATAAGGTGTAATCTTTTATATTTACAGTATAATTATCTTTTAAAGAAACAGCTATGATGAATAAAGAGCATGGCAGTTTTTCAATAATTTGCATGTTGATTACGATTTGTATCTGTGGATTATATGATGAACATTTTTCATCAGCGCTGGTAAAAGCACCCTGCAGATTATACGCAGTTGCAGATTATACACAGGAAAAAATGGTATTATTATTGAATCTCACTGCTATATTCTAATAAAAACAAATGCCATAAATATATTTTATTGTTAATATAAATAAAAGGCCTTACTTTTGAAGCTTCTTGCAAAGCTTTGATACAGACCTACACTGAAAACTTTACAAAAAGAGAAGCTTCAAAGTAAAGCTTTTCATTTTACATGAATGTAATTAAAGACGTTTCTATGTAGAATTTTAAGTCTATTTTATCTTTATATAAAATAATGTAAGTTATTGTTTATATGATTACTTTGAATTTAACAGTTCTTTATTATATATTTGGATTATTCAGATTCCCCTTCCCCTCTTAGGCAGTTTTAGAAGGGTGCTGCGCCCTGCCTGCCCTATGAGAAATAGCACCTTGCACCCTTCTTTCCCATCATCTAATAATATTGCACCCTGTTGTCCTCTAATATTGCACATTCTGTCATTTTCGACGGGGTTATATATTGGTTTAATACACTTTATCTGCTGCGTTGCACCTTTATTTTATCTTATGCAGTATTTTTACAAGTTTTTTACTTATTATCTTTTAACAGATCAGATGATTTTAATGATCCTTTTCATTTGGAGCGCATATCCACATTAAATACAATAGAAGCAATTGATTTGGGAGCAGTTCCAAACAATTCAATGAGCCGGAACTATACTCATCCTCATTATAAAATTAATGAGTATTATAATGCATGGTTGCCAGATTTAACGAAGCGTCAAGATTCTAAAACCACCTACTCTGTGCAGATAACATTTGCGAATGGTACCAATGAAACTTTTGTTTGGCATGGACCTCCAGGTAAGTAGAATCTTTGTTGAATGCCTGTTATTTTCTTCAATTAAAAATTGATTTTGATTACTGAACATTTATTTTTTATTTATTTTTACTATAAACTAGCAGGCTTTGTTTGCTTCACAAGTCACTATTACTTAAAATAATTTTCAAAAAACATTAATTACTACATTTTAAATTACTTTGTAAATAAATAATTTGAAAAAGATTCCATTGAAATCACATCCTCACTTCAGGTTCCCACTACTTGCATTTGTGCCCTAACCGGACATTCAGTGTAGGTGCTAATAGGACGATAAGTGATACTGCTATTAAAACCCAAATAAACTACTACGTCAGAAACGCCAAAGAAAAATATTGGAAATGCATACAGCTGTTTCGGTAGCCTACAGCGTACCGTCTTCAGTGCAAAAAGGATTCTGAATCAGGAGAAGTGCTTGTATATATAGGAGAGGGGCCGGATTTAGTTCAAACCTTTTGCACTGAAGGCGGTATGCTGTGGGCTACCGAAACAGCTGTATGCATTTCCAATATTTTTCTTTGGCGTTTCTGACGTAGTAGTTTATTCGGGTTTTAATATTCCAACGCCAAGTCTCCTGTTATTAAGTCATACTGCTGTTATTCAAGAATTACATTTTTCAGACAGATTATCATCTTCACTCTGTTACAAAAAGAGGGCAGCACTGTACAACCTCCCAAGCTACAAATATTTTAATTATTAAAAAAAAAAAAAAAAAAATGATCAAAAATTTGAAAGTTGGACTCTACTATGCTGTGAATACATAAAGATTTTTTTTTAAAATCAATTTACACCTTTTCTATTAATTATCTGAGAAAGTATCACATTGGACCTTAGACGATCGAACCCACAACCTTTGTGTTATTAGTCTGACACTCTAGTCAGCTGAACTAATGGGACATGAAAAGAGATTTATTTCACATATAAGTTTCTACCTTCAAAGTCGATCATTTCATAACTTTATATATTTCAATTAATGTTTAAAAATAATAATAATAATAATAACAATCAAAAATTCAGAAAATGGTCTTCGGGGTGCATCAGGAGAGGTCAAAACGAACATCCATGCAAATTTCTATAGTTCTACGATCAGGCATTTGCCTACAAAGTGACGAGGTCACACACACACACATCTTATTTTATTATATGTAGAGATTAATACTTAAAATATATTATAAAATGTGCATTTTTTATGTGTGTTGATTTCTTCTACATGCTAAAATAAATGAAATGTTAATTACATCTCTAACATTTCCATTGTATTATATACTATATTATCGCACAAAGTTACATTTCTTCATATTTGTTCTAAGAACATCATTTTGAAAGTGTATTAAGTAGATTTTAAAGGCATTGAGCTATTGAGTAAGATTGCTCCAAACTTTATTTGTAAAATCTTTATTGTGAAAATCTGTGATTAAATGTTTATACAGTAGAGCGCCGATTATCCGGATTCGTCGGGACCGAGGCCAATCTGGTGAACAAAAAATCTGGATAATTGAATAACTTATAAAACGGCCAAGTCAATTTTTTTAGGTAACTTCCCTTCATACTTTTTCCTAACCTACAAAACTTATTAGAAAAATAGCGTGAAAAATAACTTTGCACTCGACTTTGTAGATGATTTCATTCCCGGATCGCAACCGCAGGTGTTAAAGGTTACTTTGTGACAGTGGTCGATTATCCTTTATCGTCAAATGGATGGAATTTCTGAGACATTCCTCGTCCCCTCATTCCATTCGCATAGCCCGATACAATTGATACTGCATTTTTTATCATCGATGCACTAAATCACCCATTGTGGGGTACATGTGTTAATTCAGTGAAGAAGCCAGTCAAAAGAAAATGAATTTGGAAATGCATTCCTACCCTCTCTAATTCTTGGAAAAAGAAAAATCCTAATCCTTTCATCCAGCCCTTTCCACTCTCCCCCCTCACTGAAACTGAGCGAAATTAAGCGAGTGGAGGGGGCAGGGGACAAAAAGAGTGATTTCAACCGTCTTCGGAGAATCTAAAAATAAAAACTGATTTTCATGGTATTTATTTATTTATTTTTAATTTTTTTTTTTTGGGGGGGGGGGGAGACCGGGAAGAAAAAAAATGTTCTTTGATCAATCGGCGCTCTACTGTACTTGTACATGTTAAACAATAAGTGGCACTGTTATATAAAATGATATAGAAAAAAGTTTCATGATGGACTCAAAATGCTAGTTTTTTATTTATTTATTTAATTTAAATCTTTTATTTTAGCTGCATCTGATAATCCAGGACCTGTGAAATGGTACCAGCCATACTTTGACTGTGAAAGATCAAATAAATGGGTTTTTGGTGCAACTGTGCCCATTCCTGATATATACCCTAGGCATACTCAATGGAGACATATAGAAATACCAACGTAAATATTCCTATTTGGTACCATTTTCTTTTTCTTTAAAGAACAAATTATAATTTAAAATTCTGTATGCTTAAATTTTAAATGTATTAAAAGCTTTAAAAGCAACTAATGTTAGATTTTTTTCTTTTCTTTAAAAAAAAAAGGGGGAGGGCTTTTTTTTAATTATTTATTTTTATGTATATAGTAATTAAACACAACCTTTAGATTTAGTGTTTTTAGTTGAAACACAGTATAATAACAGATATTTTGTATAATTCTTCTGAAATGATTTGTAATGCATATTTTCTTTGAAAAACCTAAAGAGACTTAGACTAGAAGGTACTTAATTAAGCATCTTTCATTTGAAGAAAACTTTTATTCAGGCAAATGTCTTTTATCTTTTCTAACACATTGTGAAAAATATTAATAATAATGGGCTCTTCCCACCTGACGTCAGAGGTCACATGATAGAGGAAAAACAAATAGCAGACGCAGTCTTGTTTATCTATAGCGATTGCTGAAATAACATATTTTCTATTCTTATTTTTTGATCAATCGTATTTAATCTGTGTTATTTTTTTATACATCAACATTTTTAATTCATTTTATATCGTTATTCATCATCTTTTGTTTGCTGTATACATTTACAATCATCATTTAGTTTATATTTGTTATTGATGTTCATGAAGAATGTGTTAAATACTCTGATTTTTGGTACTTAAATCAGTGACAGTGCAATATCGTACTGTGTAAATCCACTTAGACCAGTAACTAAGTTAATTAACTTGTTGTAACACTTTTATGCAATTAAATTAAATGAAAACATTTTAAAATTTCAAATTATAATCCATAAACATTTTACAGGAACAAGCCATTATTTATTGCTAGATCAGTTAATGAACAGTTACACTAGAACATACAAAAATAGATTCTTACAGTTGAAAATAAATAAACACATAAAGTATTTTTAAAAAATTATTAAATTTACAAATACAACTATTCTACTGTTTACAAATGCACAATATTACTTTTATTTTATTTTATATTAAATATTAACATTTTTGTTCTTAAGAACAATATTTAATTGAATTCGGTTCTCAGAACTCGATTATTCATTTTCTTCTATCACATGATTGAGCCGACGAAACTGGGAAGAGTCCATTAGACTATGTTTTGAACACTGTTATTAATCAATTTTTAAAAGAAATCTGAATTGCAAAAGTATTGATAACACAGCCGAATAAGGTTTAAGTCACCTTCTTTCAAATGGAGTAATAAGACAGTTTCTTTAACTATCTTAGAAACAATAAAATTTTATCAATTACAAACTTCATTAAAAAGAAAGAGATTGAAAGTTTGTAAGAAAATGTGATAAATAAAAGAATATTAATTTATGCTAATAGCAGTGAAAATATCCTTAATTTGTGTTTTAATTTGGATTGAAACTTGTTAAAATATTGATTTTTAATGTGATTATTTTCATGAAATCTTCATAAAATTTTTGAGAATCTTCAATTTTTTAATTTTGCTTTATATTGTCTACATGTCTGAAATACTGCTAATTAATTTGAGTATTATTTAATAAATTTGGTTATATATTTTGTAAAGCATAGTTTTATATTATTACTTGTTTGCACATATTCCTGGAAAATACATTTTGTGACAATTCCATAGATATGTTGCTGTTGCTGTGATGGAAACAGATTTTGATAGAATTGATATTAATCAATGTCCTACTGGTGAAGGAAATCCTCCTCCAAATCGATATGCTGGTACTGCAAGGTGCAAAAATCAAACAACTGAAGTAAGGATAATTTGTATGTTTTTTGATAATATTCTCACTGTCTTTTGAACAGGGTTCCTACAGGATGGGGAGAATCTGGAAAATTTGGGAAAGTCGGCAGTAAAGGCACCAGAAATTCACCAACGGGGGGACACCATCTCCCCGACAGGGGGGCACTACATAAAGAGAGTTTATTATATGAGTATTTATCAAAAACTGCAATACTGTTAATATTTGTACTATTCCATTTATTAGTACTCCTCGTGGTTTTGGAGATCATCGTGTCACAGACAGACATTTTCTAAAAATATCGTGGTCAAAGTGTGTTCTGGACCTCTCAAAACGTGTATATTCATGGAAAACTGGAAGCTGAAAATTTTTACGAATCTAATACTTTCTTCTATTGAATATAGAATGGAAAAACTGGAATGCTCTAACTTTGTAAAAGGAAAGAAAAATGCTGCTAAAAGTAGAAAAACTGAAATTTTTGCATTTTTTTCCCCCGAGAGATTTTAGGAGTATGCCCCGATGGGGGGTCACAAACTCCCCGACGGGGGGGGGGGGGGGGGGGCTGTGGCCCTCTAGTTGGCGCCACTCCTGAAAGTCGGGTAATTAGAACTTTAAAAAAAAGTCAGGAAAGGAACAAATATTGTGACAAAATCTAGGAAAATGACGATTTAAACCTGGAAAATGTTTTCTGAGCATACAATTTAAAATGAACTGATAGAGTGCATTCTCAGTTTTCCCAGGCTTGTCCTTGCATAACTGAAATGAATCAGAACTAAAGAATAATGTATGTTTTGAATATTTGTAAAAAAGACAAATAATTCATAGTCAGAATTCAAATCACATGCAATGACTAGAGAACATTTACGTAACTCCAGATTGATATATACATGTTGGCAATAATAGTAGGTTTTTATGTTTGTAAAAATATTTTAACTTTGAATTGACGAACAATGAACAAGAAAATTTTTTAATATCTGATCATTGAATAAAAACTTGGAATCTTTCACAATTAGCATTTTGGATTGAAAATGTTTGGACCAATCTGAACTGTATTTTAGCATTGTTGGAAATTTATTTTCTTTCTCTGTTTGTAGTATGGGCCAATAATCAATCTTAACCACAAAAGAGTACAAAATATGAGTTCAAAGAAGCCAGAAAAGAGTATGAAGAAAGTATAAGAGTATAAAAAAATATATAATTCTAACAATCTGCATTTCTTTTACAATCAATGTCATTGTAACATTGTAGTTTGTAAATCTGAAGCAATAACATTTTAAGAATAATTTCAGTTATTTTGAAATTATTTATTATCAATAAACAAAATACTTGTAATAAATAAATTTTAGTTATCAATAAAGATAATTGAACAAAAAATTTAATTACATTCATTACAAGATATGTTTTACATCGCAAATCAAATTTTGTGATCTGGAATTTCATAAAATTAAATTTGGAAAAGTTAGGGAATTTTATTTTTGGAATTAAGTGGGAACCCTGTTTGAAATACTTGTTTTGTTTCATTGTTTATTTGTAGAAATTGCTTTGATGTCAATTTTGTGTTTGGCATAAAACAGCAATTGGGAAAATGATATTTCAAATTATCAAACTTTTGTTATTGAGTGAGGTTTATGGTTTACTAGAATCATATTTATTCTTAATTAGTTAGTAAATAGCAGGCAAATTGTGCCTTGGAAAATAAAGAACAATTATGAACTCAACTTTGAAATTTCAAACAGGAAGTAGTTCTTTGTTAGCTCTATGAAAATGTCTTCTCAAAACAAATGTATACAAAAATAATTATTTATTATTAAAGTTTGACACTTAATATAATTTTGAGCAGTGTTAGAAATAAGAATTTTGAGCAGTGTTAGAAATAAGAATTTTGAAACTAGGCGTCAAAATGACGCCTGGATTAAATTTTTTGGGCGTCAAAATGAAAAATCTAGGTGCCATCTATAATTAAATATTATATTAAAAAAAAATAATAATAATAAAGCATCAACTTGTAAATAATATATGCAAGATTATATAAAACATATTTATGTAACGAATGTAATTACATTGACAGTATTAAACGTACATATTTAAAATCGCAAATTCATTCTTTGCCCAGAAGATACATCATTCCACCACAATTTAATAGCATTTTCTGGGCAGAAATCTTCCAATTTAGGGCTGTTTAATTTATTCATTAACAAATCGTCAAATACTTTCATAGAGATATAATTTCTTAAATCAGTTTTTATTAGGTTCAATTGACTGAAATAGACTTGTTTACAGTCTGATGGAATTGGGAAAATTATTAGGTATGATGAGAAAAAAAATCCAGTCGTCAAATATGGCACCTATGATTGGTATTCTAGGCATCAAAATGAAAAAACTGGTCGCAAAATGCAACTGACGACCGCTTATTTCTAACCCTGATTTTCAGGATAATATCCTATGCATTTTAATATTTATAATAATAATAATAGTAATAAATCTTTTATTTACTATTGTTCATAATCTTTAACAAAAAGTTTAAATTCTGCTGAATTAAGGCCATAAGCTGAGTGCCCTTTAAGTCTTCCATAAAGTTAGTAATATCTCCGCATCCAAGTACATAGAGGGTTATAGATTTTGGGATACTATGATAAATTATTCTGTTTCATTGTAAAAATTATTTTCAATTTAATTTAGAAATTTTTTCATCAAGCCTGAAAATTATGGAGTGGAAGGCTGATTTTTTATACCAACTATGTGAAAAAAATTATTATATATTATTAACCTTCTAGCGGGCGCGCTGCTTATACGAACATGAAAGGTTTTCACATACACTACTGTAAAATATGTATTTTAAAGTATCTGAATATTTTAATTATACTATAACCATTTGAAGATTAATAAGAACATTCAGTTGGAACTTTTATTCATTAAAACAAAACTGAAAGAATGAAACTGAAAGCGCAAAATCAATATAAAAAAATCAAAGAAACATCGGAATTATAAGTTAATTAATTTTAAAAATATTTAAAATAATAATGTTTAAAACAAAAACAAAAACAATCATTTTTAGCAGTGAAAAAAAAATCAAATATAACAAAACGTTACATGAAAGGTCGCGCGTATTTTTCAAATACAAATAGCAAATATTCAGCTTCATATCATTGTCTCGAGGTTCAAAAGATAACTAAAAATAGATCAATATATACTGAGTGAATAGTCAAAGATAAGTGTTTCAAATGCTCTCTGACTTTAAGATATACAACGAGATTTACCACAAGTGTATCTCTCAGATACACGCGCCCGTTGGAAGGTTAATAATGTCACTTGATACAGCTGTGTTTGCAGACTCGGTGACTTTGCCAACGAATGTTATGTGAGGAATGCCTAGCTGGTAATCAGCCAGAGTAGCTCAATGGTTTGAGCATCCGCACGTAAAGCGGAAGGCCCAGGTACGATTCCTGGATCTGGTTTTTTTTCACATAGTTAGTAAAAAAAATCAGCCTTCCACTCCATAATTTTCTGAAAAAATTATTTTGTTAACTACTTCTTTAACCATTAAAATGTTTTATTTAAATTTCACAGTGTGAACCGGTTCATGGTTTTGGCTTTCGGAGAGGTGGATATCAATGTAGATGCTTGCCTGGATACCGTCTACCGAAAGTGATTCGTAATCCTTTTCTTGGAGAAATACTTGAAAGAGCTCCTTTTGATCATTATCATAAAGGATTCAACTGTGAAAAAATCAATTGTAAGTTTATATTATTTTGATAAGCGCATTAATTAAAATTATCTTAAATAAAAATTTTTAACATTAAAATCACTAATACTGCTAAAACATTTATTAAAAATTCAGAATTGTTAAAAAATGTACTGGAATTTTACAAAGAGAAAATTATACACGCTTCTTTTCTGACCGTTTTTAAAATTCACATTGAAAATGTTATAAATTTCATTAGAGAAGTATTTAGGAACTAAACATTTTTACTTGTATCAGATTGATGACCCTTGGCGTCATTTATCCGTAAAAGTCAAAATCTTTGCTTTAACTTTATAATATACAGGGTGTTTATAAAGTCCCGGACCCATTTTGATGTTTAATAACTCATAAAATAATAAAGATAGATTAAAATTAATAACATAAATGGTTAGATAGACTCAAAAAGTTTCATGACCCTTGTCAATGAACTTCCACGTGTGCCCCCTTCATCGCACGGAGAATATCAAGTCGATAGTCAATTTCATGCCAGGTAGTGGCAAGCATGTCGCCATCCACAGAGGCTATCTGTGCTTTCTCTTGTGGTGCATGCATTCTCCTTAATATCCGCTCGAATAAAATATCACATACAAAAGTACTACATAGAACAAACACATCAAAAGTAAGCATAACATTGCAATAGTTGCCAAAAACAAAAGAGAGAAAAGTGTAATTAATAAGCAGACGATATTTAGAAAAGTACAGATATTTAGACTGGAAAATGAAATTATCTGAAATTAACCACACACGCAGACGATATTTACAAAAGTAAAGCTATTCAAACCTGAAAAGAAAATATATGAGTTATTCCATCAATAAATGCCATAAGTTTGTTTATATCTTCATTATTTTATGAGTTTATTTTATTAAACATCAAAATTTGTCCGGGAAATTTATAAACACCCTGTATATATATTTTTTTAATCCTTTTAAAAGTTCCATCCAAATCTTTGGAATATTAAAATATAGTGTTTCATTACAAACTTCTTTTTTTCTACGAATTTTTTAAGTTGCTTCTTTTGTAAAAACTGGATGGAGATTTTCAGAAACATGTACATTGTTTTGAAATTTTGTACTTATATTATCATTAAAACTCTGGACAAAGCTATTGCTACTTTTCCACATTTTACATCAGCTGTATGCTTCTTTAGTCTAATATAGAATTTTCTATTATATACCTATATCAGTCATACTTACTTTTATTACCTTCTGTACAGGGTTTAAGCTGAGTAAAAATTTTCTTTAGCAAAATGCTAAAATGCCAGAAATAGTAGAAAAAGATGAATATCAGTTTACACATTATTCTAAAAGCCTTGATATGTTTGATTTTCATTTGTCATTTAAACTTAAAAGTTTTTTATCAGGTCTTTAAAAAGTTATACACGGAAATTATTATTATTATTATTTTTGTTTTTTTAATTTGAAATAAAAAACAAAAAAGTAAGACTGTAACCAGATCAATTTGAATATAGTACAAGCATACATTTTAACTCATTTATTGGCAGACATGAAAAATATTAAACTTTTTAGATTATTACTTTACATTGTAAACTTTTTTAAAGCAATATGAACGTAGCAATATGAGCTTAGATATGACTTATATTCTTTTTCTGGAGATATAATTATCACTACAGCATTACATTAAGCTTATACTGTATCTGAAAATAAAAACATAACTTACAAAAATAAAAAAAAAGGTTAGTAATATAAGTGAAATTTGTTTATTATTATTCAAAGCTTTTTGGTTTACAATTTATAATTTTTCTTTCATTCATATTAGACCACTTTACAAATGCCTCATGTTTATTTACAAGTTGATTTCCTGTATGCGATTCTTATGCGTAGTTTAGTGTTTGATTTTACTTATATGCATGAACCAATGAATTTTTCTTGATCAATGTTGCGATTTTTTTTCCGTGAAAGATTCGTTATAATATTTTCGCTGAAGATTTTTTTTTTTTTTCAATTTGTGTTCAGTAGGATGCTTTAGCAAAAAAGCGAAAACATGTTATTTCATTTGCGCATTTTGGATAAGTCTTTTAGCACTTCGCGAAAAATGCTACCGTAGCAGAAACACTGCTTCTGTATTACGTAGGATCTTGTCTTAATGAAATAAGTATAGAATATCAAAGCAGTTATGTATGTTTCTGAAAATCACCTTCCGGCTCTTCTAAGAAAAGCATTAGAAATTATTCTTAGAAAAAGTGTGTAATGAAACATCTTTATTTCTTTTAACATTCCAAAAATTTGGTTGGAATATTTAGAAGGGTTTTAAAAAGTCTAGAATTGTAAAGTTGTATAATGTTTTTGCCTTTTATGGACAAATATGACAAAGGTTTGCACTGCAGTCTGATATACAAGTAAAAATGTTCAATTCCTAAAATATTTCTCTGACAAAACTTTCTTGCATCTTTAATGTGAATTGTGATAATGGTCAGAACTTGTAATTCTTTTCACAAATTGTTAGTACACTTTTTAGCAGTTCTGAATTTTTAATAAATATATTGTTCAATATATAGATTTTAAAACTTCTTTACACACCATAAATTTTAAGCCAGCACAACCGGTTTCGAAAGGACGTAGCCTTTCTTCATCAGGTGCAAAAAAACACGCGCTACTGCCATGCTTCAGTCTTGCTTTTGCCTCCAAGGCAGTAGCACATGTTTTTTTGCACCTGATGAAGAAAGGCTACATCTTTTCGAAACCGGCTGTGCTGGCTTAAAATTTATGGTGTGTAAAGAAGTTTTAAAATCTATATATTGATTGTACACCAGTTTTGTAATTTAGTTTTGGTATATTTTTCAAGTTGTAAAATTTATATGAGAAATTTATTGCATGCATTTATATGTTTATTAAAATTGTACATGTTTATTTAATGGAAATTGACATCGAAGTACTTTTTTAGATTATTATTGATTATAAAGGATTCAAATGAAGAAAAAAATCAACACTAAAATTATTTGATAAATGTATCTTTAAATTATCTCAAAAGAAAAATTCCTTTCTTTAAAACTGTGTGTGTATATTTATTTAAAAATAAGAATTATTTTCTAAAACACAGGGATGAGATTTTCCAGCTTTTTATATATTTAACTTTTGATTTTTTTTTTTTTTTTTTTTTTTTTTTTCTAATATGTATTTATTACATTTGCCAATCAAATAAAATTTTAAATTATCTATGTCAGAGATTGAATACTAAAACATAATCATTTACTTTCATTTAATCAATTGAAAATTAGATAATATTTTTATTATTCTAACATGATGATCTTGTCATCAAAATGCTAGCATTTCATTTCAATGCCATGATTTTGCATATAGCTTCAACTTTTTGTCTTTTTACCAATCTCATCCCTCAAAAAGAGAAATTTATTCATTTTATTTTGCAAAAGAATCTTTCTTATCTTAATATTTCTTTTATTTCTATGTTACAGAAATTTTAAATAAATATATTTTTTCTTAAAATTTTCAAACTTTTAATTTTTGATAATCTGTAATTAATATTTCTGGTCAATTTTTGTTGAAAGAACCTCTCTAAAAGTTATTTATTATTAGGAACACAATCAAAATTGGTTGATAATACTGAAATAAAAACTCCCATTTTGATTTGATTCCTCCCCTCCTACTTTATATTGATAGATTTTTTTTTTTTTTTTTTTTTAATATTTTAAAAGCATTAAAAAAAAAAAAAAAAAAAAAAAAATGTATTTAACACTTTTTTCTTTGTTAACAAATCTACTAACTTAATTTCTAACATACTAATTCTACTAATATAATTTTTTTTTTAACAAATCACTTTTTTAATGAGTGGTCAATATATTAATTCCAATTCCTAGTAAATTATCTAGCTTCAATTTATTTTCAGCCATGTTTTTGTTACACTTCACTTTTAAGCAGTGTTAGAAATAAGAATTTTGAAACTAGGCATCAAAATGAAAAATCTAGGTGCCATCTATAATTAAATATGTATATTAAAATAATAATAATAATAATAAAGCATCAACTTATAAATAATATATGCAAGATTATACAAAAAATATTTATGTAATGAATGTAATTACATTGACAATATTAAACGTACATATTTAAAATCACAAATTTATTCTTTGACCAGAAGACACATCATTCCATCTCAATTTAATAGCATTTTCTGGGCAGAAATCTTCCTGTTATAACTGAGCCATTTTCAATTTCAGTGTATAAATTTGTTTATTATTTATCCTCTATTTTTGTAAGTTCACGTGCTCAACAATATGTCAAAGGAAAAAAAAAGAGTTAAATGAATTTAATGCTTTTAATTTTTATGTAAAATATGAGCGCGTGCTATCTTCAAAATTTGTTAAAATGTAAAGATTATGTGATGCGTGTGGCATCCTCGGTTTTGTTTTTTAATTCAAGAAATGGAACAGAATAAAGTTAGCAACGATGTTAGTTGCATTTTTTCGTATAGTTTGAGTTTTTAATTTTAGTGAACTACTTTTTACCGTAGGAATAATTTTACTATGTTTAATGTTATAGGGAATTATTATACGAGCATAAGATATGCTACTTTAATAATTTTAAAGTGTAAATAAGTAGTATTTGGTGTCCGCTTTTATACAGTTTAATTTAGTAAGAGAAAAGCTAGGAATTTGCGGTGCTTATTCCGTTGCTTTACATAAAAATACTGGCGTCCGCGACAGGACCGTTCAAGTGAAGTAAAATTATTTTGATTATATTAAGATTAAAAACATGTTTAAAACCGTTAAAGGATTTAAAAAAGAAGATTTGAAGTGGGTAGCCGAAGAGATTGGAGAGACTTTGCCTTCGACGTTCACAATAGCAAGCTTAAAAGAGCTGATTTTAAATAGTAAAGAGTATGAAAAGGATCCCGAATTTGTGAAAGATATTTTAGAAAATGCTATAGCTGAAAGAAAAATGAAAGAAGAAAAACAAGAACAAGCTTTGAAAGAAGAAAAACAAGAACAAGCTTTGAAAGAAGAAAGACAAGAACAAGCTTTGAAAGAAGAAAGACAAGCTGAAAAAGAAGCTGAAGCGTTAAGGCTTGAAAAAGAAGCAGAACTAGAGAAAGAGAAATTAAGATTGAATCATGATTTAGAATTGGCGAGAATACAATCATCTGGGCAAATTCAAACTGATGCTATTTTAAGTAATTATGAAAATAGTACTATGAGACGAAAATTTACTTTACCTAAGCTGGAATTCAGGAAATTTGGCGGGGAAATTAAGGATTGGTTGCCTTTTTGGAGCCAATTTGAACAAATCGATAAAGATGATGAAATTGCCCCAGAGGACAAGTTCCAGTATTTAGTACAAGCAACAATCGCTGGTTCACGCGCAAGAGAAGTTGTTGAAAGTTTCCCGCCAACTGGCGCCAATTATTCAAAGGCAGTGGAAAGTTTAAAGGCTCGTTTTGGCAGGGAAGATATTCTAGTAGAAGTGTATGTACGAGAGTTATTGAAATTGATAATATCTGTGCAAACAAAAGGTAGATTTGCATTAACTTCATTATATGATAAGCTTGAGTCATATTTACGGGCGCTAGAAACATTAGAGTGTTACCACTGATAAATATGCCTCCATTTTATACCCTATGGTTGAGTCTTGTTTCCCAGCAGACTTTTTGAAGGCCTGGAATCGCTCGAATCTCTCTTCTTCTAATACGGATGCTAAAGGAAGGTTGAATAATCTGATGCATTTTTTGAAAACGGAAGTAGAAGGTGAAGAGAGAATATCTTTAGCTGTAGTGGGCTTCGGTTTGACAAAGCGTGAAGATAATAAATATTCTAAAAGGAAAAACAGTGCAAGTGCAGACTATATGCGAAATAAGATATCGACAGCTGCAGGTTTATTGACAACATCTTCTGCTTTAGATTTCAAAAGAGTATGCATTTTTTGCCAAGGCAAACATTTCAGCTCTGAATGCTTTTCAGCTCGAAAATTGAGTTTAACTGAGATACAAAAGATTGTAAAGGATAAAAATTGCTGCTTCGCTTGTTTGTTACCTAATCATACAGTGAAAAAATGTCGAGCAGTTTTAAGATGCATTATCTGTTCTAAGAAGCATGTGCCTTTGATGTGCGATTTGCGTGATTCTCAAGGTAAAACTGCACAAGAAAAGGTTGAAGAAAATTCAGTCAGTAGTGAAGTAAACATGGCAAATTTTAATAAGCAAAGTGCTAAAGTATTCCTTCAAACCTTAAAAGTGAAACTCATCTCCGAAAACAAGCAAAAAACAGTTCATTTATTGTTAGATTCAGCATCCCAAAAATCTTATATTTTGAAAAGTATAGCAGAAGAGATGAATTATACTCCCATTCGTCAAGAAAAAATGATGCATTCATTGTTTGGCGGAGTTACAACAAAGGAATGCCAACATAATTGTTATAGAATAAAAGTTAAGGATATGAAGGAGAAGTTCACCTGTAATTTTGAAGTGATGGATCAAATTACTATATGTGAAAACATTCAACCGGTCACTAATGGTCCGTGGATTAAAGAGTTGAAAGAATATGGAATCGAATTATCTGATGTAAGTCATTGCCGTGAAGTTATCGAAATATTGATTGGTGCTGATATTATGGGAAAGATGTTAACTGGCAAAAGAAAAGTATTGACATCTGGTCTTGTTGCCATAGAAACATACCTTGGTTGGACATTGATGGGCAAAGCGCCTCACACCGAAGTCTCAACAGATAATTTAGCAATGATGGTGACGTCTTTGCTTGTAAATGAAGCTGATATCTCAAACTTATGGAGATTGGACTTGCTCGGAATAACAGATACAATAGAAAAGAAATCTAAAAGTGAGATTGACCGTCAAACAAAGGAACATTTCTTAGAGACAGTAAAAATTAACAAGGATGGTCGTTACGAAATTTGTCTTCCTTGGGCTGACGACACATCTGTATTACCAGATAACTTGAGTTTGGCTGTAAGACGTTTAGAAAATACAACTTCTAAGTTATTAGCTAAGAACATGTACGAAAAATATGAAAATATATTTATGGACTGGTTGAATGAGGGGATCATAGAAGAAGTTCCTGCTACCAAAGTGAACTCTTATGGTAATTACTTACCTCATCACCCAGTTATTAAAGAGACCAGTAGTACAACACCTATCCATCCGGTTTTCGATGCTTCAGCAAAGTTGGCTAACCATCCATCTTTAAATCAGTGTCTGCAGTGTGGCCCAAATTTGATTGAGCTTATTCCAGATATTCTTCTACGTTTCAGAGAAAGAAAATTTGGTGCAACCGCTGATATTAGAAAAGCGTTTCTTCAAATTAGCATTTGTGAAAAGGATAGAGATTTCCTACGATTTCTATGGTGGAAAGATCTAAAAGAGAAGAAACTTAAAGTATTTAGGCATGCACGAGTCGTTTTCGGTGTAAAGTGTAGCCCTTTTCTTTTATCATCAGTAATTGAATAGCACATCAAAAATAGTGCAAATTTTGAGGAAAGTTTCAAGCAAAGACTTTTGCACAGTTTTTATGTAGGCAATGTCGCCACTAGTGTGCACAGTGAAGAAGATCTAAAGAAATTTATCTCGGACTCAAAGAAAATAATGGCAAATGCTGGTTTTGATTTAAGGCAGTGGGAATACACTGGTGATCACGCTGAAACATCGAACCAGAAGGAAACTCAAGTATTGGGTCTGATTTGGGATAAGGTTTCCAATACATTAAAAGTCAACATGAAATGGCTAAACGATTTAAACACAGAAAGGATTACCAAGCGAAGTATGTTATCGGCAGTTCATAAAATTTTTGATCCTTTTGGTTTTACTGCTCCGGTGATGCTTTATCCTAAATTGATGTTACAGAAAGCTTGGAAATTAGGAATTAATTGGGATGACGAAATAACTGGGGACTTACAAAAAGAATTCCTATTATGGTTTCAAGAACTTAAATATTTAAATGATGTTAAGATACCAAGACATATCCAGATCACTCCAGAAAACTTACATGCATGCACAATTCATACTTTCGTTGATGGAAGTAAAGATGCTTATGCAGCAGTAGTATTCTTGAGGATAGAAAAAGAAGATCAAGGGGAAATAATTCTGCTTGCTGCCAAGTCCCGAGTTGCGCCTTTAAAAAATACGACTGTACCAAGAATGGAGCTATTAGCGGCTACTATTGGCGCTCGTTTGGCGAAAACTGTTGTGGATGCTTTGGGTTGGCAGGAAATGAAGCGATATTACTGGAGCGATTCCTCAACAGTGCTTGCTTGAATATCAAGAAATGAGAGCTGGTCTGTGTTTGTCAGAAATCGGGTTCAAGAGATTCAGAAATTAAGCAGTCCTTCATCATGGAAACATATACCAAGTGAGAAGAATCCAGCAGACTTGCCGTCTAGAGGCTGTAAGGCTAAGCAATTAGCTTTAATCAGATGGTGTGAGGGCCCACATTGGATGAAAGATTCATCAGAATTTAGAAACCACATGAACACTTCCGATGAAGATTGGAATGAGGAAGAAATTCAGAAAGAAAGGTCAAAGTCTACTTGTATGTTGACGAAATCTGAATTTCCATCCAACAATAACTGGTATTACAGCTACTTTTCAAGTTATGAAAAAATCATACATTTAGTTGCTTGGATTCTTCACTTTAAGCATAATTGTTTAAATCCTGATAAGAAGAGTAAAGGCGAATTGACGGCTACTGAATTTCGGGAAGCTGAGATAAAAACTCTACGTATGGTTCAAAAAGAATCTTTCTCTTCGGAAAGTGATGAAAGATTGAAGACATTACAAACCTGTAAGGATGAGCAAGATGTCATTCGTTTGAAAACTAAAATAACTTACAGGAAAGATAGTGAAGATTTTCTCCATCCCATAATTCTCCCTTCAAAGCATGAAGTTGTTAAGCGACTTATTTTTTATATTCATGTAAAGAACTGTCATGCGGGGTTACAAATCCTCTTAAATTTGCTTAGAGAAAGGTATTGGATCCTCAACGGAAGAAAGAGTGTAAAGCTTGTGTTAGCCAGCTGTGTGATTTGTAAAAGGTTTAATTCAAGGGCTTTATGGACATCTAGTGCTCCTCTACCTGAAAACAGAGTAAAAGATTCTGCCATATTTCAAATTACAGGCATAGATATGGCTGGTCCTTTGTATCTTAAGAATGATAAGAAGAGTTGGATTTTGATTTTCACATGTGCTATATATAGAGCTGTTCATCTAGAGCTAGTGAACTCTGCTTCCACAGATGCATTTTTGATGGGTTTGAGAAGATTTGTGGCTCGCAGAGGAAGATGCTCTGTTATCTACTGTGATAACGGAACAAATTTTGTTGGCGCAGCTAATTTATTGAGAAGCTTAGATTGGCAATGTATACAAAAATATGGGTCTGTGAACTCCATAGACTGGAAGTTTAACCCGCCAACGGCGGCGTGGTGGGGTGGCTTCTGGGAGAGGCTGATTAGGGTAATAAAAGATCTTCTTAAAAGAGTCTTAGGACGCGCCTGTCTTACGTACGAAGAAATGACAACTCTTTTAGCTGATGTTGAAAGTGTAGTGAATTCAAGGCCTCTAACATATCTTTCTGAAGATGCGACTGTAAAGCCTATCTCCCCATCTATGTTTCTTCAAGATGTTCACGAAATTCAGCTTCCAGATGTTGATGCAGTTGAACAAAATTCTTTATCAAAGAGGCTCAGATACAGGCAGTCCCTACTCAGAGCTTTGAGAGATCGATTCCGATCCGAATATTTGGGTGCTCTCATACAGCGAGCAAACAGAAAGCAGCCAGAAAAGGGTATCGCTGTCGGAGATATTGTATTAATTGGATCTGACAACAAGAAACGAATCCACTGGCCACTAGGCCGTATCACAGAGCTTATTTCTGGAAAAGATAATAAAGTTCGACTTGTAAAGGTTCTAACTTCGCAACATGAACTTTTACGACCTATTCAAAGATTATATCCTTTAGAAGTAACATCATCAAATAATAGTTCAAAGCTGAAAGAAGCATACCATTCAAAGGAAACCTCTGCTCAAACTGTTAAACCCGTTGTAACTTCAGAAGAGGAACCAGTCAGATATAGCAAAGCGGGAAGGAGAATTAAAGTCCCTGAAAGACTAATGTATTGAGAACTACACCTGCAACATTTGGTTTTGATTATAACCTATAATCAAAAGGTGGGAGGATGTTATAACTGAGCCATTTTCAATTTCAGTGTATAAATTTGTTTATTATTTATCCTCTATTTTTGTAAGTTCACGTGCTCAACAATATGTCAAAGGAAAAAAAAAAGAGTTAAATGAATTTAATGCTTTTAATTTTTATGTAAAATATGAGCGCGTGCTATCTTCAAAATTTGTTAAAATGTAAAGATTATGTGATGCGTGTGGCATCCTCGGTTTTGTTTTTTAATTCAAGAAATGGAACAGAATAAAGTTAGCAACGATGTTAGTTGCATTTTTTCGTATAGTTTGAGTTTTTAATTTTAGTGAACTACTTTTTACCGTAGGAATAATTTTACTATGTTTAATGTTATAGGGAATTATTATACGAGCATAAGATATGCTACTTTAATAATTTTAAAGTGTAAATAAGTAGTATTTGGCGTCCGCTTTTATACAGTTTAATTTAGTAAGAGAAAAGCTAGGAATTTGGGGTGCTTATTCCGTTGCTTTACACTTCCAATTTAGGGCTGTTTAATTTAATCATTAACAAATCGTCAACTACTTCCATAGAGATATGATTTCTTAAATCTGTTTTTATTACGTTCAATTGACTGAAATAGACTTGTTTACCAGTCTGATGGGATTGGGAAAATTATTAGGTATGATGAGGAAAAAATCCAGGTGTCAAATATGACACCTGTGATTGGAATTCTAGGCTTCAAAATGAAGAAACTGGTCGCAAAATGCAACTAACGACCGCTTATTTCTAACCCTGCTTTTAAGTAACATTCTGATTTAAAATTAAACTATCCAAAATACACCATTTAGACAAACGATTTTACAGAAGGTAATTTATAAACAGCTCTGTCAAGCTTAATTAAGATCAATTTAATATTTTAAGAAATGAAATCATGTATTATGCTGATAAAATTAGCTACAACAGTTAACATAAAGTTTCAATCATGTAAAAAGTAAAAAATGCAATTTAACGAAAAGAAACTTTCGTTATTTTAAACCATTTTAGCATTAACCTCCTCCCAGTCATTTACAATCTTAAAATTTTATCGGTAAGAATTTCGGAAATTTCTTTGTTACAGGGGTATTCTGCATAAGATAAGCTTTAAAATGATACCTCCTGTGAGAACGAGTTCACACATATGTTCTTTTAAATATTTAATTTCTTTCTAAATAATTCAATTTATAATTTTAAATAAAAAAGTCAATTTATTAAAAATAGTTATAAAATTAATTCATTCATTTAACATATAAAATCTAATTTAATTTATTTCAATAAAAAGAACATTTTATTCTGTAATATCCTCTGAATTCAATTCATTCTATTATAAAAAGGCAATCTCTATTTAATTTAATTTGTATTTTTACTAGGGGACTTATTCGTTTGTAGATAGATACATTTCCCCCTTTTCATCAACGGTATGTTCAATATCTCATTTAATTATATATAGAAAATAATTTATTTGTCTAAATTACTTTATAATATAAACAGAAGTTGCAAAATTTATTTCATTTCCGGTGATTTATGCTTTCATAATAGCTTAGTTCAGTCTTATTGGCGTCAACAGATGTGGATTTGTTTCTTTTAATAATAATAATAAAATAAAAAAAAGAACAAATAAACTCTTAATGATATATTGGTGGCGCCGATAAAAATTAATTACTTTGGCATAATTTGTGTTGCCAAGCTTGGCTTTGTCTTTTGAATAACGGATTAAATTTTTGAATTAACCAATTAGAACATTCTTTTGGCGCTTTATTTGGCATTAGTTTATTAATTTCGGGTTTGAATTGGCGAATGCAATTCAGTACACCTTTCGCATTCAAAGAGTTAGTATCTCTTGTTTACTGGTTTAATAAACATCTCTCCTAGTTTGCTCTCCCTCTCTCTCTCTGCCCTATAGATCATATGAGGACCATTGTAAGTGATTGCTTGACATTCATGCTTTTAACATAAAAATAAAGAACTGTTTCTTTTCCAAGTGACTTCTATTATTTATGTCAAGTGACACTCTTTTTGAAAGACTTGGATTTCCAGCCTGGGTATTTTAGTAAGCAATGTACTTTGTTTTGCTACCACTTGATATCACGGAACTTCAAATCATTTATGGACAAAATCAACATCATACCTCCCTTTTTAAAATCTGTCAAAAATTAAAGTTTTGATCTTCAAATTTTTATTGCAGCAATTTTGGTAGGTTTAAATATGCACACCAGTGATTTTCAGAGACGGCCATGTTTTCCGATCGCACCATGAGGCGATGGGGAATGAAATGTAGAAGATTCACTGGATCTTTCTAAAACATTCATCGGGAGTGGCGATGCGCTCACCTTCCAGTAGACTTGATTGCCGTTTGCGGATTCCAATTGGCTGAAAGCGGCGCGGCACTTCAAAATTGTGAGGGAAAATTTTCAATTACTGTCAGTTCCTGGGAAGTATTAGACATGGTTTGTGGGACCCGGCATTCCTCACTATGGTTGCCGTTTCCACAAGAGGTGTTTCATTGTAGGCATATTTTTTTTTTCTGAGCCACTTTGCAGGGGTGTTTGTGTTCAGGGTTTTTACTCAACCCATCTGTATTTTCATATTTCCTATAAAGTTATTTTTTGCTTTCATTGGTTGTTCATTTGTTGTCCAGTTGATATGTGAATGAAATGTAAAAGGTTTGAGGGCTTCTGGCCTAAACAGTTTAAGTATTATGTGATATTTTGGAGTTTTTTTAATTTGAGGCTCCAATTTTCAGGGTTTTTTCCTTTGAGTCGCAATCAATCACCCCTGACTTTGTCTACCCTTGGCTTGCATCGAAGTTATAACTTACTATCAACTCTATATTGCCTCCAGCCTCCATCAACTTGTTTCTTCCACTCCAGACCCGGATTATAGTGTGGAGGATAAATGCTTTTGATAATTTTGGATCAAAATGATTCTTTTTGAGTTCTGCTGGAATTCAACGGAAAATAAAAAAAAATCACAGCCATCTTCTGAGATGAATTTTTCAGGTTCTAACTTTCCCCAAGCACATCAAAAAATTCAAATCTTTAAGTTTAAATTCTATATATTTTAAATTTTACAGATTTGTTAAAATTATTACTAAGTTATCTTGTATATAAATCTTTATTTTTGTACATTTTTCTTAATGCATGCATTTTAATATAATTAGTTAGAAAAAATTGGTGAAAAAGTGGCTACTAAGATAAGAGAATAATGGCTACTGGAGCAACTAACTGAAAATTCCAGTTTTTAAATCTATCTTTAAACCAGTGCAAAAAATATTTGATCATTACTTAAATTTGTGATAAAAGGAAACTTCATTTATTGTACATTATATATATATTGAATTAAATTTAGATATGATGGTTTTAACTCAGAATGTGGAGAGATTACCTGAAGCTGAAAGATGGATGTACATTAACAAACAATCAATGTTCTTCAGTGTTGGAAATATGACTGGTACTAGAATTGATCCCCAAGCGGTTGTTGATTATGTTAGAGGTGCTGTAAGTAAAATGCTTTCTGTATTGCAAATAATTTATCAGTATATAGCATTTCAGTCTGTATTACCTAAATGTATAATCATTTATTTAGAAATATTTAGCATATAGCATATTATTGAATGGAAATTACCTAATGTTATGGCATATAAAATGAACTTCAAATGCCACAAGATGTATATATGAGTCAAACTTTGGGAAAATTTTTGCGATATTTTTATGTTTCAGTCATCAAGGAAGCTAAATGTGCCTTCAAAATGTAAAACATTTTTTTTTTTTTTCTTTAAACCTTGGGCAACATAATAAGTACAAAACTTTGAAAAGACACCATAAAATGTAAGAACTCACAAGAGTTGTTTCAGGTCGAAAGAAAACACGACCCTTCATCAGATCCTTGGACACTTCCATTTGTCTTCGCTACTGTACAAGTTACGAATGATGAAAGTGCACGGTGAACCTGCTTTTATAATGACTGATATTCCTACTCTCAATCAACCGGTTTTTAACCATGTGATACACTCGTTGCATACATATTCTCATTAAATCCAATAGCAAAGCAAAAACGACAAGAACTTTATTGGTTACCTTATATATCTTAGCTAACATAACATGATTTCTATTTACTGTGTGAAAAAGACAACAGCTAGTGTGTAAATAATTTTCATAAAATTTCACCTAAATTCAGGTAAAAACATAACAATTAAATTTTCCTATGCAATTATTTAATATTTTAATATTAAATTATATTTTGATGATAGCAGTGTAATATAAGTTAAAAAATAATTTAATTCCCTTCTGAGCCTACTTTAAACTTGCTTTCCCCCAATACTTTTGAATTTCAGCAAAAGTTTTAACTTGAAAACAGAAAAGGGACCAATAACAAATTAAAGAAAAATCAAATGTTTGCGATCATCATCAGGGGCCAATCCAGGCAAAAATTAGGTCCCTTTTGCAGCCCCTTCACAAAATTCAAATTAATGAAAAGGGACCCTTCACAAAATTCAAATCCATATATTGGGTGAATGTAAAAGTTCTTCCTGTTTTTATTACCCATAAAGAAGAGCAAATAAACGCAAATGAACAGTACCTATTATTGTGCATAATCTCCATTGCTGTCTATGACCTTTTGCCATATTTCTGGTAGGAGATGAAACCCACGGCTGTAAAGTTCTGGCAGTTTCGAGTAAAAAAAGTCTTGGATGGCAGTTTTCACAGCATCAAGATTATCAAAGATTTTCTGATTGAAGGAATTGTTCAACACACGAAATAGGTGATAGTCAGTTGGTGCCAAGTCAGGACAATAGGGAGGGTAGGTTAAAACCTACCAGCCAAAGCCCAGTAACTTTTGGCAAGTGATGACAGCAGCATGTGGCCTGGCGTTATCATGATGAAGGATAACACCGCGACAATTGATGAGACCTGGCCGCTTTTCTACCAAATTTGAAAGCAGCCTGTCTAACTGTAGACAGTAGAAGGCAGCATTGATGGTTTGGTTGAGTGGCAGGACCTCCCAGTGAATTATTCCTTGCACATCCCACCACACACTCAATAACACCTTCTTGAGATGAAGTTCAGCTTTCGAAGTCGATGCACTAGGATCAGAAGGGCGACACATAGTCCTATGACGCTTTACGTTATGGTACATAGCCCACTTCTCATCTCCTGTCACAATTTGTGTCAAGAATGGTTCATTTTTGTACCGGGAAAGTAAGGAAACACAGGTGGCAATTCAGTCATCCCGTTGATTAGCTGTCAGGTTATGTGGAACCCAGCGACCAACTTAAGAGGGGACAATACCTAATCTCGCCGGCAGCCTTGGCCCATGTTATTCTATGGGAAAATTTGTTTACATAATTACTCATTACCTAATGTATATTTTTTAATTTTTACATTTTAATTTTGAGTTCAAAAATGCGATTTTTCACAAAATACATTTTTCTCATTTTCTAGTTGCAAAATAAAATACTAAAATTTTAAAAAACCAATTTTTGGAAAACAAGTACTAATTTAACGCTCAAAAATTTTCTAAATGTGAAAACAGAATTGAAAAATATTCATTAGGTAATGAGTAATTATGTACACAAATTTTCCCATAGAAAAACATGGGCCAAGGCTGCCGGCGAGATTAGGTATTGTCCGCTCTTAACCAGCCGTCTCTCGACCGTTGTCTGGTGTACATTGAAGGTCTCCACTAATTCTTGCATGGTTGAGTTCAGGTTGTTCCTTATGGGTTGGTCAATATTGTCCTCTCCAATGTGTGATGGCCGTCAACTCCTAGCCTGATCTTGGCAGCTTCTGTCTCCTACCCTGAATTTACAAAACCATTGATAACATGTATGCTTTCCTCTATTGCATCCTTCCCATAAACTTGATTAACATTGCAACATGCTGCGGCTGCCATACACTTTTTATCGAACTCTTATAACAAACAATGTCTTATATGCTCCTTCTCGCTTTCCATGTTACACCCTCTGATATTTTTTTTTAATGATTAACTTTGTGAGACACAATGCATTTATATGTGAAGCATCCACAAGTTTAATTGGCCATTGATTTGCGTCATTACAATGTCATGTGTGACGTCAATTTCATTGCAAATTTGCATATCCAAAAACGTGTAGAACTTTTTCACTCACCCAATAAAAAGGGACCCTTCACAAAATTCAAATTTATAAAATGAGATTCTTTATAAGACTTTGTTTTATAAAAATTTTATAAAATGTTTCCATGTTTTCAGTATTATTTTTAATTAATGCCTTAATTTGGCTCAACAAAACTTTTATTAGCTTGATATTAAACATTATATACAATGACTGTAAAAATGGAAGGTTTTACACAATATATATATATATATTTTTTTTTTTCACAAAAATAAATAATTTTGCAAAAATATTTTGTTTTTCACAAAAAGGGACCCAAAAATTAAAACCTGGATCGACTCCTGATCCTGTAAAAAGTGATACTTGAAATGCATTATGGATGTAGCATGTGATTACAAGGCTTTTTTTTAAATTATCTATGTAATTTTTTAAGAGGTTAGCACATTCTGTTCAGGAAAATGTAAAATTTCTTTGAAAAATTGCAAATCAAGTTTCCTAAAGAGGGCTTTGCATTGGGTTTTAATACCTGCATATAGTAAATGCAAAAAAAAAAAAAAAAAAAATGTCCATTTTTTTAAAGAAACTTTATATTTTCATGACTATGTGTGCTAATCACATAAAAATTTATGCAGATAATCAGAAGGAGCCTTACAATCATATACTACTGCCAGAATGTATTTCAAGCATTTCTTTTTCGCAGGGTGCTTTGATTCCAAACATTCAATCTCAATACGATGATAACAAACAATATGATCCCAAAAATTTTGATTTTTCTTTAATTTGTAACTGGTCCTCTTTTAGTCTTTAGGACAAAATTTTTGCTGAAATATATGAGGTATAACATGTTCTTTTATTCTTGCCCAAAGCTTCAAGATAATTCATCAAGAATTTTTTTAGGTATTTGTCAAAATACCTAGACAAACTTCGTTATTGGATCAACAAAAATAACATTAAACCCCCCACCGAAAATGCATGTTCATATTTAAACTTCTCGACGTTAAAATCAGTAGACATCAGGATAATTTGTTAAAATTAGGCCATACATACATTATTGATTAACCTGTCAACTTGAGGGATGGTATAGCCAGAATCTAATCTGCTTTAAGTAACACCCCGGAGGAAATTCAGACAAACATTAGAAATGTTGTTCAAGAAATTAAAAGAACTACTCAAAACTGTAACGTAAACCACAAAGACTTTAAGGCTCTCAGGAATAATCACTTGTGTGTTAACGGACAAAACAAGAAAAATAGCCATACTAAACCGCAGCGATTATGTTAATAAAATGGAAGAAACTACCAAAGAAATAGGTACTGTAGAAATTAAAAAAGACCCCATTAATAAACTTGTTGAAAAACCCCGTAAAATAATTAAAGAAGGCATTTGGCCCAATGATAGACCTACATTTTCAATTAATAGTGCTCCTAACACTCCCTTGCATTTTCGGCCATTTTGAAGATCATAAGAATCCCCCTAAAATTAGACCAGTTGTAAGCAAGAGGTCCCACTTATTCTTTGGAAAAATACATGGTTGAAATTTATAATAGTTTACTATCCTCCTCGCCCCATAGTTTGAACTCCACCGAATATTTTATCCATAGAATTTGTGACATTAATATTAAGGAAAATTATCCTTTTGTAAGCTTCAATGTCGTCAACCGCTACCATTCCATAGATATTAAAGAAATTACTAACTTAATAGTAACAGGAGACTTGGCGTTGGAATATTAAAACCCAAATAAACTATTATGTCAGAAACGCCAAAGAAAAATATTGGAAATGCATACAGCTGTTTCGGTAGCCTAAAGCGTACCATCTTCAGTGCAAAAAGGATCCTTTTTGCACTGAAGATGGTACGCTTTAGGCTACCGAAACAGCTGTATGCATTTCCAAAATTTTTCTTTGGCGTTTCTGACGTAGTAGTTTATTCGGGTTTTAAAATTGCTAACTTAGTTAACACCGAAATAAATAAGCAATACAGTAATCCTGAAATAGCCCAAACCCTTAACAAATTATTAATGAAAACTATTTCAAATTTAATAACAAATTTTACCAGCAGCTCAAATGGGCTCCCCCATTTTGTGTTTTTTTTTTTTGGTAGATTTTAAATGACATATAATGGAAAATGATATTAGGGAAAAACTTAAACATAAAATTTTTTACTGGTTCAGATACCTGGATAATGTTTTTTCAGTTATCGATAATAATGTAGACCTAACAGAGATTTTAAACATCTTAAACGTAATGGATCCAAATATCTAGTTTACCTTAGAAGAAGTTAATAGCCAATTAAATTACCTTGATGTAACTGTAATGCGCCATAATAAACGAATTACTACAAAGGTGTATAGAAAACCAACTAGCAATAAAGAAATTATTCATTATAACAGCAAAACCCCTTTTAAATATAAAATTAGTGCCATCCAAGCATATGTAAATAGAGCTTTAACCGAGATAAATATAAATTTTGAAAATGTAGAAAAGCTCACAAACTATTAGAATCATAAATACGTCGCATATCACGAAGCCATGGAAATAATTAGTTTTCCAAATTCCTTCAATGGCAGTGATGCGGCAGGGCTAGACAGACAGTGGCACCATATGCTTAAAAGAAGCGGCAGCCAGGCAAAACATTGCAGTACCGGATTTTCCAACACCAAATGTGCTGTCAATAATGCTGGGTGATCTCAGTGTAAACATTCCGACCAAGAATCATGGAGTTATAAAAGGTTGTTTTTATTTGTAATTAAGTTAAGTCTATACTTCATGAAGTGTTTTGGATAAAATTTGTCACAATGTCTGAAGTCAAATTGTCTGGTTATTTATGGTAGGGCAGTATCTATTTTCTGTTTGTGTATGCGTGTTAAGCTTCTGCTTAAATGTGTGAAATTTTTCGATATACTCCTTTGGCTTAAGTGATAATGAGATTTTGAATAAATTGTTTTATGCATGTGTTAACAGGGTTCCCATGGTCCTTGAAAGTACTTAAGAAGTACTTGAATTTCATTTTCTTTTTCAAGGGCCCTTGAAAGTACTTAAATTTCAAGTAAAGTCCTTGAAAATCCTTGAATTTTCTGCTCTAGCAAACGCTCAATCAAGGCTAAACTATCTCCACATGCACATGCCGCTGTCTAATATAATGCATTTTGTCTTAAAATTCTCATTTCATTATCTTGCTTTTGCATATAGTTTCAGCTTATTTTTTTTTTTTTGCCAATCTCACACCTGTTTGGTAGACTAGTCATTAATATTGAGAAGAAAGTGACCAGACCAGAACTCAAACCTAAGAACTTTGGAATAATCGTAATGATCCCAATTACAAATCCTAAACTAATCATTTTTTGACTTTTGTAAAAGTTAATTTGGTCAATCCATCAAAAATGTATTGTAAAAACAGGCAAAGTTATTATTCTACTTCTAAAAAAAATAATACTAATAAAAGTGTTCTGTGATTTACTAAAGTTTTGTGTATATGCCTAGCATTCTGCGATTTCCCCCCATAGTCCTTGAAAAATTTCAAATGGGCCTTAAAAAGTACTTGAAAAGTCCTTGAATTTTTTTCCTTTTTAAGAGTGGGAACCCTGGTTAACGCTAAAGTGCAAAAATCAGTTAATCTGCAGATTAGCTTGGTAATCTGCACATTTACTAGGGTAATCCGTTAAAGTGAGGAAAATTGTTTCATTTTTCAAATAACCTAGGTAATCTGCGAATTACCTAGATAATCTGCACATTACCGACTTGAAACTCGTTAATCTGCACATTATCTACTAGGCACTCGTTAAAGAGAAAATAAGATATCTGGTATTATAATTTTACAGCACGCTGTGTTGTATTTTTTTTTTTGTTTTGTTTTTTTCATTCAAAAAAAAAAAAAAAAAAAAATTAGTTTTCTTTTCTTTCTTTCTTTACTTATTTTAATCTGTATGTGTTTTAATTTTTATGTCTTTTAAAGTTATATTTGTTTAGTTTTTTTATTTATTTCATCTTTTTATTCTGTCAATATAAGTTTGAAGATGTTATGCATTTTTAATATGAATATACTAGCTTTAATAGCTTTCAATAAATTCCATTTTATAAATGAATGTTAGAACTGCAATACAGTAACGATTTCTTTTCAAAATAAAAATATTTACCCTTTAAATTAAAAAAAAGGTTTTATTAACAACTTATATTGCTATTACTATTAAAAAAAAAAAAAAAAAAAAAAAAAAAAAAATGCTCCAATTTTTAATTCACTAAAGAAATATTAAATTAGACAAATCAGAAGCATTATTTAAGTAGTATTTCAAATAATTAAAACTGCTTTAATATTTTTTAGAACGCATGAAAATTAAAATGACAGTGTTCCAGTGCTTTATTAAACTATATTTTGCAGCATACATTTATCTGTACAAGTTTAGCAATTATATTAATTTTACAATTGAAAAAAAAAAAGAAAAAACTTTATTAACACATTTTATGTGATAAACTACAACAAAATTATCTGAAAAAGTGAACAAAATTAAAAAAAAATTATAATAATAAAATAAAAATATAATCATGATATATAAAATATATAAAGGAAACTTGAAATTGAAAGAAACAATATATATATATATATATATATATATATATATACTGTAATGAAATGCTAAAAAATTTCATATTAAGTATTTATTAAATAATGCCATAATATTTTTCAGAGTTAAAATTCAATACATCTTTTTTTTTTTTTTTTTTTACAGTAGGTAATAGTAATTTAAATAAATTTTAAAATAAATTAGTTTTAGAAAGGTGTGGTTTAATAGTTTTACTGTAATTTTATTTTTAAGGAAAAGCATAATTATACTTTCTAGAATTTAAATACCTTATACAAAACTTTTCCATTATGTTTGACTGATTAATTTCGAACACTCCATGTTCATCCTCAGAGTCGAAACGCTAAACGCCGTCGTTCTTCTTTTTATACAAAACTTTTCCATTATGTTTGACTGATTAATTTCGAACACTCCGTGTTCATCCTCAGTCCATTATGTTTGACTGATTAATTTCGAACACTCCGTGTTCATCCTCAGACCATTATGTTTGACTGATTAATTTCGAACACTCCGTGTTCATCCTCAGTCCATTATGTTTGACTGATTAATTTCGAACACTCCGTGTTCATCCTCAGTCCATTATGTTTGACTGATTAATTTCGAACACTCCGTGTTCATCCTCAGAGAACCTCATCCTCATCCTACTAGAAGAACACGAAGTGAAGCGAAGTGGCAACCACATGATACACCGGCAAAGTAAACAGCAAAAGAAGAACGACGGCGTTTAGCGTTTCGACTCTGAGGATGAACACGGAGTGTTCGAAATTAATCAATCAAACATAATGGGAAAGTTTTGTATAAGGTATTTAAATTCTAGAAAGTTTAATAGTTTTATTTCGGGAGGAAATAATTACTGTGTTGTAAATTTAATATATATAATTCAAAATGAAGTTTCACAAGAGAGAGCTTTTAATTAAGATTAGATTTCATTAATGAAATGCAGACCCATATCAAACTTATATTGAGAAAATTAAAAAAGAGAAGAAATAAAATCAAAATTAAAAGAATTATAACTTACTTGTTGCTTTAAATTTTGTGTTGGTCATAATAAGAAACATAATCATTGCTTCGATTTTCCGCATTTTGCGTTTACCGTTTATCATAGCAGAGCGGAAGGGCTAAAAAGTTTAGTTTATGTTTGAAGCTCATTCGTGTATCTGTATCACATGACTGTTTGATGTCATAGTGAATGTAAAAAAAACTAAGGCTCGAATCAAACATTTGAACTTTAATGATACAGAAGTCGCTAATATGCAGATTACCTAGTTAAAATGCAGAAAAATCTTGATTCTGCTCTTTAACTGGTCATTTTAGTTAATCTGCAGATTAGCTAGGTAATCTGCACATTAATGGATTTCGAGCTTTAACGGTAATACATATACAGTAAACTCCCGATTATCCGCGGTGAACGGGGAATAGACAACCGCGGATAATCAAATCAGCGGATAATCCGCAAAATGGTCAAAAAGGGGATATAAATCAACACATAAAGCTTTTTGAGCAATACTACTTAATTAAAAGTTAAGCATGGCCTACATATACAATTTAACATACTAATAAAAATTTCTACTTACGTTTTGCTCTATTTTTTAACAAAAAAATCGGTCAAGCATTTTTGTTTTTTTTTTGTACTAAAACACTTTTTCTTAATTTGCGATTGCAGTTTCTTTATCAGCATTATGTCACAAAGTGATACCGCGTCCTGTTCCTCGAGATATTTTATAAGTCCATCTGCATGTGCTAGGGCTGCGTCGTGGCTCATCCTCTGCTGAGTTTTAACTCCTTCTTCCTCTTCTTCACTATTTTCTGAAACTGGGTCTAATGCTTAGCCCACAATTTGTTCATCTGTAAGGTGTTCAATACCTGGATCATTGGCTTAACAATTAATCCACTCTTCAGTGTTTCCTTCATTGACTTTTTCTCCTCCAGTAACAGATTTAGCTAAATTTGCCAAATCATGAGCAGAAATTTCTTCCTCCTCTATAAACTCTACCAAAGTATTTTCCACATTTGTTAAAATTTTTCTCCAAGACCTTACCAATGTAGACTGCTTAACTGCCTTCCAAGCAGTGTGTATGCCATAAATGCTGTCAAGAATCGTGTAATATCTCCAAAAGCCTTGACTTCATTACTCTCTTCGATCTTTTTTTGTAATAAGTTTCTTCTGTATTTTTAAATTCTTTTTAAAATTCAAGCTATTGAGGACCGCGGATAATCCGACCGCCGATAATCGGGAGTTTACTGTATATCATAAATATGGAGTCACAAATTTATTAACTATGTAGATTTTGTAGGGAAAAAAAAGCATTTCTTTGTATTGCTGTATGCATTATAGGCTATTAATGTGCATTAACCTTTTGTCCGTAAAATCTGATATATCATGAGCTATTCGCTAATCTTTTTTTTTAAACAAAACCTGTATTACATGTAAAATTTAAAATTATATTAATTTTTAGTTTCTTTTTAAAGGTAAAGGTCGTGTATAATAGTTATAATTACGCTTTATACTTTAAAGTTGTACATTAATTATATGAAGCATTTTAAACTTTAAATTGATTACAGAAACCTTTTACTTGCCTCATAAACGGCCAGAATATTTGCTGCTGGGAACCCAGCTCTTGTTGGTAGCAACTGCTACTGTGCTGGAGTCTCTCTCATTCCAAGTACGTTGTTGTGTAGCTTCCATCAGAAGGTGGTGCCGCATTTTATCTGGATCCGTTGTGTCATTGTCGTTGCACACATTAGGAGAAGTACTAATCTCTATTCATTTGTAGTACATAACATATTTATAATTCTCATAATTTGCGAGTTTTCTGACTCCATTGAAGTCAATTTTAATACTGTTATTTTTAAAAACTTAAGTAAGAGCAGTGGAGATTTTTCCGGTTTTTATTACTTTATCAGTGAACATAAAACCCCCGAAAATTCACCACTGCTCTTACTAAAGTTTTTAATAATAACAATATCAAAATTGACTTCAATGGAGTGAGAAACTCGCAAATTATGAGAATTATAAATATGCTATGTATTGCAAATCTATAGAGATTAGTACTACCCCTAACGTGGGCAACGACAATGACGCAACGCGTCCAGACAAAATGTGGCGCCACCTAGAAGCTGGACAACAACATTGAACTTGGAATGAGAGAGGCTCCAGTATAGTAGCAGTTTCCGCTGCCGAGAGCTGGGCACCCAGCAGCAAATATTTCGGCCATTTATGAGGCAAGTAAAAGGTTTCTGTAATCAATTTAAAATAGTCATAATGTTTATTTTAGTGCATTATAAATACTATATAGTGAAAAAAAAAAAAAAAAAACACTAAATTTTTGCATTTTTCAATATGGACAGACTGTTAAAAAGTATTTTTATAATCAGGCAAACATTTCTTTATGTTATGGTAATTGAACATCATTTTTATTTTCCATAGTTTACAAAAGACAATTGCGAAGAAATCCAAGAAAAACATCCTGATCAGCTGTTTTTAAGAGGTGATGTTGCTTATGGAAAAGAAATACAGTTAGAAAATGAGGCTCGTATGGCATTGCGTCTAGCAAATTTCATTTCGGCATTTCTTCAAATTGTTGATCCAAATGATTTATTTGCAGAATTTCGTGTCCCAGATCGACCACTAACAGAAGATCAAGTTATTGGGGAAGCCTTATCCACTGTAATTGGCAATGAAAAAATTCAAGGCTGTGGAGTATTTTTTGATAGAAATCAGTTCATTAATCGAACATTATTTGCTCCTTATGCATTCAGAAAAGAAAAAAATACACAAAGTTTTTTCGTTGAAGATCTTGCTCGCCAGACTGGTAAAAAAAGCTACTTAAATAAAGAATGGTTCAAGAAATTAAAAGTACAGTGGTCTGCTAATACTGATAATTTAGAAACCTATACCACAAAAATTAAGATTCGGTACAATTCTTCAGGGTTGTATCCTATTAGGTATGATAGGTATCCATTACAGTATCAAGCAGCTGAGTTAAAACATGGATACTGGAGTGTTCCGTATTTTGATTGTGGTGGTTTTCATAATCAATGGCTTCTCACCTATGCAGCCCCTTTCTTTGGATGGGATAAGATCAAAAGCAGGCTGGAATTTAAGTAAGTAATATATTTATTGTTTTGTATTCTCATAATAGTCAGTTAGTTACTCTATTGCACTGGTTATCAAACATATTTAAATTGAGGCACATTTAAAACCCTACAAATAGTATAAATACACTATATACAAATTTCTTAAAATATTTTGCAATAATTAAGTTTAATATTTGAAAGACAAACTCCTCGGCAATACATGGAAAAATTCTTCTCATTTTACACTTAATTGTGATGAGAGTATAAAATCCTAATTTACCCAAATAAAATGTTGAAATAATATCCATTATATTTCTGAGTAAGGTGCGATTTTGCTTTTGTGTCAGCATTTAATTGAAAATTTCAATTACTTCTGAAATAAGATCGTTCAACGCTTCATTTTAGCAAAACTATGCATTTTACTTATGTGTATTTATCTAAAAATAAGTAGTATACATCAGTGGCATACTGACGGGGGAGTGGAGGGGGCGGGCCACCCCGGGCTTCTGAATAATTGTAAGTTTTAAGTATATGCATCAGATAAAGTTATGATGTATTTTTGGCCTGAAATATTCACTACAATTTCTCTTTAAGCTATAGGTTTCGGTATAAGTAAGCTGTTATGTACAAAAAGTGACCGTAGAGCAACACACACACACACACACAAAAAAAAAAAAAAAAGAAAAGAAATTATTTATGCAAGGCCTGATTAAGACAGGACAAAGCAGCAGAGCCAATGCTCCTGGCCCTCAGGTTTGGTTGGGCTTCCGAATCAATTTCAAACTTACTCTAATGCCTTTTTATGGTTATAAGTTTAAGTAAGTGAAGATGTAAAAAAGATCTCCTCTTAGGGGGAGCCATTGACACTTTAGCCAGGTCCTCGGGAATTGTAGGTGCACCACTGGTATGCATTGTAACATCTACTTAACATTTTCGAAATGAGTAATATACACAACAAGAAGGAATAGCTGCCTTTAGTGAGAAAAAAATCGCTGTTAATTAGTGTAATAATGATTTGCTGGCAAAATGAGTATTATACCCATTGTGAAATGTAACAGAGTAACTAAAACTATATTTATTTTTTGTATCTGAATATATATTTGAGTAAATCAGGGAATACCTGGACATGCTTTAGGGTGTACCACTGCACCTTGGCACATCCTCTGAAAATCACTGCTGTATTGTCTGATTTATCTAAGCATTTCAAATAGTCTAAAATTTGAACTAGATAACTCATTAAACTAGACTGATTACCAATTTAAACTAGAATATTTATATTTGGGGTGGCAAAAATTTAGCTGTTTCTTCACAAATTTTATACAGAATTCAAATTACAAAAGAAAAAAAAAAAAAAAAATCTCAAAATTTTATTTTATAAAAAAAATTGTCCTTTTTTTTATAAAAATAATTGTCTACCTAATTAGGAAAGTCCTGATAGATCAATATTTGGCCCCAGAAATGGGTGTCTCAAAATCAGGTATGAGATTTTTCAGCTGATTTCAGCTTTTTGCACTAAAAAGCTGCTGTTAATTAGTGTAATAATGATTTGCTGGCAAAATGAGTATTATGTTCATTGTGAAATTTAACAGAGTAACTAAAACTACATTTATTTTTTGTATCTGAATATATATTTAAGTAAATCGGGAAATATCTGGACATTCTTTAGGGTGTACCACTGCACCTTGGCACATCCTCTGAAAATCACTGCTCTATTGTCTGATTTATCTAAGCATTTCAAGTAGTCTAAAATTTGAATTTAAACTAGATAACTGATTAAACTAGACTGATTACCAATCTAAACTAGAATATTTATATTTGGGGTGGCAAAAATTTAGCTGTTTCTTCACAAATTTTATACAGAATTCAAATTACAAAAGAAAAAAAAAAAAAAAAAAAAAAAAAAATCTCAAAATTTTATTTTATAAAAAAAATTGTCCTTTTTTTATAAAAATGATTGTCTACCTAATTAGGAAAGTCCTGATAGATCAATATTTGGCCCCAGAAATGGGTGTCTCAAAATCAGGTATGAGATTTTTCAGCTTTTTACACTAAAAAACCGCTGTTAATCAGTGTAATAATGATTTGCTGGCAAAATGAGTATTATGTCCATTGTGAAATTTAACAGAGTAACTAAAACTATATTTATTTTTTGTATCTGAATATATATTTAAGTAAATCGGGAAATATCTGGACATGCTTTAGGGTGTACCACTGCACCTTGGCACATCCTCTGAAAATCACTGCTGTATTGTCTGATTTATCTAAGCATTTCAAGTAGTCTAAAATTTGAATTTAAACTAGATAACTGATTAAACTAGACTGATTACCAATCTAAACTAGAATATTTATATTTGGGGTGGCAAAAATTTAGCTGTTTCTTCACAAACTTTATACAAAATTCAAATTACAAAAAGAAAAAAAAAAAAAAGAACTTTCTCAAAATTTTATTTTATAAAAAGAATTGTTCTGTTGTTTTTATAAAAATGATTGTCTACCTAATTAGGAAAGTCCTGATAGATCAATATTTGGTCCCAGAAATGGGTGTCTCAAATTCAGGTATGAGATTTTTCAGCTTTTTACACTAAAAAACCGCTGTTAATCAGTGTAATAATGATTTGCTGGCAAAATGAGTATTATATCCATTGTGAAATGTAACAGAGTAACTAAAACTATATTTATTTTTTGTATCTGAATATATATTTGAGTAAATCAGGGAATACCTGGACATGCTTTATGGTGTACCACTGCACCTTGGCACATCCTCTGAAAATCACTGCTGTATTGTCTGATTTATCTAAGCATTTCAAATAGTCTAAAATTTTAATTTAAACTAGATAACTGATTAAACTAGACTGATTACCAATTTAAACTAGAATATTTATATTTGGCGTGACAAAAATTTAGCTGCTTCTTCACAAACTTTATACAGAATTCAAATTACAAAAGAAAAAAAAAAAAAAAAAAAAAAACTTTCTTGAAATTTTATTTTATAAAAAGAATTGTCCTATTGTTTTTATAAAAATGATTGTCTACCTAATTAGGAAAGTCCTGATAGATCAATATTTGGTCTCAGAAATGGGTGTCTCAAAATCAGGTATGAGATTTTTCAGCTGATTTCAGCTTTTTGTGTTTCGCTCTCTTTCTGATGGGTATTTGTTAATTATCTTATCAAATGAAACTTGATTGAATACTAAAGCATAATTATTTGTTCTTTTTTATGGAAAAAATATATTTATGATAGATTTTATCATAAAAATTTTAGTATTTCATTTCAACGGCTTGCCTTTGCATACAATTTTAACTTAAGTTGCTGTGTAAACTCTTTATTAGATGTATTTATGATATATCTGTTAATTGGTTGCTACAGTGAAATTAGTACATGTTCTGATTAAACTAGGTCAGTTTTATGTTTTCTGATCACACGTTCTCTAAAAAGAGTTTATAATATGTACAGGGGTCGTACGTGTCCTGAAATTCCTTAAAATTAAAAAAATGTTCTGAAATGTCCTTAAATATGATAAGTTGTCCTAAAATTCCTGATTTTTTTAGTGATTACCTTATTATCTTTATTTAAATATCTCTAATTTGGCAATTAAATCATTAAATCCCTAACTCAATAACATCATAAATATTTTGCCGCTATAAGCGGTCATTAGTTCAAGTGCATAGTAAGCACAAATTACATTGGGCGTGCCTTATCTGCCATTATTTAAGAGTATGACGTCATGCAAACAGCTAGCGTATCAGTTTGAAGGGTTTGGATTTTTCTCGCAACCGACATTCATTATTTTGTCACAATGGTCAGCGATATAGTTATTCATTAAAATTCATTAATTTTCATTAAAATTTTAGCATTAAAATTACTTTTAAAAATTACCTTATCAATAAATCCACAAACTAATAATTTAATACATTTAGTATATATTGTTAAGCTATATTGTTAAAGTGAGTAAGTATGGATGTAACTATAAAATAGACGATAAAGTTTAATAATACAATAAAACATGTTAGTCTTTCAAATCTAGGTGTTTTTTTGTTTATCTCATATATATATATATAAATAAGAGTTATAAAAGAATAATTTAGAAGGCGAGTTTATTGCTTGCGATGGCGAAATGGATCCCAATTTTGTCCTGAAAATGTCCTAAAATTTTCAAAAATTTGTGTCCTAAAATTTCACTGAGTGCTTGTACTACCCCTGTATGTAATATGCGTAGTAGTGGGTAATGGAAGTCATGTGATTGTTACAATCTAGATTTTAAAAAATGTATTATGATTTTTTTATGTGTTGGCTCTAAATGTGTATTTTATTTTGTTTTTTTTTAGAGGTGCAGTTGCTGTTAATATGAAGTTGGAGGAATTGGATATAAATCAATGTGATGATGAGTATTATGTCCAAAATGCATTTAAGGGATCACATAAATGTGATCGAAGGTCATCAAGAGTAAGTAATTAATTATTTCAGCTGAGATTGAGAAGTATAAGTAAGCTCTTAAAGTTTATGCCATATGTCAGTAAATAGAAAATGGCTTCTGAGAATTGATTTTTTTTTTTTTTTTTTTTTTCAAGTGGAAAATTGCCCATTAATGATTATCCTTTAAAAAACATATTGTGATTTTTCTTTGTTTAGTAATGGTATAATCATACCATTACTAAACAAAGAAAAATCTTATCTTAAAAATGTAATTTATCTAACTAATACACTCGGCCCCGCTTAAACGAATATCTACCGTTCCAACTATATTAATTCAATTAAGTGGGGTATTTGATTATGCAGGGAAGACTAGAAACGCAATTACATGCATAACTATAATGATTTTATGCTTACATGAAAAGATAAATGATCGATACCTCTTTCTTATTTAAATATTTAACTAAACCTTTACTAAGTTAAAATATTATAGTAATTTATAAATACAATTAATGCTGGAATAAATACAAAATAAAGTGTACTTACAATTCTACTTTTAACAACAACAACAACAAAAAAAAAAAAACAGTTATGATTGATTACTTTGACATAGATTTAACTAAACATTTTTCGATTTCTTTTTCTAAAGTACATAAATAGATTATAATCGCTTCTGTGAGACTCAAAATGACGATGAATAATATTAAAGAATTTTGCAACTTCATTGATCGTTCGCTTGCTCTTCTTTATCACTTTCATTTAAGGATATTATTGGAAGATTAAACTCCTTTTCATATCTTTCTGTTTCTCCATCTTTATCCACATCTATGAGTTCATAAAGTTCTTTTTCAATCATCTGAAAACTTTCAAAATTTGTGATTTCTAACTCTTGGAGATAATTTGTATTTTAATTTCTAATTTTCTCATTAGTTGCTGATTTTAAAAATTTGGCTTTTGAAAAACATTTTTTATCGCCTCGGCAGGAATACCGTCTCATGTTCAAAGAGCATGAGTTATGTAAAGTTTTTTAAAAAAGAACGATTTTTTTTTTTTTTTTTTTTTTTTTTTAAGAATGAGAAGAAAAATTTGCCCAGAAATAGAGGAATTTTATTTAAGAAAATTTAAGTATTTATGCGATTAAGCGGGGTGTTGTTGTAAAAATAGTTCTTTAAATGAGGAAATTTAATATTACTTCTATGGGAAAAAAATTGGTTCTATAACTTTATATTCTTATGGTATTCGATTATCCGTTACCCGATTATGTGGGGACGACTGTACTTTGAAAGTTTTTTGATTCATTTGTTAATATTTCAAAATATATAAAAAGTGTTTTCTTTTTAAATACATCGATTTTAAAAAGTAATCCTCCTAAGAAATAAAACTGAGTTTTTCAAAAGAAATATGATATTAGTCTTAAACAAAAATAAAATTAAACTTTCTGATTCTTTACATATTACAGCCTTTTCTTCTAGGAACACTTTTACACAAGTAAAAAAATTTTTAAATTGTTTTTATATTCAGTTAAAATATTTATGTTTAAAAATATATACAAAGTTTTTCACTACAATACTATAGCATCTTCAGGTATGAATGTACATAGCAGTCTACAATACATTCATACATTAAAGTCTGTTTGTAGTAATAATCGATAGGAAAACATAGCTTCTTTACGAAACCAAAATCTAGGATGATCTTAAAAGACAAAAACTGGAGAGAACTATGAATGGAGAGAACTATATATTAAAATCACACAATCAACTGATTGGGAAGAAAATCATATTTTTTACTGAAATTTATTTTTTCGACTGAGTGAAAATAATGCCTGGACCTGGAGTCGAACCCCAGATCTTTGACTTACAAGGTCAAGGCTCTACCAATTGAGCTATCCAGGCCGACAACCGGTGGACATTACTCACTCAGACAACCTTTAGGCAGAAATAAGCCGCAGGTAAAGGAAAACACCATTAAACAATGGGAGAAAGAAATACAATATATTAAAATCACACGATCAACTGATTGGGAAGAAAATCATATTTTTTATTGAAATTTATTTTTCCGACATATATTACCTGCTGCTTATTTCTGTTGAGCTATCTACATGATAGACCAGATGTTTCTGCCTAAATGGTTGTCTGAGTGAGTAATGTCTACCAGTTGTCTGCCTGGATAGCTCAATTGGTAGAGCCTTGACCTTGAGGGTCAAAGATCTGGGGAACGACTCCCGGTCCAGGCATTATTTTCACTCAGTCGGAAAAATAAATTTCAATAAAAAATATGAATGGATCACCACAGAGATGTCAGGAGCTAAACTTGTTACTACAAATGCTGTAACAAATTCAGCTCCTGGCATCTCCGTTGTGATCCATTCACAGTCCTTCCTAGTTCTCGTCTTTCAAGATTTTCTTTGGTTCTCTTCAGGATCCTGTGTTCCAAGTTTTATCTTTCAAGATTATCCTGAGTTTATTCCTAATAAGTGAATCCTTCCCAACTTGCAATTTTTTTTTTTCCCATATGGTTATAATCTCTTAAACAAGTACTATTTTCTAACTGGTAAATATGGTTTTTGCCTTCTCGGAAGTTGAGTTTAACCTTCAACTGCAATGGGGTTTTTCATATATATATATGTATTGTTGACTGCTATGTACATTCATACCTGAAGATGTTATTGTATTGTAATGAAAAGCTTCAGATATAATATTTTTACATATATATTTTAACTGAATATATGGACCATTAAGAAAAAAAAAAATGTGTGTAAAAGCATTTCTTTTTAAAATTTAATATTAACACGTATACCAAAATAATAACAATAATAATAACATATAAAATGCCATAAAATGAAAATGAAAATGCAGGCAGCTATTTTGATAGCATTGCGCATATCACCGACAGTGCATAAGAGAATAAAAGATAATTTGCTCCAATAGTCTTTTATACACTGATTACTGCTAATTGTTACTGAAACAGCTATCTGAATTTTCACTTTCATTTTATGCATTCTATATGTCATCTTTTTCTTTTCTTATATTTATCAAGCTCCAAGTCTCCTTTTAACATAAATACAGAATGACATTTTAAATCCAGTGAAGGTGGGCAATTAATATTACTGGATAATATACTGTAAAAGCACTTATTTTCGTGAAAATGAAGATATCGTTGATTTCGCGAGCTGAAAATTTCGCGAATTTTATATGAACAGAACCGAAAGTTGAAAAATCCTAATTCCACCCCAAACAATTTTCTTATCTTAATCCCTTTTTTCTCATGCTGTTTATCAAACTAGGGACTTCTGAACCCCATTTTGCACTGAAAATGTAATCACCCCACCCCCTCACTTTTCTCGTATTCGGACTGTCCGTGCATGTGACTTTTGGTAATTGAAAAATTTCTGTTTTTTTTTTTATTTATTATTATTTGCTGCAAAAAAAAAAAAAAAAAGTATTTCACGAGGCTTAAATTTTCACGATTATGATGGGCTCGTGAAAATTAAAGTCTCGCGAAAATAAGTGCTTTTACAGTATTTAAGAATATGAATAGATGCATGATGATGTTATCATTGATCATTTAAGAGAAACAATAAAAATTTATTAATTTATTTTAAAAAGAGGGGGGGGGGGAATACATGTTGATAGGAAAAAAAAAAGTAATAATAATCATTAGATAAAAATATATAGTACATTATCCAAAAAAATCTAAAAAATTACTGTTCATTCATAATTTAAAACCCACCTGAATAGCGGGAAGAACTTTGATTCATATTGATAATAAAAATTTAAATAATTTTGTCCTAGTTTATTTTAAGATGTCTAAATAAAATAATGACTGATTTATTCCAATTATTATTAATGTCTCCGTTTGTATAAATAAATTTGCAATTATTTATTGAAATTTCATTATTTTTAATTGTAAATTTATTTTTATTATTAGCAGCAATAACTTATTAATTACAAATTTTTAGAATTATGTTTCCTTAATAAGTTGATTTTACGCAGGGTGTCGATACAAGTCAAAGAAAGCTGCAATTAAATCCTAACCCTAGAGAACATGCACTTAACATAAACCATATAAACATACAAAAAAAAATTAAACTCTCGGTCATGCAATACCTATTTTATTGTCTCGCTGGTATAATAATAATAATATCAATATTTATAAATGAACTTTAACATAACATGTTTATTGAGTATGTGAAAAATACCAGAGCCGGGAATTGAACCCGTGCCTTCCGCTTTACGTGCGGATGCTCAAACCATCAAAAACAAACCATGTGAGAAATGCCTAGCTGGTAATCAGCCGGGGTAGCTCGATGGTTTGAGCATCCGCACATAAAGCAGAAGGCCCGGGTTCAATTCCCGACTCTGGTATTTTTCACATAGTTGGTATTAAGTAAAAAAAAAAAAAAAAATCAGCCTTCCACTCCATAATTTTCTGAAATGAACTTTTAGGCTTGATGAATAAATTTCTAAATTAAAATGTTTATTGAGTTTTACTTTCTTTTATATTCAATAAAAGAAAGTATTGTTTTCATAAAAATTTACAACTTCCAGTTTTTGATGGATTTACAAGTATTGAGAGGTCCAGAATTTGATTTGATCACTTTTAGAAAATGTCTGTATGATATGACAAAAATGTGTAATGTATCTCAGTAACTACTCCACAGAATTTCATATAAATTTATAAGTAGTTGCACCTTGACGTAAATGGGTGCCTATGAATTTTTGATGAAAATTGTTTAACAGGTGGTGCTGCTATACTGTTAAATCTTCAAATTGAGGAAAGTCTACATCCTAGGTTCTTTTGTGTATAATCAAACAATACTTAATATTTTTAACCATTATAAAAACATTATACCTGTCAATTTAGGTGCACATCCACCTATAACTAGCACTCTATGCTGCAATTTTCCCTGTGAATGGGAAGGCTATATCTCAGATTCTATTGCATATAATTGCGTAAACTTGGTATATTAAGGGCTCATTATGAAATACTATACCGATTCAGTTTGGGTGTATATCAGCTGACAGGTAGTGCTGCACTTTACCCCGTGAATAAGAAGGCTTAATCTGAACTTCAGTGGCATATAAATGCATCAAACTTGATATGTGAGATAACCATTATGAAAATGAAAGATGACTGAATTTGGATGTACATTGACTGGCAGGTGGTATTGCTATTACTCATCTTCTGTAATTTTCGACATGGCAGCAATTCAGCATCTGTTGATTAAAACGGCACAAAACTCCATATGTAAAATCTTTATTGTGAGAAGGTATGATTAAACTTATGTGCATGGTGAACAGTGAAAGGTATTAATAATAACAGGAGACTTGGCGTTGGAATATTAAAACCCGAATAAACTAGTATGTCAGGAACGCCAAAAGAAAAATATTTGTTATGCATGCAGCTGTTTCGGGTAGCCTTAAGCGTACCGTCTTCAGTGAAAAAAGAATTCTGAATCTGGAGAAGTGCTCGTATATATAGAAGAGGGACAGAATTTAGTTCAACCAATAGGATTACGGGAAAGGTGGAGTGTGTGGCCAATAGGAATTTAGGAATGTTAGCTGTGAACAGTAGAAAAATTAAGAAAATGTGGACTGAATGTAAAATTTCCAACAATCAGACAAATAGGGAACAGCTAAATCACAATTTACAAGGTTTTTCTTAATTTTTCTACTGTTTACACAGCTAACATTCCTAAATTCCTATTTGCCACACACTCCACCTTTCCCGTAATCCTATTGGTTGAACTAAATTTGGTCCCTCTCCTATATATACAAGCACTTCTCCAGATTCAGAATTCTTTTTGCACTGAAGACGGTACGCTTAAGGCTACCGAAACAGCTGTATGCATCGCAAATATTTTTCTTTTGGCATTTCTGACATAGTAGTTTATTCGGGTTTTAAGTGAAAGGTATTGTTATATAGAATGATATGGAATAAAGTTTTGTGGTGTCTGCAACGTACTAATTTGTTTAATATCAAAACTTTTTTTTTCAGTGTGTGCCAATTCTTGGAAGAGGATTCGAAACAGGAGGATATAAATGTCAATGTAATCAAGGGTATGAATATCCTTTTAATGATTACATCACCTATATTGATGGTCAAATATCTGAAGCAGAATTTGAGAAGTTACTGAAAAACTTTCCTAGCAGATTCGATACGTTAAAATGTCGTATTGCTGGTGCATCTGTTATAAGTGCTCATATTTTGACTATTTTATTAATGTTTTTATTGCATAGATTGTTTTATTAGATAATATTTTATATTATTACTACACATTCCATTTAATGTTTGTTGTTTATGTTATCTGGATGAAGTAGATAGAGGTTGTTCATTTTATAACAGTATTTTGTTATTATTATTTTTTAAATTATTATCTATGTATATTATGAGATGACAACATTCCATGACTATGATACATAATTTTTTTATTTTTATGAAAGTTTTATTTTTAAATGTATTTTATCAGCAAAAATATTTGAAAAGAATGCTCAATTTAAAGATTAAGAATTTTCTAAACAAACATCACAGAATTCAAAACACACAATTGTTTAAAATCAAAATATTGAATCACAATCTTTTATTTAAAAAAAAAAAAAAAAAAAAAAAAAAAGCACAAGTGCAGTGTGCAATCAGGAGCTGATTTACACATCTGGGATCCTGGCGGCACTTATTATGGGGACCCTATTATCAAGTTAAAATGCTATTTAGAATAACTTACAAATGTACCTCAATTTTCAAGATGCTAGCAGTATCAGGTTTTAAATTCAGAGTGTTGTGGTAGAATTTACCTCTTGAAGTCTACCCCAAAAGAAAATCACAAGCAAAAATATTCTACTTTAAAAATTTCACTCATTTTTGAAAGGCTTGTATATGTATATTTATATAGCAGAATGGAGAAGAATTGCAGAAAGATTGAAATCACCTAGGAGAGGCTTTCATCCTGCAGTGGATTGATAAAGGCTGAAATTGATTATGATGATACTAAGAGTTTGTTAAAGAAGTAATACTGTAATAATTACATTATTCTGGGGGCAGTTAAATTCGTATTTGCTATTACCATTTAAAAAATGTAAAATTTAAAAAATATAATCTGCTTACTTCCAAAACAAATCTAACTCAACACCCCCCCCCCCAACCCACCCTTTTTTTTTTTTAATTTTGTTAAATAAATTTCATTCCCAAAAATATATGGGATGATTGCATTGAATTGTGATTTTGGTTAACTATCTAATTTTCAAATAATCTTTTTTTTTTTTTTTTTAAGATGTAAATTAAACATTTCCTATACTAATTAAATTATAAATAAATAAATGGCCGTACTTGGAATGCTTGCATAAAATTTTCGACACGGGCCCGTGCCATCCTGAGTGCAAACTCTGCTGTCAGTGTGTGCTTGCTTGACTGCCAACACTGAATAAGAGAAGAGGGAGAATATTTAGTGTTGGCAGTCAAGCAAGCACACACCGATAGCAGAGTTTGCACTCGGGATGGCACGGGCCCATGCCGAAAATATTATGCAAGCATTCCAAGTACGGCCATTTATTTATTTATAATATTTTTTTTTCATATGTGGGGGGGGGGGGGGGGTCTAAGTTGGAAATGATATTTTGGCACCCCTTTCATTGAACCTCAAATGCCCGACTACTGCAGGGTCCAATCCAAGCAGAAACTGAGGCTCTTTTGCTTCCCTTTACAAAAATTTAAATTTATATTTCTCTTTCATAAAATTTCATTTTATAAAAATGATACTTTTACAAAACAAAATTCTGTATTTTTTAAGATGATTACCTATACTTGCCTCAGTGAAATACTATTAGCTTGATATTAAACATCATATAGTGTCACTGCTAAAATGGAAGGCTTTTCAAAATATTTTTTTCACAAAAATGGGCTTAAAGAAAAAAAATTTTGGTTGATCTCTATACTGTAAATCAGTCCTTGCCTGCAATACTGTTTTTTTTTTTTTTTTTTTTTTTTGTCCCCTACTTTTTTCGTGTGTGTGTGTGTACCTGATGAAATAATTTTAGGTATTTATTGATGAAATTTTTATTCTTCATTTTTGAACGTCAGTTTTGAAGTGCTGTTTACTCTAATGCATAATTTATTTTCTTAATTTAATCTCCAGTCTTTCTCTCTCTCTCTTTAAAAAAAAAAAAAAAAAAAAAAAAAAACAGAAATTGTATTTCAATTTTAATATTGATCATGACTAAAATAAAATGCATTGTATTATGACAATTTAAAATAAAAATGCTTATTTATTTATTTTTTCAATTCTATAATTGAATAAAATCTTATCAATCGTAACTTTTTCATTATTTTAAATGATCTGATTTTTTATTTGTTGTGTTAATGTTTTTTTTTTTTTTTTTTTTTTTTTCTTAATCTGTTTTGAAAATGTGTGTTATTTTGAAGTTTTAAAAGTACATATCATAAAATATGCTAGAAAATTTGTTGATTGTTATTTAAGAAACATATAATAATATTTTGAGTGTTGTATATTTTTTAACTTGAATAGAAAATTCTTGCATTTTTGTATTAGAACTGCAGAATTTCTACCAGATTTTAAAAGGAGCAGGGTGCTGTTAGTAAGGAAAAGGGCACATTTTAGATTATTGAGACAGTTTTGCATTTCTTAAGAGAACATTCAGGCCTGTCCAATTCAAAAGATCTTGAGGGCCGCATTGCAGATGCATTTCATTCTTGTGAGTTGCACTGTTTATGCATAAGTATATGCTATATACACATGCATGCAAGATTCTCACAGCCCTTAATTTTTTATACCACTAATTTTAAATGGAAATTTTTATCATAAAATAACCGTATATTTTAAGAATCTTATTTTTAAAAGAAAAATGGTAGAATTTTTGAGTAAAAGACGATTCATGAGGATTATGATATATATATATATTACTTTGTTAATAAAAAATAGCATTATATGAATTTCCTTAATTTTGCCACAAGTTGAATGTGGGCCAAAGGCCACTGGTTGGGCACCCATAGTATAGAGGATCAGGACAAAGTTTAATGTCTGTTTACATATATTCCTGTGTTGCTTTTCTTAAATATATCAGTTACAGTAAGAAATTAATCACCAATTTTTAGAAAATTAGATTTATGTATAATTATTAAATAAAAGTAATTGAATAATCACAATGAAAGAAAAAAAATTAAAGTGAACATTTATAAGGTATTTCCCAAGGGCCACACTTGATCTGCAAGCCATAGGTTGTGCACACTTCTGTAAGCATATAAATCTATATAACAGGGTTCCCATGGGTCAGGGAAAACCTGGAAAAGTCAGGGAATTTGAAATTACGGAAAAAAGTCAGGGAAATATCAGGGGAAATTGTAAATATTGCTCAAAAACCTGGAAAAATGATGATATAAACCTGGAAAAGGCTTTAAATAAATTGAAAGAAACGAAGTACACTAACACATAATAAATATAATAAAACCTATCTTTACTTCGTGGCTGTTCTGAGATCTTTCAGCGCCGGGCACCCGGGCCTCTTCGGAGAACGTTATCACTGTGCTGGAGATTTGGACTTCTGGATGCTTCTTTGTTGACTTTCCAACAGGTGGCTCCATGCCCTATTTGGGGCTATTTGGCATTAAAATAGAATTCGATAAAACCACTAAAATATCCGACTACAACAATTATCAATACGCCATGTACCGAGAATCAATCGAAATATCAACCAATGAAGACACATGCAACGAAAGCGGCGCAGTAGCCCCAAATAGGGCATGGAGCCACCTGTTGGAAAGTCAACAAAGAAGCATCCAGAAGTCCAAATCTCCAGCACAGTGATAACGTTCTCCGAAGAGGCCCGGGTGCCCGGCGCTGAAAGATCTCAGAACAGCCACGAAGTAAAGATAGGTTTTATTATATTTATTATCTGGAAAAGGCTTTTTGAGCATTCAATTTATATCGCAAGTCACATTACAATGTTGTCTTTTATGTCGCAAACTATGTGTTGTTTTATACTGTGAGCTATTTTTTATGTCGCAAACCAAATTTTGTGACTGGAATTTTCTAAAAATAGACCTGGAAAACCTGGAAAAGTCAGGGAATTTTATTTTTGAAATTGAGTGGGAACCCTGATATAAGTGTGTGTGTGTTGGGGGGGGGGATGTGCAAAGTTAATGAATAGTGTATGTAATGTACTAATATTTGCTTAACTATTTTATCAAATTTTATTGTTGAGCTTATCTATATAGTTTTATCATGTATAGCATATTCAATTTAATTTTTAAAAAAATTGTAATTATTATTATTATTATTATTACAAAATTTGTCTATTTCAAATCAAAATATTTCTGTGATGTCATATTTATTTGTTAGATGTTATTAGTTGGATCTTAATAAATATATTTATATTCATCATATTCACTATATTTTTTAATCACTAGGTGCAACTGTGTTTAATTTAATTTAATTATTGTTAGTAAGAAATTTATCAAATTACTCATTCACTATAAGCATGTATATAAGCATATTTTGTCACTAACATATCTTCAATTGATAACTATTTTTGAAGTATATTTTGTGAACATGCACAAGCAAAGTATTTGCAATTCAAATGTAAAGTAATTGTGATACTTTTACATTTATTAAAAAAATATATACAAAGTTGCAATAATAAGGATTGTACAGTGAAGCACCTTTTATACGTTTCTCATTTATACGTTTTTCGACTTCGGTCCCAAATCATTCCATTGAATTCTAATGTTAAAATATTTCGTTTATACGACACAAGTACATTCTTAATTTCACTTATACGTTTTTTTTCTTCTTGTAGAATCCCAAGTTTGAGTTTCCTTCCAGGATTTAAAAAATAAATACTCTTTATGTTTTAATCTTAATTTTTTTTTTCGATTATTTTTTCTGAGAACTATGGTAACAAAGTGCGACTTGCATCGATAGCCTGGGGAAAGGGGGGTTAGAGAAATTTTCAGAGATAAGCAGTTGGCGACTGGGTTGAATGGTAGGTATACAAGTAGCCAGTGATCACTTGAAAACCTCTCACTTTCTCTTTTAATTGATTCCAAGAATGGGGTATGAAAGAAAAAAAGCCCACAACTATAGGCATTTTGTAAACTTGAAGATTTATACTTCCGTTGGGCGACATGTAAGATTTTCTTATCGTGTTTGTGAAGGCGTTCCTTCACATATATGAGTTTTAATTATAACTTAATATAAAGACAATGGGTAATTATTATATTTTCAATAAATTAAATGGCTAATAAAAATAGATAACGAAATTCTAAATTACTTTTATTTATTCGCTTTTGTCTATAATAAATATCTTAATTCTAATAATACTTTATCCCTTATGCTATTAATAAATCGTCTGAGAAAAAAAACATATTCCTTTTAAATGACAGTTATAAGCTCTTCTAAATCATTTAATAAATAAAATATAAAAATAACATTATTTCCAGTCATAAGCCGTTGGATACATAATTACATTTTCATTCTTTTAAATTGCGTATGTTTATTTATTCGAAGCTAAATTAAGCAATACATTTCCGTTCTAATATCATTAAAGAGTAATTTATTTTTTTTTATCACGGGATGTGCAATAAATCCTAGTCTGAGTGTCTCCCTTAAATAACGGCCTTCTGGCGATAAAGTTTGGCATTGAGGATTGGCGTTAGTTCTTTAACGGTCGTACTAAGTTCAAAATATTTACATTAAATTATTCTACAAACAAAGGAATATCTTTGGCTATAAATTTGGCACTTTTTCAAAATTCTTGGCGTAATTCAACAGTCTGATCTGAGTTGCAATAGAATCAACTTCAAGAATTCGCTCTAAAATCTTGGTGTAAAAACACGTAATCGCGAAGCCCTCTCTCTCTCTCATCTAACCCTCTGTATGTCTGTTAGACTTAATAATAGACTTTTTAAAATACTTTTTATTAAAAGAACTTGTTTGATTTCCATGCTGCCTAATAAAGATGTTTGCTGCAAAATTAATAGCTTTTCTTCATCACGGCCTACAGTTTATCGTTCCTGGAGTTTTTATTGCGATTCTTATATTATAGCTCAAGTCTTCTTCGGAATCTTCTTGATAAACTTTGGTGCCAGACCTCTTCAGAGTGGTTACGAGATAAAAAGAGAGAGAGGGGCACTTGTTTAGATAAATTTACTAGCTAAAGAAACTATTTTATTTCTATTGTTTCAAAGTTATACGGACTGACTTTCTTCAAAAAAATAAATCGGCTCCTTGGAGACAGATGTGTAGTTCACCTTATAGTGGATATTTAACAGTCTGCTTAAAGTTCTATCTTATGCATGTACTATTTGATGTGTGAAATATTTCCTCAACGACAGCGGGATATGCAAGTATTCAATGAATGATCTTCCCATCGTGTTTTATTTTGACGCAATGGTTTCCCCGAACTATTGGAAGTTTCTTCGCTGCAATTTTTCATTGACTACCGGCGCTCGGCATTTTATCCCAAGTCCACCAAGTCAAAGCCGCTGGACCTCGTTTTCTATAAGCCGGGCCGGTGTTTCTCCTTCGTCCTCTCATATTATATGCTATGAAGGCTCGCACCCACAATGTTGCAAACTCGTGTTCATGTGGAGTGACGGAATGACTTCATTTTTTATTGTTCGTCTTTTCGACATTTTTCAAGTTATTAAAGGATTTGTGTTTACGGAACTGCTTTTATATGTAATACACTCCGCGTCTTCTTCTTCTACTGTGGGCTATGGAGGCTCACTGTGTGTTTTTAAACCGCATTTAGGTAATGTCTTCATTTTTTTATTCGAATTTTTTCAAGTTTTTTTTTTTTTTGGCAGGTTGTGTTTACATTCATGCTGAGACATTCCTGCATTTATACAGGGAAAATGCCGCATCTGTTTATGGACAGGATTTTGAGACTTAAGTATACGTTTTATTTCGGTACCTTCATAAACTCAAATTTTTGTTTATTCATACTGGACATGAAGCTAAAATGAAGGACTGGAAGTCTACAAACTTAGGAAGTTTTTAATTTTCCACGAACGTTCATTAAAAGAAATAATAATGGAAAATAATTATTTATTGATAATGAAAGATAATGAAACAGATATATATATTTTTTTCACACCTATCTTTTATAGACTGACAGGTATGTCCATCAAACTAGGGTAAGTGTTTTCCATATTTTTACTCTAGGTATCCTTGTTAATACATAATTCCTCTTGGCACATTATTATTTAAAATTTTTGGATAATACAAACGACAAGGATGCTTAGATATTTTCAGATTTTTGTACATATTTTTCTGTTTATATATATGCTAATTTTTTTCAATCTTAAAGATAATGATAAAAAAATAAATAAATAAATAAGGGAAAAAAGAAAGGGAATTTTTAATTTGTATTTGTAATATATATACAGAGTTGCATTACCTTTCGGTATATTGTTTTTATTTTCATATTCATATTTTTCTTTTTGTGCTAATACTGATATACAATGGGTTTGGAATAAATTAATTTTGTATATCATGTGTAAAAATGGTTTTTCATTGATAATTTTGGTAATAATAATTATGAAATGGATCAGTTAATATTCTAGAAGAAGACTAGGATATTCACATTTAGTGCAAATTTATTTCGAGATTTGTGACATGAAGCACATATTATTTTCACAACTTAAATTTAATATTGAATTTGTTTGTTTATCACAGTGAATATACATGTGTTAAAGAAAAAAAAAATAATAATAATAGTAATAAATAAATAAAAAAAAGGGAATTAAGTAATTACATAAAATGATGTAATGTTTACAAAATTTTAGCGAATCTTTATTTTTTTAATTCATTAACATCGCAATATTTATTATGTTTGAGGTGTTGAATGTTCCATGAGGTAAATTTCTTATCTTTTAATCAAATGCTTAATAAAATTCGTTATTGATTATTAATTGTATGTTTTATATATATATTTTATTGCAAAATAATTATCACTGTTTGTTAATTGAATTTATTTAAGAACTAAACTTGAAGTTATTTCTTATGTTGGTGTTTTTCAGGCAGGTTGAAAATACACATACCTTTTTTTTAGATACCTTTTCGAGATGTGTCGGCGAAAATTCGTTTTTGATATCAGTCGATATCTAGACACTTATTTCTCATCTTTTTACACACATATATTTTTTTTTGTTCAATTATTTTAACCTGCTTGGAACTGCCATTGCATAACAAATTGATAAATAAATAAAATAACTAGAGTGATAATTTCAGCTATTCTCATACTTTTGTTCCATAAACTTATGTTTTCATTACAGTGATAGTCATTTTTTTAATGTTAAAGATAATAGGTTTATTATTCTTATCATGGTTATATTAAATCAAGTTTTTTACAATTGATTTCTTAAAGATTAGGGCAATATAATATCATGCATCACTGTGTCTCAAAAGCTAAATGTCAACACAATACACTTCTTCCCTAAGTGTCATTATTTATCCTTTCATTTAAAAATAATTAAAATAATAATAAAATAATTTAGGATTATACATTTAATTTAAGTCCTTGAATTAAAAGAGGCACAATTAATATGTTAGGATTTAAGTTTATGTAATTTTGTGCCACAGTGTGCATTAGTAGCGCTGCTAATTGCACTTGTGTTGTTGGCATTCAATGCTTTTTTCCTTATCTTGAATTACTGGCCAAATTTTTCTTGGTGGGGGGATCTGCATTGATTGTCTTAGTTTGCATGATTTTACATTAAACTTCATTTAATTTGAGTATTCCTATAATTAACTTACATTTTTACTATTTAAATTTTACACAAAATTTAACATATTTTACAGAAATCGAATGGTATTATTTTTATTTAGGGTACATTTTTTTTCATTGTTTACTAATATTGTTTATATAAAAACATCTTTCTCACAACGCATAGGTACATGCTCACTTACACAATGACAGAATATATAAATAAAATAAAATATTGAGGATAAATATTTATTAATTGATTGTATCTCCAACAATTTTCATTTTTAACACTATATATATTCAGGACAATACGTAAATCCAGTACATAATATATTTTATGAATCTATACTGGCCGTATCTTGTTGCATGCAAGTGTCCTAAATAAATTTAACACACAATTTTCCAAATTTACATATTTCTTTTCTCATTTTTTCGGATATTATGTACATTGACTTTCATGTAAACCTAACAAATTTGTTAGTCTTGAACATAAGGTTCAATGTTTTATTTATTATAGTTACCAGGCATTCTTAAATAATCATGTACAATCACTTATACAGAAAGAGAATTGGTTGTATATCTTGGATACCTAAACACATAAACATAATTTTATTCTAATATTATTTTTGGGTGTCGTATATTTTTCAAGTTTTAATTTTTTTATAATAACATAACACAGTATTTGCTTTGCCCATTTTAACTAAAATGTTACATTTTAACACAAATGTTTTAATTATTTTTCTACTTTCATAAACTTTGAGAAATTTTATAACACATTGTATATTTTTGTCAGTTAGATGTTATCGCTTGAACCCAGGTATTCTTATGCTGGTCGTGAAATTTGACATCTAATGTAATTTTTCATTTCACACTTTTTTTTCTTCTCCACATTCATTCAATTTTGTTAGATGAAACCTATCATCATTTTCTAAAATTTTAACCCTTAATTACCTTTCATACGAAATTTATTTTATGTGCATAATAGTTTTATTTCGTTCATTTACGTAAAAAAAAAAAGAAAAGGAAAGGAAAAGTTTCAGAGTAATCGTGATAAAAAAAAAAAAAAAAACAGAAACGGAAGACTGCTTAATTTTTTTTTCTTTTTGAAACAGAAATAAACATCTCGCCATTCCGCCTGAGTTTGTTTATGTTCTAATAATAATAATAGTAATATATATATTTTTTTTCATTCAGTTCAAATACGTTGATTGCAGAAATTTTTTTTATTTTTTACTGTACATATGATATATTTTATCGCATTTATTCGATATTTCATGTTTGTTTATTGGTGTTTATATTCAATATGTCTATCATATATATATATATATATAGGAATACTTCTCTTCTATTGCTAGCAAATAATTATGACAACAAGATATATAGTAAGCTTACTTTAACATCAAATTGGGCCCACTGCTGAATAATTGTAGTTTTTTTTTTAAGATAAAAAAAAAAAAAAAAAAAAAACATCTTTTGCACGTGTGTGAACAGATTTATTTTACTGTTCCTTTTATCAGCTGATTTGGTGAAACTCTTTTTATTCACCTTTTTGAAGTGAGATTACACTTCTTGTACTCGAGTCTTTTTATTATTTTACTGAGCAATTTATAGCCTTTGAAGCTATTTATATATCTACTTTATGCGCATTTTTAATTTTTGAGGCCTCATCTGAGCTCACCTCAGCTCAGCTCTGCTCAGTTCAGTAGATAATACTGTTATTTTAGTCATGACTTTTTACTTTTACTTTGTGTTTATAATTTTCTGTGCACGTTAAATTTGCAATTTTTGCGCTTTCATCTGCGGCTATGGAAATTTATTTTGTGGCATTTAAAAAAAAAAAAAAATTTTTAATTTAATATTTGTTGGAACACTTACAGACATATACTAATTTTTTAATAATATAAATTACTTCACTTGATATTCATTTTTTACAATATTACTTAAATATTTTGACATATCACCCATTTAGTTATATTTTTAATTTTCACATATACACATTTACCCTCTAAGCACAATTGTGTTGCTCTGGTTGTCAATATATTAATGACTTCTATAATCTACGGATTTTGACCATTATATTGGTTTCAACACTTGTAATTGTGTAGGGGATTTCACACTTTCACAACAATTTTTGAAGGTTATGTTTTATTGGCTTTCAAGTACACTTATAATTCATGAACACATGTTCTATAAATATTTCGGGTGACAAAATAAATAATGAAAATAATAATAAATAAAAAGATATTGATATAAAATTACTTAATAGATTTTAAATAAATAACATGAGGATGTATGTGACTTTTGGAAATATTTGGATTGTATATTTTTCCTAATTATATTTTCATTGGTTGTCAAAGTTTCAAGGATTCTTTGCGTGAACACATCACCTCTTTCATATGATTCATTTTTAACAAATTCACACTATTTTTTTTATCTCATTTGTATGACATGATCAGTTTATTTTAACTTTTACAAACACTTTATAATTAATAATTCTCACACACACACACACCAAAAAAAATATATTTTTTTTTCCCTATGTTTCTACATGTGTTCCTGTATATGTTTTCTTTTGGGTCAGAAATTTATTGTATTATTGGCTGGTTTCTCAGTTTGTCAGTCATAATGCAAATTTATCCAATAGTATTCCATGGTCTTTCACATGCATGTTTTCCATGCTTTTCTTCATTATTCTCAAACTTGGCCTCACAACCCAATGTTTGACACACATACACACTCTCACAAAATTTTATCTGACCTATTTAGTTGCTATTTAATTGGTTCACATGTGGAGATAATTACATTTTCTTTTATTAAATTTTCACGCGATTTTTTACAAAAGACTAATTACAATAATAATACACACATACACAAAAGTAAATAAATTTTTGTCAACTTGCAATAAACTCTGTCATGTTTTTTTGAGCCTATTTGTTTTTCAAAGAAATACATAAAAAGTGAAAATTCCGTACATAGTCTGTACGTTTTAAAATTTTGTTTTTATCAAATTTTTTTTTTCTTGTCTAAAGAGTAAAACCCTTGCAGAAAGTTTTCTTTCAGCTTAAATTAAATATTTAATTATTTAAAATTTCTTAATTAAAATAATTCCTTTTTGAAAGGTTTTCACCACAGATGTATTTTATATGGCCGTGAAATCATCTGTGCGTTGTAAGAAGTAGTCTGTGCAGAAGTATGTGGCTGGTTCACTCTTCTTTTTTTTTTTTAAAGACTATTTCTTGCTGAGCAGTATTATGGAATTACCTGTATAACATACAGTATTTTTTTAAAAAAAGATATTGAATATTAATTGGGCTCGATAAAATAATAGTTCAATTGTAATTATAAAACAATAATGTATTTAGATATTTTTTGCTGTTTTTGACAATTTTTATGAGTTATATTCTTATCACCTTTTTCAGGTCTACTCAGAGTTTATGCATTAAAAATTATATTATTATTTAGATCATATTTTTGTGAGAAATTCAAATGCTAATTCATCTATTAAAAATTTTGTTCAGGAAAAGGAAATTATTTCATACGAGTAAATTTTAATTTTTTTTTGACCAACACAAGCTATTGAAATAAAGTTGGTTCATAATTTTATGCAAAACAAAATAAATTAGGAGGCATAAAATAAATAAGAGTTAAAATAAAATAAAATAAAATAATTTTCTTGAACTCTTACATGTGCGCTTTTATTCTGACATAGGGCTAGATTTTTTTTTTCTACACATTTTTACACATACAAGGGACATTTCATTATGTCACTTTGCAGAATGCTGGTTGTCATTTTTGCACAACATGAAGCCTCTTCTGCTTTTTCACATATTGTTCAGTACGCTATGTTCAGTTAGGCATCACAAAACCATCATATCTGTCATAGCTATTGTTCTATTACACACTCTCTGGCTCACTTTGTTAGAATTTAATTTTTCACGTGTACGATAATGGTCATTTTTAATCAAAAAAAGTTTCATTTTTTTTTTTTTCATATTAATGCAATATTAAATTTTTTTGAAAATTAACAAAATACAAATGTAATTGTTTTTCATATTTCTGGTTAATGATTTCCTTTTCCTTATTATCAAACATACATACACTGTAATAAATGATTGTTTTTAATATTTTACACATTTTATATGTCACATTTATATAAATTATTGATTATGTAATTTGTTTCAGATATGTCAATTTGGCATGACAATGAGTGAATATGTCTCATGATTCCATAACTGTCATTATTATTAATGATTTTTCAAATTTATTGTTATATGCCACAATTTTTTTTTATTGTTTAACAAAAGGTTACTTTACATTTCTCACAATTGGATGCAGATTTTTTTTGGAATTGTATTATGCTGTTGTGAAGGTGAGAGAGAGCGTTCCATATTTTTATAATTTTCGTCCATTTTGACGATTCATTTTTTTTTTCCTCGTCGCTGGGGAGAAATATGTGAAGGCGTTCCTTCACATATATGAGTTTTAATTATAACTTAATATAAAGACAATGGGTAATTATTATATTTTCAATAAATTAAATGGCTAATAAAAATAGATAACGAAATTCTAAATTACTTTTATTTATTCGCTTTTGTCTATAATAAATATCTTAATTCTAATAATACTTTATCCCTTATGCTATTAATAAATCGTCTGAGAAAAAAAACATATTCCTTTTAAATGACAGTTATAAGCTCTTCTAAATCATTTAATAAATAAAATATAAAAATAACATTATTTCCAGTCATAAGCCGTTGGATACATAATTACATTTTCATTCTTTTAAATTGCGTATGTTTATTTATTCGAAGCTAAATTAAGCAATACATTTCCGTTCTAATATCATTAAAGAGTAATTTATTTTTTTTTATCACGGGATGTGCAATAAATCCTAGTCTGAGTGTCTCCCTTAAATAACGGCCTTCTGGCGATAAAGTTTGGCATTGAGGATTGGCGTTAGTTCTTTAACGGTCGTACTAAGTTCAAAATATTTACATTAAATTATTCTACAAACAAAGGAATATCTTTGGCTATAAATTTGGCACTTTTTCAAAATTCTTGGCGTAATTCAACAGTCTGATCTGAGTTGCAATAGAATCAACTTCAAGAATTCGCTCTAAAATCTTGGTGTAAAAACACGTAATCGCGAAGCCCTCTCTCTCTCTCATCTAACCCTCTGTATGTCTGTTAGACTTAATAATAGACTTTTTAAAATACTTTTTATTAAAAGAACTTGTTTGATTTCCATGCTGCCTAATAAAGATGTTTGCTGCAAAATTAATAGCTTTTCTTCATCACGGCCTACAGTTTATCGTTCCTGGAGTTTTTATTGCGATTCTTATATTATAGCTCAAGTCTTCTTCGGAATCTTCTTGATAGTGTTTATTTGACATTACGGTTGGAAAAACATTTTTTTTCTTTCCTTCCTATTAATCGTTTGTGAAAATGTCATCTTCGTTTAGAGAACAAAAGGCTTTGTCTTTGAAGTTTAAATCGAAATCTTGAAAATTTTTTCTGAATTTCTATACTTTTAATTATCATTCAATTTTTATTCAACCCTTTTAAATTTTTTTAAAATATAATTAAAAATATATCTTATTCGAATAAATGTAAAGGAAATCAAGAAAATTGATTAGACTTTTATTATTAATATGATACTTTATTGTGTATTAATGAATGTTAAAACGAATTTTCAGTTGTACGCTTTTTTCAGTTATACGTTTTTTAGGAACGGTCCCTTGAAAAACGTATAAACGGAGCTCCACTGTATTTGCAATTTAATAAGGAACTAAAATAGTAGAAATGTTTTTAAATGTTATTTTAAAAATCAAATTTAGATTGTAGCATTGAATAGACCTGAAAATATCTACTCACCACATGGCAAATACATGAAATACAGTGGCAGTTTAAAAAATTAAGAAAATCTTCCCTTTTTTTTTCTCTGCAATCTTCTTTAACATGAATTTCCTTAATCATTTTCTTGAAAACTGTACAGGTCTAGGATCCACATGCTTTTAATCAGTGTGTTAACCTTCACACTGTACACCATCATGAAAATTGTATGTTTAGGCATGTAAATTGTTAACTGCAGTGAAATCAGTCTCTATTTCAGAAATAGGGTACAAAAACATCTCATATTTTGGCAAAAGCAGAAATTTTGTTTGACTTCTAATAAAATAACCACATATTTCAGGAGTCAGCTTTGGAAAAACCCAAAATTTACTGCTTAGCATGAAATAAATATTTGTCTGATTAATTGTTGACAAAAATAAAAATCATGTGTTTCAAATTATTTTGATAAATCAGTGGCAAAATAGTTCTGTATCTTAGTAATCAGCCACAAAAATATTGTGTTTTATTGAATGACCACAAAATCTGCCACATTTTCATTAATCAATCATGGAAAAATAATGTGTTCAGGGGCCTATCTGGAAAAATTTTTAATTTGAAAACGATCCCATCATAAAAATCGATGATTTTTAGTACAGTTAATGGACTCTTCCCAGTTTCGTCTGCTCAATCACATGATAGAGGAAAACAAATAATCGAATTCTAAGAATTGAATTCAATTAAATATTGTTCTTAAGAACAAAAATGTTAATATTTAATATAAAATAAAATAAAAGTAATATTGTGCATTTGTAAACAGTAGAATAGTTGTATTTATAAATTTAATAATTTTTTAAAAACACTTTATGTGTTTATTTATTTTCGACTGTAAGAATCGTTTTTAGTATGTTGTACTGTAACTATAACATTAACTGATCTAGCAATAAATAATAGCTTGTTCTTCTGGAATGTTTATGGATTAATTTGAAATTTTAAAATGTTTTCATTTAATTTAATTGCATAAAGGTGTTACAACAAGTTAATTAACTCAGTTACTGGTCTAAATGGATTTACGCAGTACAATATTGCACTGTCACTGATTTAAGTACCAAAAATCAGAGTATGTAACATGTTCTTCATGAACATTAATAACAAATATAAACTAAATGATGATTGTAAATGTATACGGCAAACAAAAGATGATGAATAATGATATAAAATGGATTAAAAATGATGATGTATAAAAAAATAACACAGATTAAATATGATTGATCAAAAATAAGAATAGAAAATATGTTATTTCAGCAATCGCTATAGATAAACAAGACGTCGTCTGCTATTTGTTTTTCCTCTATCATGCGATCTCTGACGTCAGGTGGGAAGAGCCCATTCACAAAGATTGACAATCTATAAAACATGCCCTTCAAAAAATGTTTAAGAATTTAAAATCTTAAGATAAACTTGCAAAAAATAGGGTAATTTAAAAAGCTTCTTTCAAAAATTTGGAGGAGAGAGTTATTTATTTCAGAACCTAACCAAAAAGAATTACATAAAAGTGGCATATTCTCTAAAATTATCTATGGGCCATTGCTGAGTAACTTAAAATATTTTCAGGTCTAGCATTCAAGTAAAATGCATAGAGTTTCCTTTAACACTATCAACAAAAGCAGATTTGTGTGAAATAAATTTAGTTACTGAGAAGTATATGAGCAAATGTGATACTCTAATTTTATATTATATCTTTAATTTACTTTTCATATCACTTTTATTGAAAATATGCTTTTATCTTCTGTCCTATGCAAATATTTATCACTTATCCACACATTGGGTACATTTTTTGTTATCAGGGCCGAATTCAGATATAGCCAAATCCTCAGCATATGGAAAAAATTTGAAACATAAAAATAATTCCTAAAATAAATTAAAGAACAGTCCGTGGGAGGGGGGGGGGGTCCTTCAAATGGTCAAAACAGGCATGTGAAAAAAAAAAAAAATGAAAATTAAATATCTTGCCTAAGAAATCCGAAAAACAAATTAAAAGTAAAGTGCATGCATGAAACTGCAGTCAGGGGTGATTGTGTTAGGTAATTTACCTGATTTCAAGTTTTTTTTTTTTTTTTTTTTTTTCATTTTCAGTACCAGAATTTCAGTTTTTCTAGCCATTAAAATTCATTAAAAAAAAAACTAAAATTTCAAATTCATATAACTGCTAAACCTAATTCAAATTAATATTTTTCATAATGATGGAATTCGACTTCCTTGCAATTGCAATAAATTACAGAGAAACTTCCATTTATCAAAGTTGGTAGTCCTACGAAAAAAATTTAATAGTATAGAAATTTTGAAATATGGAAACTATCTTTTTTTCAGTGACTGTCACATTATGAATAAGTTATATTCATATAAATGCATAATTATAAACAAGAAAAAAAATTAATTAACCATGTATATGATCTTAAAAAGCCTCTTCTTTTTTTTTTTTTTTTCCACATTCATATGCATTTACAATTTTAGAACAAAGGCTCTTATGCACTGCTGCACAAGAGTGTCGTGTCTTCAATACTTGAGTATGTACAATTGCCAGTGTCTTCAGTACAGCAATGGCAGATTTATTCTTATTATTAGTAAGGGGGTAGAAGTAGAATAATCATATCTTTTCAATGTTAAATCTGTACTGATAAGTATAAAGGATTTAAGTTCATATTCTTGATTTTTCAGGAGACGAAAAATAAAGTTAAACTAATTAAAAACAAATCAGAAGAATCGATTAGGAAAAAGGGATTTCGTTGACTTAAACCCTTTATATCATTCAGTGATTGTCAACCTTCATTTAATAACGGGAAAAAATTGAATTAAATATTTTATACCATACATGAATGGTAAATTTCTAACTTGAACCTTTTTTTACCAATGGATTTTCTCAAAGACTAAATGACATAGACTTAAATCCTTTATACCAATCGATTGAGAATTTTTTTCTGAGTCACACTATGTACTTAACTCAAAATCGGCATTTTTGGACTTAAATCCTTTATACTTATCACTACGGAAATGTTTCCAAAAAAATTTCCGATGTGTATAATGAAAAATTCAATATATAGATTTTTTTTTTTATTATTTATTTATTTATTTATTTATTTTTTATTATTATTATTATTATTATTTTTTTTTTTTTGTCGATATATCGAAACGGTTATGTATATAATGGGGATTCATCAAGACTTCAATATATAGAGATTCAATATATGGAGGTTCCACTGTATAAGTTCTCTACCCATACGAAAACTTTTCTTGCTAAAATTTCAGGTATTTTTTCATGAATTCACAATCACCCTAGCATGCAGATATTATTCAAAATACCTGAAAACATTTGCATTTTAAGATGCAGCTGCTACTGCATAATCTTAATTTTCATATTTTTGATTAAAAAAAACTCCAATGAAATTAATTTTGTAGAATATTACTTTGGTAAAAGAAGAAGAAGAACTCAAAACAATACTTTGTGGGAGCAAATCACTGACAAATTTAGTAAAATATTTGGTTAAGAGTACAGCCCTGATAACGGAAATGTACCACACATTGTCATAGTTTAATTGAAAAGTATACAATTGTATATTCTAATGAAATGGATATAATTTTTGCTAGATATTGCAATTCATATGTATATATTCACTAATCAAATGCTTAGCAAAGTATTCTCTATATTATGTTTTAATAAAAATAAACTGCTAGCAGTATTAAATGAAAAAAAGTGTATTTAAGCAATAAAATTGTTTTCTGTGTAATATAGAACTTTTATTTGCTGTGCAATTTCTGCTTTTATATGGTAGATTTCATAAAACACAATTCTGAAGATGTTAGTTCTGTATCTGTGTAAACTGTGTACTATACATGTATTTATACTGAATTTGTTTTATATTTGTGGTGCTTGGGGGAAAAACTATCTTTGTGCTAATGTTGTTATATTCCGAGTGACTTTTGTGTTGTATTTTGTAACTTGTTGATCTTGTAAATCTCTCACAATTCTTGTGATAGTGTTCCGTCCATTTATATATCGTTCACTTTCATTTTACAATAAAAATTATTTTCATACTTTTATTTTGTTAAATTATTCTGGTGTTTCTCTTTTAGTTATTTAATCATTTAATAAAAACTTTATTTAAGTTCAATGAAAGAGAACCCTCTAACACTACGTCAGTGTTGGGCATAATTGATTAAAAAGTAATTGAATTACAATTATAATTATTTTACTGTCAATCGATTAACAATTAATTGATTACAAATAAATTTAATAAGTAATTCAATTTATTTGTAATCAATTTCTTGTTAATTGATTGACTGTAAAATAATTATAATTGCAATTTAATTGTAATTCAAATATAATTCAATTACTTTTTAATCAATTATGCCCAACACTGCACTATGTTGCATAATTTCTCTCACTGGTAATAAGATATCACATAATAGACACAACTTAGTTTAATTAGTACTAGCTGGGCTTCACCAGCTAGCTGGCCAGAGACCCATGGAAATTTTTACCAAAAAACATGGCGCCAATTGCAATTTGTTCTCTGTAAAAGTCGCATAATATTAAAATATTAAAAATTCAAATATTTTTAAATAAAATCTAAACATAGGTCTAGTTCTATGTAAAATACACTCAAATCAATGAAAATCAAATAAACCAATCAAATCTCTCTTAACTCCTTATAATGTAGCTCTATTTCAACATAAAATACACTCAAATCAATGAAAATCAAATAAATCAATCAAATCTCTCGTAATTTCTCATAACGTAGCTCTAGTTCAACGTAAAATATGCTCAAATCAATGAAAATCAAATAAACCAATCAAATCTCTCGTAATTCCTCATAATGTAGCTCTAGTTCAACGTAAAATACACTCAAATCAATGAAAATCAAATAAACCATTCAAATCTCTTGTAATTCCTCATAACGTAGCTGTAGTTCAATGTAAAATACACTCAAATCAATGAAAATCAAATAAACCAATCAAATCTCTCCTAAGATTTTCCATTCTGCGTCATTATAGAAATGGGAAGTTTTTATTAATTAAAAGAAAACTAATCAAAAATTCAAAATCTGACTTTGATGTGCACAATTAACCCTACGGAGGGAACCTTTGTGTTAAATCATGTGACTGTCCGAGCTACCGTTTTCGAGAACAGTGAAATATACATATATATATATATACAAATATTGCTCACTTAATAGTATAAGATTAGTTAAACTTCAACCATTTATATGCTACAGATTTTAGATGGAAAAGCCGAATTAGTTGTAATGAACGAAAAGTCACAAGCTAATTCTCATTGGGGAAGATAATAGTTATGCTACACTTGAATAAATGAATAACTACAACAGTAAAACCCTGATCTATAGTTCCCACATCCATCATTTTCCCGCATTGATCATTTTATTTCTATGGTCCCTGCACAAACTCTATTTAAATAATGTTAATGGAACTCGCATGTATTGTACTTCAAAAAGTCATTTTCCCGGATTCATCATTGTAAAATTTTTCTCCTGATCGAAATGAAATTCAAAATCAAGCGATTCCATATGGCATCCAAACTGGAATTACTTCTTTTATCATAAAATAACTCTTTTCCTCCTTTACAGAGGATCAAAATTGTGATGGCATGTCTCCAACAGGGATTGTGCAGATATTGTAATATATGTGTGTGAATTACTGAATACGGATTGTGTGTTGTTGCTTGGAGAATAAGTTATTTTACTTTGTGTAAAGAGGAGAATGGATGCATCCAGTATGGCCAGCTACTACATTTTTTCACATTCCTGAGGCTGAGCCTACGCCAGTGCCAAGTGTGCCTGCATTACGGCATTTGAAAATGCACGAATATTTTTTATATGCACACAAAATTACAGAAAAAGACCAGAAAATGTTGTAAATCTGGAAAATCCCGTTTAATTTATAAAATGAACAAAAAAATCCAACATAAAATTGTTGATTTTTAAAAATAAATATCACTTAATGTTTTACAACTTTGATTTTTTTTTTTTTAATTCTTTTTTGACAGTTTGGAGAGTAATAAATTAGTTTTTTTAGTAGTATACTATATATATTGCGTGTATTATTTCATAAACATTGTTTTATTCATGTTTTGACTTTAACCCGTATTCTTCGTTCTCCTTCTTTCATCATTTTTTGTTTTGTTTTTTTTTCATGCACCCCTTGAAAAATGATGGATTGAGGTTCTACTGTATTTGTTTTTAGTTATTTATGATTTACTTATATATAATCTCTAAGAAAAAAAGAGAGTTAATCTGAACACGTGTCATTTGTTAAATATATTAAAAACACTTTTAACACACGTAAATTAAAATTTTTTATTTAAAAGATGTTAAAATTTTTTTTATCCAAAGCTTTTCACTTTAAGAGTAAAGCATCGTCAGGGTTTACTCTTAAAGCGAAAAGCTTTGGATAAAAAAAAAAAAAAAAATTAACATCTTTTAAATAAAAAATTTAAATTTACGTGTGTTAAAAGTGTTTTTAATATATTTACTTATATATTTTTTCACTTTTCCATTTTTTTTACTTATCTACTTAATTATTTACTGTATCATTTGTAATTTAATACTAGTCATCATCACACTCAGTTCTTCCGTATGCTTATTTCTGTTTATGCCTTACATTTGTAATTTTTCATATTTTTTTTATTAATGTTATATTTTATTTTATGTTTATCACCACAAGAGGCCAAGGGTATGGTAAGTTTGGTTTTCATTAAATGGATCTGCACTGTAAAATGATATAATTAGCAGTTCATAGAGATACTAACATGGGATAGCCATTCCCCCCATGGTGGATCTAAATTTTGGTGTTCTCTTTTTTTCTAACTCCCTTTTCGTCCTATTCCAGTGTATAGTTTCCATTTTCTTGGCTGCAATCATTCTTGGCACTCAAAATTTATTTTAAAATTATGTATTTTAGGTGATTTATCATGCAGTGGGTCACTGAGTGGTGTTCTGGTGATTATTTACTACTGTAGACAGTAAATAACCCACTTTACCAAGTAGGTAGGGACCATTCAGACGTTTCCAAGTTTCAAGTGTTACTTTATTGTATGAAATTACACTTTGAATTAAATAATATACACTTCATTTGAGTTTTATACGATGATGAGAACATGGATAATATTGGGTCCAATGTTCAATAAGAACATGTGTGCCAACAACTTTTTAATTGATACAGTTTGAAGATAATTACAACGTTAAAACCACTGATGGAGTTTGATAGATCGGCCTGTAAACCTTTGAGGGGTATAAAATAATTGGAAGGGAAACACTTTGATGCAATGCATACATTATGAAAACATAAATTGCTTCTATGCATACGCAAGCTACCGTTTCATTGCAGTCTCATGAGTATTCCAGCTTTAGAATAGTAAAATCATCATTCCTGCTAGCCATGATTATTATTTGATCTAACAATTATATCTGCTTAGAAGTTGATATCAAAAAAGAATTGAAAGTTCATTATTATTATTTTTTTGTTGTTTAAATTGAGGGACAAGACAACAACAACAACAACAACAACAAAATTCAAATTTACACTAATTAAAAAAATTTCGCATCAAGTTAAACTAGTATGTTGTGGCCACCGCAAGACTTTCTTCTATATCTTCTTGTACAAATTCACTAAGTGCGAATAATTTATTAAAAATATTATTAAAAATATTTAACATAAATTTAACACTAAATATCCAAAGAAAGACAGTTTTATCATTTATAAATAACATCTTAAAAATGCGTTTTTATAATAGTTATCTCACATCAAGTTTCGTACAGTTATATGCCATAGATGTTCAGATATAGCCATCCCATTATCGCTGAAATTTGCAGTATAGCCATGGGCGTCGGCACATAGGGGCAAGGGGGGGGCACTTGCCCCCTCCTAGAAAGTTCTAATGAGTAAAAAATTATTTTAAGAATTTACAATTAAAGCTTTAAAGCCGTGTCATTAGAATTCAAATGACCAAATAAAATTTATGTCACAGAGCCAATCAGAGTCAAACCGACTCAACCTGCATTTATAGGTTGACTAACCTTTCCCTGCAAACAGATTTTAAATAGATTTGACAGCACATTTTTTGGATTACTGTTAGTTTAGAATAAGCTGTATAATTTCTATAAGTAAAATGCTTTAGCTTAAATTGCAGGCATAAAAAATTGTTGTAGTAAGTGTTTACACGCAGGCTTACATAATCACTTCAATCAACCAGCCAATCGTTTAAATCTAACTGGATTTTTAAAAACATGCTGAAATTTAGCAATTTGAATTTTGCCCCCTCCTGAAAAATTTTCTGACGACGCCACTGAGTATAGCAGTACCACCTATAGGCCGATAAGCATCCAAACTTAGTCAGCATGCATAATGTCTCATAATAGCCTTCTCACATATCAAGTTTTGTTTGATGATATGCAACAGAACCTGAGATATAGCCTTCCTTTAAATTGTGGAAATCGCTGTGTAGCAGTGCCACCTATTGAGCAGTTTACAACAAAAGTTGACAGGCACTAATTTATGTTAAGGTGCACCTACATACAAATTTATATGCACTTCTATGCAGTAGTTCCTGAGATATAGCCTTTGCTTAAATTGCGGAAATCGCTGTGTAGCAACACCACCTGTTGAGCAGTTTACACCAAAAGTTGACAGGCACTAATTTATGTTAAGGTGTACCTACATACAAATTTATATGCAATTCTATGCAGTAGTTCCTGAGATATAGCCTTTCCTTAAATTGTGGATATTGCTGTATAGCAGCACCACCTGTTGGCTGATAGGCATTCAAATTGAATCAGCATAATATCTCATAATGGTTTTCCGCATATCAAGTTTTGTTTGATTATATTCAATAGAACTTGAGATATAGCCTCCCCTGAAATTGCAAAAATCGCTGTATAGCAGTACCACCTGTTGAGCGGTTGACACCAAAAGTTGATAGGAACTAATTTAGGTCAAGATGCATCTATATATAAAATTTATAACTCTGAACAGTACTTCCAGAGATACAGTTGCCACAAAATTTTTTACACACACACACAGAGAGAGACAGATGGACAGACATTTTTAAAAAATGGTTAAATCGTTTTCTAGACCTCTCAAAATGTGTAAATCCATCGAAAACCGGAAGTCGAAAATTTTTATGAATCCAATACTTTCTTCTATTGAATATAGAAGAAAGCAAAAATATTAAAAATTGAAAAAGCTAAATCAAGAAACATCTTTAGTATAGGACCTTGGTGAAATTTGATATAGAAGTAGCTCTGACATTTCTTGCCAAGATCTTTACGCAATTGCAATAGTTCTTTTAATTCATTTCCAAAATGATTAAAATAACAATAATAATAAATATATAAAAGCTGCGAAGGAGATCCTATACAAAAGCTGTACTAAGAAATTTTTAAAAAATGAATTATAGTAATTGTTGCAAAGGCATAAACCATAGTTTTTATGGATTTTCTGTCACATTAAATTCTGTTTTGTACAGAATTTTATATTGATTAGAAAACCAAAATAGGCTTTGGGTTATTTATTTATTTCAGTATACAGTAGAAGATTGTTATAACACAAACGTAAAAACACAAGGTTTTGGCTTATATAGATTAATATATCATACATCATTAAACTTACTTTGGGAACATGGCCAAATATGTTGAAACATATCAAAACAGAATAGTGTATTTTAAGTTACATTCCTTGGAACAGTAGTTGGGTGCATCATAAGTTTCATAGATAAATTTAGTTTATAGGCATAGTCCATATATGCCTGAGCCACATCATCCATTATATGACTCATTTTCAAAAAGAAAAAAAAAATGTAATGAAAACAATTATTTCCTTAAAAAACTTTAAATTAAGGAGGTAAAGAAATACAAATATATCACGTTAAGTTCTCTACAGGGTAACAGTTTTTTGCAAAGTGTTTCTTGATTGCAAAATTTATTGTTTATGTCTGAGAAGTTGTGCATTATATAGAGCATCGCATTATATAAAATTCCATTATAAAGATCTTCTATTGTTAACAACAACTATTTATACAGGATGCCCAGTCCCGGATTGGCTCCTTTGGGGGCCCTCGATCTAGAATTCAAAAAGGGGTCCCTTACTGAGGAATTTAAAGGAAACTAGCAGGCTTCGCTGGCCACTATATTTAAATGAAGTCTCAAAATTACATACAACTTATTAATGCTAAAAAATCTCATATAATGAAAAAAATATAATAAAAATTCATTGAAATGGATTAAAACTTCAGTTTTTACCCTCCCTACCAAAGGCGAGAAATTTTGCGAAATTTCATTATAGTGTGTATTGGTACACATAACCAACACACACACCAAACAAAATCGCCTTTCTTACATAATTTAGAGCAGAGTTACAATTCAAAACATGTTTTTTACCCACCAGACCCCAAACGGTGAAAGGGGGTCTTTCCTAAAATCCCCCTATAGTGTGTGTTCTGTACATATGTTACAGCCCCATAACAAGAAGAAAAAAAATACTTCCTGAGATAACTGTAAATAAAGTTATGCTTGGAAACGTATTTTTTACCCCCCATCCCACCCGGCAAATAGAAAAGGGGGAAATTTGACAAAATCCTTTTATAGAGTGTGTTACACTCATATAGCCAACCCACATCAAAATATAGATTTTCTAAGATAATTTCTTTATTGTGTGTGTTAGCTACACACAAAGCACGCACACACCAAAAAATCTCCTTCCTGAGGTAATTGGAAGAGAATTACGCTTCGATATGTATTTTGTGCTCCCGACCTCCGCCAAAAGGGAAAAGGAGGTGTTTCGCAAAATGTATTTTTAGGAACATATAAGCAATCCATGCATTCAGAAATTGCCTTTCTGAGATAATTTAGATGAGGGTTACAACTTCAAACGTGTTTTTGCTTTCCCGACTACAAAGGGAGGGAAGGGAAACTGCTCGCAAAATCAATTTATATTGAATGTTGTGTACACATAGCAAGCCCACATACCAAAAGATTGTTGTCCTAAGATAATTTGGAACAGAATTATGCTTGCAATTTTTTTTCCCCTCACCACTGCCATGGTGAAATTTATCAAATCCCGTCACAGTTAATGTTTGATGAAAATATTCAACACACACCAAAATTCGCAAATAGATTTCCCAGGAAAAATTTAATGCAAAAAGGCGGCTCTGAAATTTGCCCCTCTTGTAAATGCCCCTCCCAAATCAAAAATCGCAAAATTCCCAAAATGGGTTCTTGGAAATATACTACAGAAGACGCAGTATCTTTCTACTTCTACGTGCCATTTTTCGTAGAGTTTTACTGAAATATCTAAATTTTGCGAAATTCTTCCCCTCCCCCTTAAAGTCAAGCATTCGAAAATCGATATATATTTTTTCTTTTTGTACACAAATCTACTCTCTTCTTGTGCTGTTTCTTAATTGTGAAGTAATATGGAGCTGAGTTATACTCGTAAACAGGCTTTTGTTGCCACCTGCCAGGAGGGGATGGGGAAGGGGAAATTTTACGAAACCCCATCGTAGAAGAACGCCATCGTAGAACCAACTTTCACTACAAAATTCATGACCCAATGCCTCAAAAAATCTCCACGACAGTGTTTATTCAGTTGGTGAAAATAACGTTTTGCCCTCCCCCCCCCCTCTCTTGGACACTGAATTTACAAAATTCCAGAAATTGAGTTTTAGGTATTTTGTTCGCTATATTTTAAAACAAAAATCTCACAGATATCTGTTTTTGTTGTTGTTGTTGCTTATTGGTTTGTTTGAGGTATGTAGGATTATGTGAATTATGTTTTGAAATGCGAAATTACGTTTTGCTCCCTCCTCCCTCCTTTGGGGAATGAATTTCTAAAATTCCAGAAATTGGTTTTTAGATATTTGTGTTTACTATATTTTAAAACAAAAATCTTATGTATATCTGTCTTTTTGTTTGAGATATGAAGGGTTATGTGAAATCCCGTTTTGTTCCTTCTCCCCTTGATGGCCAAATTTCTAAAATTCCAGAAATACATTTTTTTGGTGTTTGTGTTAGCTGTATTTAAAAAAAAAAAAAAATTTACTGATATCTGTTTTTTTTTCCATTGAAATATAGAGGATTTTATGAAATCACGTTCAACTTTCCTTGCCTCCCTTGAGGAGCGAATTTTGTAAAATTGCTTCTTAGGGGGTGATTACACTATATTTTCTATAGACCCAGTTTCATGTCAGTGGCTTGGCTCCAGTAGATTTTGCTGTGCGTTGATGAGTAAGTGGAAGTACTCTTATATATATATAGATAGGATATTAAAATATGTAATATTTGAAAATTCAGCTTACATGCCTAAAAACCACATTTACCTTCTTGCTACTGGGAAAACAGTTCAGCAAAAATGTAAGCTTTCTTCTGATGTCGTTTATTTATTCTAACAATAAATATTTACATAATTTTTATATACCATACCTAAACTAGTTCCATGCTAAAAAAAAATAAGTATACTATTTAATTACGAGTGGTTTTTTTTTTTTAAATGAGAATGTGAAATATTTTTATTTTTAGGCAACCAAATCACATTGTTGAAGAAACCATAATAATCTAAATCCTACAGTAATACCTAAATAATTATAAAAAGGGGACAATGGTAATAAATTACCAAGCATATTGTAAAAGAAAAGTATTATTTAACTGTGATTTAGTTGATACAAATTGTAAAATATATATTATAACAAAAAGAAAAAAAGCTCTGAAAAACCTTGGTACAAATATAGTGCAACTAAGCAACTCTCGTCAAGATCTTTACTTACACAACTGCGATAGCCTCAATTTATGATAAACGATTTTAATCGATTTAAATCAACGATTTAATGTATCATTATTGTCCCTCAAAAGCCGACTTTGTGACTCAGAATTGAACTAGTTAACCAAGTATTTAGACATTTGGAAATTTTTTTAACATCTAAAGATTTTCTCTTCTTTTCTTTTCGAAGCGCCACATTCATAGACATGTTTCATGTTGACATAGATCTGACACTGTTTTACATACAACCTTACTACGAGACATAGTGAGTGAGCGTTGCGACAAAGAAGTTAGTTATATTAGATAAGAACAATAATTGCAGCTCCGAAGTGACGTAATTACCGCAATGTAGACACTACATTTAAAATTTCATGGCTGTTTAAGATAAGAGAACAAACATGCTCATGCAGGATGAAATGAAGCATAAAGCATCGTGCACCATGAATGAAACATTCTCGACTTCACTTGTGCACGCTTTCTAGATGAAAATAATGAAGAAAGACAAGGTTTTCAACACAAAGCTTCAATACTTGTTTGCATTTAAGTTCTTTGGCCACGAACTTGTCTGAAATTATAAGCATTGCACAACACGTGATGAGTCAAAATTGGTTGTAAATCCATAAAATTATAGGAAAATAAATAGTCAAATTACTCTGATATAACTAGTTATAAAGTAGTATGTTTTGAGGGGGGTTTTGGGGGCCCCCTTGGGCCGGGGACCCTCGGCAATCGCCGACCAGCCGACCTGGCCAGTCCGGGCCTGAGGATGCCTATCAATTTTCCTGAACTAACCAACTTTATCATTCGAAAGGACATCTAATAGAGTGTTTATACAGCAATTTTGAAGAAAATCGTTAGAGCCGTTTTTAAGATACAGACTTCTGGTTTTCCAATTTTCACCAAAATTTGGCAAATTCATCTGTACACCAGACCTGTTACAATTCTAAAGTTTCGTAGTTTTATCTTTATTAGTTTCCGAGATATAATAGCCAGAAGATTCCCCACATACATACACACACTGACCAATTCCTAAAAACCCCTTTTTTGGACTCAGGAGACCTTAAAACATGTAAATCAGGTGAAATCTTGACATTGAATTTTTGAACCGAATACAGTACTTCCATTACTTACGGTATAAGGGGAAGTACGGTATAGGGAAGTAAAAAAATGAAACGAAAGTGCTCATATGTATAAGATATGAGTTTGATTTTACCACTGCTTAATCAACTAATAGAATTAAACAGAATGTGGGGAATTAGGAAATAGAAAAATGGTAGTTCATTTATACTTTATCTAGCTCCAAATCTCTTAATATATCCAACTACCATTTTCAATTAGCTAATCCCCCACATTTTGTATAATTCTAGTGATTCATTAAACTCGTAAAATTCTATGACTTTCTTATATGTATAGGCATGAAATTTTCCAGTGGCTATCCCTGAAAATTTTGGAGTTTTTGAATTTCCCGTTTTGAATGTTTAATTTGCCTAATAATGTATATAGAACTCTCCAAATATTATTTATTATAGATAGCCATAAGATATGTCCTTAATAAGTCTCCCTTATCTGCATGCAAGTAACAGTTTTCAGTAACAGCACTTGAAGAAAAAAAATTCCATTTGGCTACAAGTTCAAAAGTTATTAATTAAAACTGAAATAAAACTTCCAACAGAATTTTTAAGAAATGAATATAGTACCTTTGCTAAGGAATGTTCATATTTTAAGGTGAAAATCGGTTATTTATTTACTTATTTATAATTACTTTTTTGTGTATTTAAACCAATTAAAAAATGTTTTTCCTTCTTTCGCTATTGCATCAAACTAAAAAATCTGGAGTGACTCCACTCGACTTTCCGAACATTGAGTAATTAACAGTTTTGTAGATAAAGTAAAGAAAGAGGAGTTGTTAAACAAACAAAAGAGAGAAGACCATAATAGAGTGTTTGAGTATTTTTCTCCATATATTACACGATGTTTTATTTAACGCTACTGAACTTTGAGCCCATAGATCATGATAAAGAATTTTTCGTTGTGTTCCTGTAAAAACCTATAAATGCTAGATTCACCAAAATGCTTATAGTTAGTGCAACAGTGATTTATAATATTCATATAAATTTTCAGCTCAATTGAATAAGGCATTTAGATGCTATCACACTTTTAAAAATTTGGTCCCCTAGGCTATAATGATAAATAATTTTTCCTGGTGTCCCTGTAAAAAAACTATAAGTGCTAGATTCACCAAAATCTATAGGGTTCATACTATGGTGACTTACAATATGCGTACCAACTTTCAGCTTATTCGAACAAAGCGTTTAGACGCTAGCATGTTCACTCACAGACATACACATATCATCGTAAAAGTAGTGGAAACGGACTCAGGGGACCTCGAAACATATAGAAACATCAAAAACTCATATTCGGATTTTTGACATGATTACAATACTTTCTTCACTATAGCGTTCGGAAAGTAAAAAGAGTTAAATCTTGTAAAAGAAATTTTTAAGTAATGACTGTACACTATCTACCAATAAGTATTTGGGCACTTTCGAATTTAGACGTTTTGTCAAATATCTATAAAAATTCTGCAGGAACTATCTTAAAACTTTAGGAGTATAAAGAACATGTCATACTTCATATGTTTCAGCTAAAGTTTCTTTCCTAAAGAGGAAAGGGGGACCAGTAAAAAATTAAATAAAAGTAAAAATGCTTTGGATCATCCTGTAAAAAGCAATGCTTGAAATGTGATTTGGCTGTAGCATGTGATTATGAGGATTATCCTAATTACCTGTATAAATTTTTATGAAGCTACCACATATATTCATGAAGATATAACAGTTTCTTAAAAAAAAAATAATAATAAAAAAAAAAAAACTTCTACTTTTTTACTTATAACTCTAAATAAAAGCTAAATACAATGTTCTCTGATAGTAAATAAATTTGATAAAACCCCTTATCATTTCTTTTCTTCCTTTCTTTTTACTGTTTGGCGCAGTATGTCCCATAGTGGACCTTGCGCCACTAAAAGCTAACCAACCTTTCTTTTTCTTTTATTTTTATTTTTCTGTTTTTAGAGGAACAGAAATTCTATTCATTTTATAACTCATAACTTTTTTAATTTACACAATATTTGTTTGGGTTTTTCATATAAGTAGCTCAATACTTTTGAGTATTAAATTAGGCAAATGAAATGCTTTAAAAGCTTGTGTATGCGTAGTTAAAAATTACACTAGTCGACAATTTTTTTTTTTTTTTTTTTTTTTTTTTTTGGAGGGTAACAAAAATGAAATTAGCTATTTTCAACTAATTTTGTAGTGCAGAATTCAAAAATAATAGCGAAAAATCTGTAACACGTACAGATTTTTTGTTACGATTATTAAATCTGTACTGGAAGCAATAATCCCTGTCTAAACTAGTTGGCATAGATGGACTCTGCTCAGTTCCCCATCATATTTATGTTCTCATAAAATTCTAGTGCGAGACACATTATAATCATGTTAAAAGAAATGAATATGACCAAAGCTTGATACAGTGACAGAATGAAATCCCCGCCTAATAGGCTATCCACCGTTCACTTCGATATATTTACCTCATTCTAATCTATTAATTTATTTTATCAGGGTCGATTCCGTTGTTTAGTTTTCATGCTACTGTTTCCAATGCAATAATCCTCAAAATTCATATTTATATGAAAAATTTACAATTTCGATATGTTGATAAAATCGTAAATTACGAATAATTTACGAAAATTTCCTATTAGAATATTTGTATTCTATCATGTTCAAACAAATATCATAAATGTAATTTTGAAGTTATCTAATATATTTATGATCCTCAAAATGGAAGTTTATGCTCAATTTTGCCATATTCTGACATGTTATGTAAAGTGTAAATTCCAAATAACTTACGAGTTTTTTAAATTGAAAAAATCATAGTCTATGATATTCATGCCAGTATCCTAAATAATATTTCGAAAGTAGTTTGACATCTTTACGATGAAAATATCCCTCAAGATTGACGTTTATGTGAGATTTTGCTCTATTCTGCCATGTTAAGAAATTCGTAAATTTCCAATAACTTACGAAATTTTAATATTCAAAAATTCATATTCATTAATATTCATGCCAGTGTCCTAAATAATATTTCAAAAGTAGTCTGACATCTTTACGATGAAAATATCTCACAAAATTGACGTTTATGTGAAATTTTGCCCTATACTGCCGTGTTAAGAAATTCGTAAATTTCCAATAACTTGCGAAATTTTCAAAGTAGCATATTTATAGTTACTGATGTTCATTCCGGCATCAAAACCGATATTTTAAAACTGGTTTGACATTTTCACAGTAAAAAATTTCCATTTAATGCACGTTCAAGTGAATTTTTGTCCTATTCTCTCATGTTAAGAAAATCGTAAATTTCTCATAACTTACGAAGTTTTTGAGTTCGAATGTTGCAAATGAATAGGGTTCTTGCCACTATCGAAAGTAATATTTTGAAACTGATCTGACCTCTCTGCGATCATTTGTTCGTGAGATATCGTGTTAACAGACTAACAAACTAACGGACTAACACACTGACCCACTAACGGACTGACCTACTGACCCACTAACAGACACCCTACAGACAGACACCATACAAATTTTGTCATTTTCGGATTCCTCACACCTGAAAACGTATAAAAAAAGTCAAAAAACTGAGGTCGAAATTTTTCACGATTACCTAAGTTTCCCATACCTATAGTATGATGGGGAACTAAAATAATGAAATTTGCCTTTTTCTGATATTTAAAAAAAAAAAAAAAAAAAAAAAAATGGAACAAACATGGTTGCGGGGACTCTGATTTGCCAGGATTCTGGGTTGCCAGCAGGAAGGGTTACTACCTGTGATACTGTGAAAATGATAAAAATTCGTGAAAATTGCCATTTTCTGATACTCTAACAGAAAAATGTGACGTGGTGGGACTTTTTTGCTTGCAGATATTTAAATAAAAATTGGAATTAATAACAAAAAAAATCTGGAGTGACTCCACTCGACTTTCCGAACATTGAGTAATTAACAGTTTTGTAGATAAATTAAAGAAAGAGGAGTTGTTAAACAAACAAAAGAAAGAAAACCATAATAGAGTGTCTGAGTATTTTTCTCCATATAGTACACGATGTTTTATTTAACGCTACTGAACTTTGAACCCATAGATCATAATGATAAAGAATTTTTCGTTGTGTCCCTGTAAAAAACTACAAATGCTAGATTCACCAAAATGCTTATAGTTAGTGCAACAGGGATTTATAATACTCATATAAATTTTCAGCTCAATTGAATAAGGCGTTTAGATGCTATCGTACTTTTAAAAATTTGGTCCCATAGGCCATAATGATAAAGAATTTTTCTTTGTGTCCCTGTAAAAAAACTGTAAGTGCTAGATTCACCAAAATCTATACAGTTGGTGCAACTATGACCTATACCATGTGTACAAATTTTTTGCTCAGATTAATAAGGCGTTTAGATGCTATCACATTTTTAAAATTTTGGCCCCATAGGCATAATGATAAAAAAATTTCCTTTGTGTCCCTGTAAAAAAACTATAAGTGCTAGATTCTCCAAAATCTATACAGATTGAGTATTTGTGACCTATAATATGTGTATAAATTTTTTGATCAATTGAATAAGGCGTTTAGATGCTATCGCACTTTTAAGATTTTGCTCCCATAGGCCATAATGATAAAGAATTTTTCTTTGTGTCCCTGTAAAAAAACTATAAGTGCTAGATTCACCAAAATCTATAGGGTTCGTACTATGGTGACTTACAATATGCGTACCAACTTTCAGGTTATTCGAACAAAGCGTTTAGACGCTAGCGTGTTCACTCACAGACATACACACATACATACACACACACATACATATACATCATCGCAAAAATAGTGAAAACGGACTCATTGGACCTCGAAACGTATAGAAACATCAAAATCTCAAATTCGGATTTTTGACATGATTACAATACTTTCCTCACTATAGTATTCGGAAAATAATAATAATTTGACCGTTGTTACCGAACCACTGTAAACCAGTGTTATTTAGTAAAAATGTTCTTATTTCTTTAGATATTTAACATTTTTGCATTCTGATTGTAGTATGCTGTGTCTAATGTAATATGCCGAGTTTCCTAAAAATGGTTTTGCTCTGGGCTTAATATACATGTTATAATTAAAAAAGTAGATTTTTTTTTTTTTAATTCTTTAAAGAAACCGTTTTATCTCCATGATTATAAGTGATATTCTCATAAAAATTTATACAAATAATTAGAATAATCCTCATAATCACATGCTACAGCCAAAATGCATTTTAAGTGTTATTCTTTAGAGGGTGATCCAAAACATTTTGACTTTAATTTTTTACTGGTCCTCTTTTCCTCTTCAGAACAAAACTTTTGCTGAATTATATGAGGTATAACATGTTCTTTATACTCCCAAAGTTTTAAGATAATTCCTGCTTAATGTTTCTAGATATTTCACAAAATGTCTAAATTCAAAAGTGTTCAAATATTTATTCATAGATAGGGTAGTAACCGTTGCAAAGAAACTCAACACAATTACTGTAGACTTTTATATGGGAAAATAAACTAAATAAAAGATCTGTTGTCCTAATTAAAATCTGTTTTGTACAGAATTTTATATCTGTTATTTAAAACACAAAAATAGGCTTTGGTTTATTTTATTTTTACTTTCCGAACACTATAGTGAGGAAAGTATTGTAATCATGTCAAAAATCCGAATTCGAGATTTTGATGTTTCTATACGTTTTGACGTCCCCTGAGTTCGTTTTCACTATTTTAACGATGATGTATGTATGTGTGTGTGTATGTCTGTGAGTGAACACGCTAGCGTCTAAACGCTTCGTTCGAATAAGCTGAAAGATGTTACGTATATTGTAAGTCACCATAGTACGAACCCTATAGATTTTGGTGAATCTAGCACTTATAGTTTTTTTACAGGGACACAAAGAAAAATTCTTTATCATTATGGTCTATGGGACCAAAATCTTAAAAGTGCGATAGCATCTAAACGCCTTATTCAATTGAGCAAAGAATTTATACACACATTATAGGTCACAGTTACTCAATCTGTATAGAGTTTGGAGAATCTGGCACTTACAGTTTTTATACAGGGGCACAAAGAAAAATTCTTTATCATTATGGCCTATGGGGCCAAATTTTTAAAAGTGCGATAGCGTCTAAACGCTTATTTAATCTGAACAAAAAATTTGTACACATGTTATAGGTCACAGTTTCACGAACTGTATAGATTTTGGTGAATTTAGCACTTACAGTTTTTTTACAGGGACAAAAAGAAAATTTTTTTATCATTATGGCCTGTGGGACCAAATTTTTACTTTCTTCTATATTCAATAGCAGAAAGTATTGGATTCGTAAAAATTTTCGACCTCGGGTTTTTGATGGATTTACACGCTTTGAGAGCTGTAGAACACGATTTGACCATTTTTAGAAAATGTCTGCCTGTTTGTCTGTCAGTCTCTGTGTGTGTGACAAACTTTTGTGGCAACTGTATCTCAGGAACTACTTCCCAGAATTTCATACAAATTGGTATGTAGTTGCACCTTGACATAAATTAGTGCCTATCAACTTTTGGTAAAAATTGTCTTACAGGTTGCGTTGCCATCCCGCTTTTTCTAAATTTTTAACATGGTGGTATAGTACAAAATTTTGTATAAATGTGCATAACGAGAATTATTTTTTAATAATCATTATGAAATTTACCAGAATTATTTATAATAGAGATAGTCAACTGGGAAAATTTTTTTGTATGTGTAGGAGCCTCGCATTCTCCCCCCCCCCTCCTGGGGGGGGGAATTCCCCCTCGAGGAAAGTAAATTTTCATGATGGATATCTTTCAAAAGAGCTCGCCAGTACCTTTAAAACGAATTGTTGAACCATAGGCCTGCGATAATTTAAAATGAAGTTATCGATTTTTTTTCATTTTTAACAAATATACATATCTGTATATATATATAAATTACGTGTCACGATGTTTGTCCGGGGTAAACTCCTAAACTAAGGAACCGATTTTAATGAAATTTTGCACACTGTGTGCAGTTTGGTCCAACTTGAGAGATAGAATAGTTTTTATCTCAATTTATTGTCACAATATTGTTTTATTGCAATTATTTGTTAATTATAGACCTTTATTAAAGTTGCTCCAAAATATCTGTGAATTCCATTAATTTAATTGTTGCCAAAAAAAAAAAAAAAATACGAGTTCATTTTCTTTTGACATAAAAATAAATACATTTAATCAAACGTGAACGTTAAAAAATTATAAAAAGTTAAATTATGCATCTCACGAAAATTGACGTCATAATCAATTTAAAGATTTTATACACATTGATAAAGTGCTAATGTAGTTCTATCATAGATATAGTAATATATATAGATCTCTCATCTCCATGTTATCGTACAAAGATTTTTGATGCCGAAAAAAAAAAAAAAAATAAATAAATAAATAAAAGCTTTGGAAACAGCCATTAAGTGGTATTGAAAAAAAAAAAAAAAAAGAAAGAAAAGAAAGAAAGGAATATGAATTTGAAACTGTATCTGGAGTCTTCCATTCCCCTTTAGCAAATAAATTATTCATAAATTTTATTTGCTAAAATATTAGTATGTATTCCCGTGTGTATTCACTCGGGGAAAGACGGCCATATTTTGGTAAAAACGTCGTCTTTTCCCAAATGAAAAGGAATAACTTTTTTCTCCCCAATGATCACTCTATTCTATGTATGCTATACTACTATGAGTTCTATACGCAAGCGAAGTGTGACTCACTGACCGTCTGTGCAGCCAAGAAAAAGATTTCCTATGTTAATTGCCCACTGTATTTTTTGTAAGAAATTATTAAAAATCGAGGAAATTTACTTCCCGATTTTAATCCTTATATTTGGGTATAGATATGTATTAGTTATCGCGGGTGTTAGATTGAATTATTTTGCTGTCAAATTGACAAAATTTTAATTTTAAATTTCAAAACTCTGTCGCCCTTGGCTTTATTATTATTATTATTATTATTATTTGGCAATCAAAAGCGTAACACGAAAATATACATGCCAGATGTATGCATTGTACGAAATGTAATATGTATTATTCATTGTACGTATGTATGACATGTAATATGTATTGTACGAAATATTGTTTCATATTATTCATTACTCTCAATATAAGTTGTTAAAATAACCATGATTTTTGAAAGGAATTAAATATTTTCGCCAGATAATTTGGCGATATTCTTTTTTTTTCGCAAAGGATGACAGAAATGAAATCTATTCCGCTGCAAAATATTAGTATCTTACATCAGATATTTTTTTTAGACATTTGAAAACAAATTTGACTTCAAACTATGATAGAATATTTATCATTTTCCTTTTAATTAGTATATTATTAGTATATTAAAATTTAAAAGCATGGTATATAAAAAGTTTTTTTTATTTTATTTTATTTTATAATTATTCTTATCTTAATCCTCAATGTTTCCCATCTTTATTAACTTGAATTTACTATTAAAATTTTAACATACTCAAAAACTTCTCATCACTTCGTTAAAAATTAAAATACACTAAACTTTTCCAAAATCTTTTTCTGTTTAAAATGATACATGTATTTACTTCACGGATTAGGAGATTCTACAGGATATATTACTAACGTTACGGGAAGGTAGTAATTTTCATCTTTCATATAGAGGGCGACCAATCTCGAGAATCCACCAATCAGCACGTTTTTACATTTCTGGCTGTTCGTTCGTTGGATGACTGAAGCCTAAGGGGCGGGCTTTCCCTTTCTTCCGATAAGTTTCAAAGATACTACACCAGGCGGCGATCGGATCGCTTACTCTGGTCAGCTGAATTAATGCGGAAAGGAAAGCTTCTATTTTCGCGCTCGCTGCCCTATCTAGTGTTCTATCCTGGTCTCCTAATCCGTGATTTACTTTAAATGTCCAATATTTCATAAGATTTCCAATTTTAAAGTTTTAAAATATTTATCAAATTTACTTATTTTTCTGGTTTAGCCTTATTGTTTTCCTTTTTATAACTACAGCTGTTGCCCTCTTTAAAATATTTAAAATGATGAGGTCATTTTATAGTAAAATTATCCATTATAACATATATTATATTTCACTCCTCCATAAAAATTGATTTTAAAATCGTCTGTTTCTTTTATACTTTTATTTTAATAGAATTTAATTTATATATTAGTCATTTTAGCAATTTTATCCAAAGTAGCATTGGAAATAATATATATCACTTTTCCATTAAAATTTATAGGACCCTACAATAAAATTAATTTGTGCTTAATATCAACGCTACGAAATTTTTTATCAATCGCTTCCAAATTTTGACCTAAGTTTCAAATCTCAACCCTGTGGGTTTTTACATCGGCTACAACGTTTTCGTCTTTGTTCGTAAATAATAATTTGACTGTACTAAATAGTTTACAGCCGTATAATTCAACGTATAACTTAGTCACAGCAACGCGTGGCCGGGTCTGCTAGTGAATATTATAAATCACTGTTGCTCTAACTATAAGCATTTTGTGAATCTAGCATTTATAGGTTTTTTACAGGGACACAACGAAAATTCTTTATCATTATGATCTATGGGCTCAAAGTTCAGTAGCGTTAAATAAAACATCGTGTAATATATGGAGAAAAATAATCAAACACTTTATTATGGCTTTATCTATTTTGTTTGTTTAACAACTCCTCTTTCTTTACTTTAATTACAAAACTGTCAATTACTCAATGTTCGGAAAGTCGAGTGGAGTCACTCCAGATTTTCTTTTTTTAATGAACTCTTTCATTTTTTACACATAATCTTTTGCATTTAAAATTCCTATAGAAGAAAGTTGTTTAATCTGCATGTGTAATTTTTTAAGGTGCAATACAATAGCCCGTAATTTAGCTTATTTTTTTAATTTATTTTTCCCTATTTACTTTTTATCTGACAGCAGAAGTGAGTGTGATTTTATTTTTTTCAATCTGTTGACATATTATTTCAATACAGAGCTATTACCAGGGTCTGATTACCCAAAAGGCTCAGGAAGCACAAGCTTGCCCTCTAAAATTTAAGAGGGGGCCCCAAAATGACTAAAAACAGGTTCTTGTATTTTCTGTTTCATATTTTCACCCTCAGATTGAATTTTTTCTGAGAAAGGTCGCCTAAAGCAAGGTAAAATACTCACTATTTCGGGAAAAATCAATTATTTAGCCTCAAAAATCTGAATGTTCTTAACTAATAAGTTATACGATTTTTATGTTGTGTGTAGAAACCACCCAGGTATATAAATGGAAAAAAAAAAAATCCTAAATGAAAGAGGGGCCTAGAAATGATACTGAGCTTCCCCTAGCTTCAAAGCTTAATCGGGCCCTGGCTATTACTACTTTGCTATTTAAATTCCTAGAAGACTGATTGGTCGACTTGAAAAGCAAACAGATAGAGAATTTCATAGTGATATGCTTCATTATGTAAATAAAGATGCTGATAGTAATTTATTAGTTCCCCATCATACTATAGGTATGGGGATCTTACGTAATCGTGAAAAATTTCGACCTCGGTTTTTTGACTTTTTTACACGTTTTCAGAAGTGAGGAATTCGAAAATGACAAAATTTTAAGGTGTCTGTTAGTGTTTTAGTCCGTTAGTTTGTTAGTCTGTTTACACGATATCTCACGAACAAATGATCGCAGAGAGGTCAGATCAGTTTTAAAATATTACTTTCGATACTGGCAAGAACCCTGTTCATTTGCAACATTCGAATTAAAAAACTTCGTAAGTTATTAGAAATTTACGATTTTCTTAACATGGGAGAATAGGACAAAAATTCACTTAAACGTGCATTTAATGGAAACTTTTTACTGTAAAAATGTCAGACCAGTTTTAAAATATCAGTTTTGATGCCGGAATGAACATCAGCAATTATAAATATGCTACTTTGAAAATTTCGCAAGTTATTGGAAATTTACGAATTTCTTAACATGGCAGTATAGGGTAAAATCTCACATAAATGTCAATTTTGAGAGATATTTTCATCGTAAAGATGTCAGACTACTTTTGAAATATTATTTAGAACACTGGCATGAATATTAATGACTATGAATTTTCCAATATAAAAATTTCGTAAGTTATTGGAAAGTTACGAATTTCTTAACATGGCAGAATAGAGCAAAATTTCACATAAACGTCAATCTTGAGGGATATTTTCATCGTAAAGATATCAAACCACTTTTTAAATATTATTTTGAATACTAGCATGGATATCAGACTATGATTTTTCTAATTAAAAAAATTCGTAAGTTATTTGGAATTTACGATTTACTTAACATGTCAGAATAAGGCAAAATTGAGCATAAACTTCCATTTTGAGGATCATAAATACATTAGACAACTTCAAAATTACATTTATGATATTTGTCTGAACATGAATGAATACAAATATTCTAATAAGAAAATTTCGTAAATTATTCGTAGTTTACGATTTTACCAACATAGCGAAATTGTAAATTTTTCATATAAATATGAATTTTGAGGATTATTGCATTGGAAATAGTAGCATGAAAACTAAACAACGGAATCAACTCTGATAAAATAAATTAATAGATTAGAATAAGATAAATATATCGAAGTGAACGGTGGATAGCCTATTAGACGGGGATTTCACTCTGTCACTGTATCAAGCTTTGGTCAAATTCCTTTCTTTTAACATGATTATAATATGTCTCGCACTTGAAATTTATGAGAACATAAATATGGTGGGGAACTGAGCAGAGTCCACCTATGCCAACTATTTCTTCTTTTTGAAGGATATATATAGTAATTACTAGAAAGATTTTTTACACGGAAATTTTTATATTTATTATTTAAATGCTTACTTTAAAAAATTGGTTGAGTTTTAACCACTGTGCAGTACTAGTACAGTTAAACCTCGTTAACGTGAATCTCAAGGTGGATACAAATTTGTTCATGCTATCAGTAACTAATCTTCATATAATTAAAGTAATATTCATTTTGACAGGGGTTCTTTAAATAGTTTATGTTAAAAGTTATTCATATTAATGAGGTTCGACTGTATTAATTAAAACATTAGCATCAACATGAACCAGTAACAACATTTTAAGTAAATGTAATATAAAAATCATTTTCCTTTAAATTATTCATTTATTTTAGTTACAAAGAAAAATTTAAAAAAATATTTCAGTTGAAATAAAAAATTTCAAAATGTACCCTGTCAGATTTTGAATCCAGATCCTTTCAGACATGAGTCAAATGCAATGTATCCCTTGTTAGGTGAAGTAATTAAACTATATTCATAATACTAGTATATAAGTCAAAAATGACGGAATGTGAAATCAATGAACATAGTGAATCAACGAAGGTTTTGCCTGCTTCCCTGGTCACTATATTTAAAGGAAACTCTTTTTTCGCTTTATAAACAAAATTTAAATTTAAAAAAAAATTATGAAATTGCTCAAAAATCCTTCCTGTCACCGCTGCCTTCGGCAGCAACCCACTCATTCGCAGACTCTCGGGTGCCTGTGGCAATAGTGTACCAGTGGGCTTCCATTTGGGTGCTTATCAGATGACAGTTTCGAAACGAACAGTATCGAAAAAATTGATCTAGCAATTTTATATTTAAACCCCAGTTACATATGAACAACACGATACGTGGTGTACATAATATTTTCTTTCACGTTATTTTCTACATTTATTTGATTTATTCGATCAACTATAAAATGACAACAATTTCATGCCAAATATATTACAATATGCTATGATCGGCTACATCTATCGCATGAGATAATTTTTTGTGGTTATAATAGTAGTTGAGTTAGTTAATAGTAGTTGGTATATAGAAAAATAAATAATTAAATATGTAAATCTGATCATAGTACAGTCTTAATATAGCTACCATTGCTTTTTCCTTTCCTTTTCTTTCTTTTCTGTTTTTCAATATTTTATAATTTATTTATATTTTTGATACGCTAACTTGTCTTAAAGTGGCTTTCACAAAAGGAGAGTTCTTGGTGAAAAATGTCCGATTTATTTCAGCATGAAAATTTTAAAATATTACCCAGGATTATCAATGAATTAGCTTTCATGCCCAGCGTGATTCATCTGTGCCAAAACAGTTTAAACAAAACAAAAAAGAAAAAAAATCTAAAATTGAAGTATATTAAAAAAGGCTATGGTTGTTTTTTTACTGCATTTTAATATTTTCATATGCATGAGCAAATTTAATCTATATATTTCTCTAATGTGGTCCAACTACGATTAATTATTATTATTATTATTTTTAAAGAAACGATACGATAGTGAGGATAAATACGCGAGGATAAAAAAAAAATAATACATAAGCAATATTTAAGCATGCGTACTCATTTCAGTGATCTAATAAAAAATGACGACATTTGTACGATGAGATCATTTTATAGAAATAAATGTATTTCTAAAGATTGCATTTTTACAATCTTTGCAAGCATCATTTTAAATCTAGTAATAATGTAATGATATAATCCCCATATGAACTTTTGTCATAAATTGACTAAAAAACGCAATAATAAAAAGTATAATCAAAATAGGTACTAAGTTTTTTTAACACAAAATTATGCAAAAATAAACTAATTAATCAATAAAAATGTATCGCCAACATGGTGACAAAAATTTAAAAATCGCCATGAGGGTCTTATACTAAATCTGTCCTGCCGCACGAAGTATGAAAATTAGGTCGTTAAACATCAATTTTATTTTTAAGACTTCCGTGAATGATATTGGTTTGATTATCATTAGCATTTCATCTCACAATATTAATTTGTTTCTAATAATAATTTGGCTTCTGAGGAATTAAAATTGGGTGCGAAATTTGGCTTAAGGTTTATGAGTTTCAAATTTTAAAGGTAAATATTTTATAATTTTTTTTTTTTTTTTTTCGCGTGAAAGCATATTTCATTTTCTCTACATATTAAAAAAAAGTAACTGTCGCTGGCGTCAATTTTTTTTGTCTGCGACAGCAACTTCTCGCGGAGGACAGGGTTCTCCGCGTCATGAGATATATCAGTGTATTCCGACTGCTTCAAGGAAGGCATTTCAGCTGCTTACAAATTTCTATCATTTTAATTAACGAAGCTATTAAGTAAGAACGCGGGTTTATAAAGGTACTCTATTTGCCACCGGAGGGAAAAGTTTCTCTTATGACGTTTTTTTCTGTGTCTCTGACGTCACTTTCCTCAGGAAAATTAAAATGTGATCAATGGTGTAAATAAGAAAAATTGAATAATTGGCATCTTTGAGATGCTCGAGAGAAGAAAAAAATATTTAGAATAGCAAAACATTTAAAAATAACCGATATTTTAAAAATATTATGTAAAAATTTAATAAAGATGAAACGAAAATTAGTTTATATTTTTATTTTAGTTTATATTATGGTATAACTTCAGTATATCCCCTTAGCTGAATTTGGCGTCGTTTTGAACGATAACGATGTCGTTCTGGACTGTTTGCGATATAATATGGCAGAATATATGTTGTTTATTTTGGATTTATGATTTTATGATTTAGATTATGATTTTATCACTTATGATTTATGATTTTATGATTTAGATTATGATTTTAGGATTTATGATTTAACCATAATCGTCAACAAAAAATCGCCAAATATCGTTGTGGGGATATACTGAAGTTGTTTCTTTATTTTAACGTTTAGTTAGAGATTAAGCGCAGACATTTTTAAAATGGAATTTATGAGATAAAAATTTATATTAGTTTATATAAAGATTTAGTTTTTTAACTCAAAACATGTTTAATAGGATAGATCTTTACTATGACCAATTTAGCGATTTTTAAAATTTAGAAATGAAGCTCGTGCGTTTTTCGCCAAGGAATTCATTTATGCAACCACAATAGCCATTTTAACTCTAGCCATGCTTTCCTATAGAGATAAATTATAAAATGGTGCAATAATAATGATAATAATAATAAAATCCGCAACCTATTTTTGCTTTTTAAGCATTGATATAAAACTTTGCAGAAAACAGAATTTAATACAACAGGACATTTTTTTTTTTCTGTATAAAGGAATGTAGCAACTGCATTGCTAAAATATTGTAGTTACAGCTAATATAGGACCTCATTGGCTGATTTAAAATTTTTCATTTATTTTGACGATGACTTAAATTATCTATAGCAATTATGCATGTCAAGATTTTCATGAGAAACGTCTAAGCTACTTCGGTGCCAAATTTAAAATTTCGCCAAGAGGTTAAACTGTACCATTGTTTTAGAACGACTTTTTTCAATTTTATTCTAAATATTTTTCAACTTAATTCACGAGGGAAAAAAAGAAGAAATTTTTTTATTTGGTCTAAATATAGTCCGCTAAATAAATTTTTACTACAATTAAATTAATAAGTTATAATTGAGAATTAAATGTTTATAAGTTTAATTAAACACTAAATTAAGAATAGTTTTCATGGTAATTGACAATTTAAAAAAATGTAAATTACCTATGAAAGTGTTCACCGAGAAGATGTATTTAGAAAAGAAAAAGAAAAAAACAAAAACAAAAAAAAAAAAAACCTCAAAAAATGAACTTACAATGAGTTTCGCTCCTTTTTAAAAATGAACTTGAGTTGAACGCGTTCATTTTTTTTAGACATGAGTTTGAGCGCGAACTAGCTCGTTTTTTACACGATGAACTTGAGTTTGAACTAGCTCGTTTTTTTCGTGAACTTGCACAACACTGCTAAAAAGCACTTATCCCAAACTTTTATTAATATTGTTATAACCATTTCCGAGTAAACATAAATTTCTACTTTATATTGCGATTGGCAGTTAAAGAGTTAACTCGAATATCTCAAACGATAAGGCTAAGTCCAATCGTTTATTCGACCCAAACACTCCTAAACAGACAGAAATAGTAGATGGAAACGATAAATTTCTTTAAATGTCGTTATTCCATTAAAAAAAAAAAAAAAAAAAAAAGAAGAAGAAGAAAAGAGAGAAAGAAAAATGAGTATCTGGAGTTTTTTCATTCATCTTTAGAACATAAATTATTCATAAATTGGATTTGCTAAATTATCTGTGTGTATTCCTCGGGGAAAGACATCTATAAGAGAGTAAAATGGCCGTCTTTCCCCCGAGTAAAAAAGGCATCACTTTTTCGCCCTCGCAGTGCCTAGAAGTAAACTAAGCTAAGAAGTAAGTAGTAAGTCAACAGGAGCACTGTCACGGATTAAGAGAAGAGGATGCGAAAGAGGCTTCCAAATCTGGCTTTTTTTTATCTTACCACAACAGATGGCGCCATAGTCGAGGACCTCCCTTTCGAAAAGCTCCCGTAATGATTTTCAATAGCAAAAAACGTCATTTAATTTAATTTTTTTATGGAAAGTTTTAACTTTAACAAAATCAAGTAAACAGAAATAATGCTATATAAGGTCTTCCTAATAACATATATTTTTTTTTTATAACGGTGGGACTTTTAATTACTTTGTGAGAGGTTATACAAAATACGAGATCGTATTGATTAAAATCAGAATAAAAGACATTTAAAATTTTTCAGTACTGTACGAATAATCTGTGATACAAAGTAAAAAATGTCATTAATAAGGAATATTAAAAATTAAGGAAAGAAGGAAAAAATAAATAAATAGACGAAAATTATTAATAAAGAATGAAAGAAAAGAAAATTATTAATAAATAATTAAATAAAATCTGTTGTACTTTTTCCATTTATTTTTCAAACTTTTAAATTTAATAAGAATTATTTTGATTTATTTATAATACAGAAAGTTAACGAACTTATTAATTTTTTTACGGTAATATAATTTATATGTATTTAAATATAAATAAAAAAAAAATTATGATAGTTTCTGTGACTTGAGGTATTTTAGAAATTGTATGGAGATATATTTAAATTTATTTTCATTTCAACAAATGACAGGGAAATTCATCCTCACCTCTTTTTACTATATAGGATAATATGATTTTTTAAAACTATGTATTATTTTTATTTTAAAACTCATTCATCTTTAACGAATGTGCTATATGTAAATATCTGACTGAATTATCAATAGTTTTTTAATGTTAAAAATTTTTTAAACTATTTTAATTTACATATGTCTCGGTAAGTTAGTTATCTTTATTAAAAACGTTAATTATCTTTATTAAAAACCCCGTCATCGGCCGAGAGGTTCTCATTAAAATCTGGTAGACGGGAAGTGTTGGGTTCGTTGCCAGGTCGCGCTCGGTGACCTAGTCGCTTAGAGTTTTCGGTGTTTTTTCCCCCCAAAACTCGAGTAAATATGGGCTTTGACTCCTAAGAATGACCAAAACGGCGGGCAGACTACCTAGCCCTAGGATCCTCGGGTAGTCAATCAGCCTTAACTTTCACATCACCACCCCCACCACCACCTTATTAAACAGTAGGCGAACAGTTTGGCGTTCAAAGCTGATAGACGGGAACTGCCTGGTTCGATACTAGGTTGCGCTCGTCAACCTAGCTGCTCAGAGTTTTCCGTGATTTTCGCCGAAACACACGTAAATACAGACTGGCACCACCTTAGAAAGACCACCACAGAGGGCACACCACCAAGACCTAGGACCCTCGTGTAGTCAATTGGCCTTAACCTTCACACAGTAACACCACCATCTTATTAAGCAGTGGCCGAATGTTTCTGCGTCCAAAACTGGTAGATGTGAAGCGCCGAGCTTGATACCAGGTCGCGCTCGTCAATTTAGCTGCTCGGAGTTTTCCGTGGTTTTTGCCCAAACTTGAATAAATACGGGCTAGTACCCTCAAAAAGACACCCCTCATAGGGCACACCACCCAGGCCTAAGAACCTCGTCCAGTCTATTGGCCTTAACCTTCACACCACCACCAGCACCTTATCAACAGTGTCCGAGCGGTTCTGCGCTCAGAGCTGGTAGACAGGGAAGTGCCGGGTTTGAATACAGGTTACGTTATTCGACGAAACCATTCGTATTTTTCTATAGTTACTAGGGAAAACTTCTGTGGGGATCTTTTTAAGGTGTACTAATGCGTATTTACGCTACTTTCTGGGAAAACCATAGAAAACTTTGAACGGCTTGGCTAATGAGCGCAACCTGCGATGAACGCGGCACTTCCTGTTTTCCAGCTTTGAGAGCTGAACCTCTCAACCACATAATCGATTAAGGAAATTCATGCTTATGAAAGTTGGGAAGAGGGGAATGGCGATTTTATCAATTTTTAAGTCGCCATGTGGCGAGTGTTGAAAGTGGATTTCTTCAGGTCTAATTCAATCTACGTGATTTAATTGATTTAATTATTGTTTCAAATATTAAATATTTTGATTTATATTATAACTTTGTATGTGTGTATTAATTCTATTAAGATTTTTAAAATATATAGAGGAGTGGTGTGCTGGTTAAGCTAGATTGCCTACACGAAGGAGCTAGGCGTGGGGAGAATATCCTCTGTCGAGATCTTTCTAAGAAACCAAGAACGCCTAGCCTATATCCATGTAAGATTTGGTGAAAACAATTAAAAATTCCAAACGATTGAAATGACTAATGCGACTTGGGTTCGAACCCGGCATTTCTCGTGTTCCAAAAGGTATGTATAATACCATTTTTTTTTAATAGCGATTATAGTAACGAAAAAATCCTGATAATGTACGTTACTGAACGAATTTTTTAAAAATTATATGTAGATATAATTAAATTTATTTTTGTTTAATAAATTACAGGAAAATGCTTTTTGGTACAGCAGGACTATTTCTTTAAATCTGCGATTTTGCATTATCGCCGATTTTGTGTTCCACCACATATATATGCCAGGATATCTGCCAATATCCAATTTTACCACTTAATTTTCTAAACTATCTTAAAACTAGTATGTTGTGGCCATCACATGACTTTATTCTATATTTTTCTATAAAAATTCACTCAGTAACAATAATTTATTAAAATTATTATTTAAAAAAAATTATCTTCCATGATAATGCAGACGATTTCCATACTATAGAAGTAGTATAACACTAAATATCCAAAAAAAAAGTCAATTTTATTGTCAATATTACAATTATTATTTTTTTTTTGGTAAAAATGAAAAAAATCGATAACTTTATTTTAAATTATAGCAGATCGATGGTTCAACCCTTCGTTTTGCAGGTATTGACGAGCTCTTTTGAAAGATACCCATCATGAAAATTTACTCCCCTCGAGGGGGGGGGGGGGAGAAGGCGAGGCTCCTACACATACAAAATTTATTTCCCAGTTGACTATCTCTATTAAAAATAATTCTTCAAATAATGATTAATAAATAAAATTGTGTAATAAATTTGATAATGATTACTAAAAAATAATTCTCTTTATGCACATTTATACAAAATTTTGTTCCATATCACCATGCTAAAAATTTGGAAAAAGTGGGATAGCAACGCAACCTGTAAGACAATTTTTACCAAAGGTTGATAGGCACTAATTTATGTCAATGTGCAACTACATATCAATTTGTATGAAATTCTGTGCAGTAGTTCCTGAGATACAGTTGCCACAAAATTTTGTCACACACACGCACAGACAGACATTTTCTAACTAGTATGTTGTGGCCACCACAATACTTTCTTCTATATTTTCCTATACATATTCAATCAGTAACAATATTTAAAAAAAAAAAAAAAAAAAAAAAAGATTTTTTTTTTTCCTTTTTTTTTGTGAAAATTAATACATATTCAATCACTAACAATAATAAAAAAAAAAAAAAAAAAAAAAAAAAAAAAAAAAAATCGATAACTTTGTTTTAAATTACCACAGATTTATGGTTCAACCATTCGTTTTAAAGGTATTGACGAGATCTTTCGAATGATACCCATCTTCAAAATTTAAACCCCCCCGGGGGTACTTCCCCCCCAGGCGGGGAACCGATGCCCCCCCATGCACAAATTTTTTTTCCTAGTTAACTACTACTATCATCAATAATTCAAATTAATTTTACAATCACAAGTTTAAAATAACTCTCATTATGCCCATTTATACGGAATTTTGTCCTATGCTGCCATGTTAAAAATTTGCATAAAATGCGATTACAGCGCCACCTGTTGAGCTATTGATCCCCAAATCTAATGGGCACCAGTTCATGTCAGGGTGCAACTAAATACCAAGTTTGGTTAAATTTCATTAATATGTTCGTGAGATACAGCGTCCACAAAAAAATGATACAGACACACAGACAGACAGACAGACAGACACACAGACAGACAGACAGACACACAGACAGACATTTTCTAAAAACTATCAATTCGTGTTCAGGACATCCCAAAACGTGTAGATCCGTCAAAAAACGGAGGTCGAAAATTTTCGCGAATCCAATACTTTCTCTATATTACATATAGAAGAAAGTAAAAATGGTGAAATCGTGTTCTACAGCCCTCAAAACGTGTAAATCCATCAAAAACCCGAGGTCGAAAATTTTTACAAATCCAATACTTTCTTCTATTAAATATAGAAGAAAGTAATATTAGGTCAAATCGGTAAAAATTTTGATATTTTATAAATAAATATAATTATCAATAACATTATTTAAATATATTACATTATACAGTATATTACCATTATATAATATATTATTTTATATAAATAAATACCTAATACATTTTGTATCTAAAAAAGAAAAGAAAAAAAGAAAGAAAAATAATTTAAACGTACAAACATTTTTTTTTCTCTAGTACTTTGTGGTGTTTACTTACTTTTTTTTTTTTAATCTGTCAACTGTTTAATCATCACCCGTTATATGCTGAAAGAAAGTTATTATTTTTTTTTCTTTTTTTTTTTGGGTGTGTGTGTGTGTGTAGAGGGGGGGGGGCTTAGAAGTTAATTGATTACACGAGGATTCTAGGCCTGAATAATGTGCCCTCCGTGAAAGTCTTTTTGACCCTACGTCAGGCGCATCCTTAGGACGAACAAAATCGGGCGCACCCAGCCTGAGAGGCCAGGTAAATACTTTATATTGTTAAAATACTTGTACTACAATCAATAAATTCGCACTTATTCATAAAATTTTCGTTTATTACTCTCTATTCACTCCTAATAAGGTCACCATATGGGTGTTTTTGAATTAAAAATCATGTGTAGGATATTTAGAGAAAAAAAAAAACAGAACGGGCCTCTCAGGCAGGGTGCGCCCGACGGAGGGTTAAGGTCTCCAAGCCTGTGTATTTGTGCGAGTTTCAGAGAAAACCACGGAAAACTCCGATCGGCCAAATTGAACGCACTTTTGGTCTACCAGCTTCGAGATAGCAGAATCTCTCCACCACAGGTATGGCAAGAATTTAAAAGTAAAGGGGAAACGACGTAAAAAAATTTTTTTTGCAATTTTTAAAATGTAATCTCTGAAAATTTTATTTGATTAAAATCAAATTTAATTCACGATTTTTTTTTTTTTTTTCCCATTTTCTTTTCTTTCTTTCTTTTCCTTTTCTTTCTTTCCTTTTTTAAATGCATTACCAAGTGATCTGCACTTTTGAATAATAATAACTTATCATTGAGCTTAAAATCATTAGCAAATTCTATGAAGAAAATAAGTGAGAGAAAGACATAAATGATCTTAAAATAAATGTCGCAAGTTTTATTATTATTATTTCTTTCATTGTCATGGCTTTCAATGTTACAAGAAAAGACATAAATTAAAAAATCTTTTTAATTTATTTTAAGATAACATATTTTTGATGAAAGAAAGAAAATCTAAACAATTTTGAAAAATATTTATTGATTTATTATCCAGTTTCACACATTACGAAAAATTCCGATACTGTATGAGCATTTATTAATATAATATATATATATTAGAGTTTGAAAAAAAATCCTTAAGTCAAATACAGCAAGAATTAAAATAATAATAATCCAAATACAGGAAGAATTAAAGTGAAAGAAAGTTGCAGATGCTTAAAACCAACACAACAAGAAAAAAAAAAAAAAAACTTTATTTTGAATTTTTATGGAAAACGTATATACTATTTGGCAAAATATTAAAAAAGGGACTTGGAGTTTGATAAATAAACAAAAAGAAAACATCGTAACATATAAGCAAGAAAGAAAAAAAAGTTGAAAGAGAAAACAATAAAATTGTGTCGATTAAAATATCTTTTAGTAATAATAATAGTTTATTTAGCAGCAAAAGCAGTCGAAAACCGAAAATTCCTGTCAAGGAAAACCGGGAGAAAGTAGACTAGAGCGCCCTCAATATTTACAAAAATATCGTCTTCCACTTTCAAAGGCTGGGCACCATTGGACTTTCCCCTCCTATTCTTTCTACTCCGTGAGCACAGTACCAGAGCCTCCTTAAGTAGATGCCTTCCACGCGCGGCGAATCTCAATGTTAAATTAGGCAACATTTAAAAACAAAACTAACGCTAGGTGACAGCACCTACGCAGAGCAACAATTTTCTTCTGTTTCATAGACAAGTTATATTTTTCATCTAAAAATCTAGCTATTAATTTCAATTTAAAGTCCAAAATTGTGATGTGAAAGTGCTTTATCGTAAATATTTTCAATAAAATATTCAAATATTTATATTTTAAAAAGTATAGGGTATAATTTTCTTCGAAAGTGGACAAGACCTATTTTAGCTTTTCAACTAATTGAATTACAACGTATCAAATAAATAACACCTTTTTTTTTTTTAATATACTATTAATTAAAAAACGAAATTTAAAATTAAATAAGGAAAAACATGGCATATCTATCACGCGATTAAATTATTCTTTATATATTTATTCAATAAAAATTTCAAATTTTTTTTTAAATTTAGATACCAGATGAAAGTTTCGTTTATATAAATTAAAATCTCTGAACTTTAAATGAGTTTCAGTTCAGAATGAATAATTTATAATGATAAATTATTAAAATCATGTCTTATTTTTTTTTTAATTTTATTTATTTATTTTTTTTATTTTGGTCATGTCCTTTACGTTACATTTTTACCTTATTAGGTGTGAATTATTTTTCTTAAATCGAAAATTTTATATTATTTATAAGAAAAATAGACCAGCACGTTAACGAGATAAGTTAACATTCAGCAATAAAAATTGGAGAAGAAAACAATCTGTTGTCTAGTCCGTCACAAAAAGTAAATAAATAACCATTAAGATTTAAATTTTTAAAATTAAGGATTTCTTGAGTATCCGCGATTGTAATGAAATGCTCGCCCTCTGGTGGGCTAAGGTGAAATTATCACACCACTGCATATCCTCATATTATGCAATCGACTTTCCATGATGAAATGGCGGAGAAAGAATAATAATTACACGTGGCTGTTATATTTACTAACAACTGCAGTGTTCAGAGAGCGCCATCTATCGATCATTACAAACGCGGATAAGTTTTCTCTCGCACAAAGTTTTTTTTTTTTTTTTTTTTTAATTCAAGATTTTATTAGCTCCACCAGTTCCGAGAGGGTATGCTTACCAAACTGATAGACATTTTCGAAATAAAGTTGTGTTATATTTACATGTTTTGCGGTCTCCTGAAACGAAAAATAATGTTTTTAGCGGTTGGTCTGTGCGCGTCGGTTTGCCTATCTTGGATATACTTGGAAAATGCTGAAAGTGTATTTCCTTTTGTGTTAGGTGTTTTTCATATAAGACTAAATTTAAATGCACAATCTAATGTGCATATAGTTTATTGAAAACATACAGGGCTATCCAAAATTAAGCTAAACGTTCTTTTCTGTAGAATGTAATTAACGGAAGTGCTTTGGTACACTTTTTTATGTCGACGAATACTGTTGAAGAAGGAAAATTAATTTTTCGAACGTATAATGTAAACAAAGTAATTTTTTTTTTGAAGTTCTATTTTCAACTCAGGTTTTTGAATAAAGTCACGTTTTGAGGTTCCCTGAATACAAAAAACTTTTTTTTTTTTTTTTTAGTTTTTAGCGATTGATTTATATGCATATTTATTATCAGAATAACTTAAAAACAAACAAATGCAGGAAATTCACAATTGCATTTTAAAACTCGTATTAGGTTTCAATTTGAAAAATTTGATAAAGATTGGCAAATTTAATGACAAATTAATAACATCCTTGAAATATTTTTACCTCCATTACCCTACTACCGTAGGTAATGAAAGTATTGTGATCGGTCCAAAAATAATTCGATATCGAGCTTTCCCCTGATTTATATTTAGCCAGTATATGTGTTTGTGTGTATATACATGTGAGTGTATGGATGTGGGGATATTTTTCATTTTTCTGATAATTTTTCAAATCAGTACTCATGATATTTAATTTTTACATGAATTTTTAATTCAATATTCCATTTCTGTGGTAAAAGGTTAATAAAAGTAATGTTTTGAATCTTAAAACTTAATATTTTTAAAAAGAACAAAAGTAGAAATAAAAATTTTCTATTTTTTCTTTTCAAGATTCCCAACACTTTTGTTTCGATTTAACTGAAATAATCAAATTTTTATACGCATTTACACAAGTCTTTAAAAAACAGTGGTATTAAAAAAATATAAATCAATCTTGTTCCTATATTGGAGTATTTTATAGTTTTATTCATTTTATGAATAAAACTACAAAATACTCCAATATAGAGTGACTTGAAAGTAACTAAGAACAAGTTATTTTTCTGTATTCCTACATCAATAAATAAAAATTTTATTTCATTTTGTAATAAGCATAACTATTTTTATTTGTTAAATCTAACTTACTAACAGAGAGGTGTCAACCCTTCGAATTTTTATATCATAATTTCTTTTAAATTTATCTTCGTCTTAATCACACAATTTACGATAATAAAGAAAAATAATGTTTTTTGTGAAAAATATTATTGATATTCAAAAATCCGGAGGGTTGGTAATCCGCGATTGTAATGAAATGCTCGCCCTCTGGTGGGCTAAGGTGAAATTATCACACCACTGCATATCCTCATATTATGCAATCGACTTTCCATGATGAAATGGCGGAGAAATTACACGTGGCTGTTATATTTACTAACAACTGCAGTGTTCAGAGAGCGCCATCTATCGATCATTACAAACGCGGATTTTGCATTAATTATTTATGCAGTTTACATACCTTGTCTGGAAATATTTGGAAGCAATTTTTTACGCTGAATTCCATTGCTTGGTATTTCGTGGAAACATATTTTCACGGCTACTGTCTGAATTAGAAAATGGAACGACGCAATACACCATATTATAAAAAAAAACTCTCACATTTGTTAAATTAATAAAACATAAACCAGAACTCATGAACTCAATTGAAGCTCAATTGCATCGCGCTCGCGGGAAATAAACATAACTTTACGTACGGTATCAAGCGCCATCTACTGGCTATGTTCTTCTTGTACTGTTGCCAAGTTTTCGAGCGACTCGCTAGGCATCTACTTAAGTAGGCTCTGACTGTACTATCCGCGACTGTAATGAAATTCTTGCCCTCTGGTGGGCTAAGGTGAAATTATCACACCACTGATAGCTTTCACACTGAAACAATGATAGAACGACAAGAAAGAACAATAATAAATGCACGTGGCTATTATAATTTACTAACAACTGCAGTTGAGAAAGTGCCATCTATCGATCATTACAAACGCGGATAGCTCTCCTGATTGGCGTTTCGAGCTTAAGCTGCCTATGGTAGCATAGCAAAAAAAGCTCAGCTCCAACTTACCTACCTACCTAAAAGCGCGGTACTTTTACTTTTGTTATGATCACAAAAATATGACATTACTCCGTGGTTATGATGATTTTGTTTTGTTTTTCTTCATTTCGATTTCGAAATTTCAAATTGTTTCGTCTTTGTGATTATGGGACTTTCTTATTATTTTTCCTAAGAAGTTATAAAATATTGTGTTGTCTAATAAATTTTGCTAAAAATCTCAGTACTTGATAAACGTTTTTGTGCATTTGATAAACATTCAGTACATCTGATAAACATTTAATTCTTATAAAATGTCTGCAGAACTTTCACCACCCAAATTTCTGGCATGTTTTTCTTGCAATGGTCCTGATTCCGAGAGTCTTTTAAAAAGTGGGTATTTTCAACAACTACTGAATTTCGATGAAATTAATGATACTATTTTAAATGTATGTGAATATAAAACTACAAGTTTCTCAGCATTTAATAATATGCGCCAAACTTTCATGAAAATTAAACAAAAGTTTCAGTTAGTTAAAGGCATAGCTACAAGAAATTTCGATTGCTTCAGAAAAGATGCGGATGTCGATGTCCTAAGAATGGATATTTTGAAAATATTTTATGTTTACTTAGTAAATCTTCAAAAATCTAATTCGAGACATCATGGACATGCATATGATTTTAGTAATTTTCCAAACGAGAACAGTCATTTAAAGAATACTGTAATGCAGTTAGCAAGTGAAATAAAACATTTGCTAGTATATATCGGACGTGTATCATCCATTCCTGACATGAATACAGTTACAGATTTTAGTAGTGATACTAGTAAACGTGCTTTTAATTATTACCACTATTATCATTTATGCTTGGATATTTGGTTTAACTGTTTGATGATATTATGTACTATACATTTCTCAATACCTATTGACTTTAAAGAAACATTTTGTGATTTCACTGAACATTCAAGTGCTATTCTACAAGTTGCATCATTTTTAGTGTATGACTTATCTTTTCTGCTTATTAATAGGTATATGAATTCCCATTTACAGAATGATTCACCTTTCATATGTTCTTGCATGAAAGAATTGTGGATAATACTGATAAAAATATGTGATAATTCTAATCTCCATAGTAACGAACAAATGTTTTGGAATATATTCCTATCAAACCTGAAAATTATTCTTAAGAAAACATCACAAGTTGCTGATTTACCAATTGATAAATTTTCAGCTTCAAATTTTAATACAACTACTTTAGATTACTATAAACTCATTGAATCTTGTTTTTGGTTGACTTCACATGTAACGCAGTTATGTAAATATAGTATTTTTGGACACATTAGTGAATTTGGGAAAGCCAATAGTGGTTCTGATGTTGGTAAATACTTAATTCACAGTCTACTGAATTTAGAAATTTCTGAAAAGTGTCTCCGAGGCTGTTTGTCATATTGTATTGAGTTGTCTAAATTATGGGAGGCAAATGCTGAAATAATGTCTCCATTAATAGACTTTTATATTAGGAATATTGACAAAACTTTTAGCTTGCAAGAAAGCTACTCATATCTTTTTAAAGATGCAAAATCATGGTTTGTTTATATTGAAAGCCTATCAAGTGATATAACACTCAGCAACAAAACTAGTTTTGACTATTTCTTAAGCATCTTAAGTCTACAACTTCGACTTGATAAAGACAACAGTTTATGGCGTTCTTTAAAAGGTCGAATATACAGTAAAATCATTCCTAGAAAAGTTAAAGAATTGTCGGAAATCGGGCTGCAAAATACTTTTTCACTTTTTCAAGCTATTGTCATATCAGGACAGTTAGAAATTGCTACTAAAATATATGAAGTTGCTTCTATTATTGAAACAATGTCCAATCCTAGAAAACAGATGATATCATGGAAGGCATTATTTGTGCTTTTATATATAAATAGTACAAAGAAGCAGGATTCGGGAAAAGCAGCTGGATTGCTTTCTAAGTTTTTTAATTCAGCATGCACTGATTATTCTAAAATAAGCTGTGATAGTGTTTTTAAGAATAATTTGATGAATTTATTGCTTGTGTATATCGACAGTACAGATGAACTTTTTAAAAGAACTGATGGATTTTCTTTATCAACATATCACCTTATTAGTTCTGGATTTACTGGCTTGTTAAAATCTTGCAGTCTAAGCGATCAAAATTATATCCTGCGAGTAATATTGAATATCTTACAGAATATTTTACTTGTTACGGAATCAAATACCATGGATTATGTTGTAAGTAACACTGAATGTGTCAGGACATTACAGCTAATGTTTGACAATATTTATCCTTTAATCGAAACTATAGCTGTCATGGAGACAGTACCTCCAGTGATACCATCTGTTGCAGTAATTTTTACAAATTTAATCTTTGCATTCTCTTCTACGTTAAGCAGTTCAGAGTTTAACTATTGCAAAATATTTATGTTTTTTGCATGTAAAGATAATATTAACAGTATTGTAACTTGTAATTATTTGTCATTATTATTTAATTATCCACAAATAATTGAAGAGATCACTTCAAAGCTGACTGATTTCGACATTTTAGTTTTACAGGCATGGTTAAAGTGCCTCATTAACATTCAAATGAAAAATGATGACTTGCGAGAGCTGACAAAAAAGGTTCTTAATTTGCCAGTAATCAACGAAATCATTCCAGGTTTTGAAATTGGTTTTAATACTGAAAATACAATTAACATGGTTTGTAAGTTCTTTAGTGCTCTTGGAAATTATTTTACTCCTCATCAAGTCCAAAATATACCAGAAAAAATTAAAAGAAAATTACAATCATTTTTTAAAAATTATGCATCGGTTGCTGAGAATAAAATCCATAGAGGAAAAGATACTGCCACATTCTCTCATGTTTATAAATTAACTTCGCTGTTAGTCGAGAGTTGTTCTCTTGTGTTGCATAGGGTGTCACCGGAATCAATTCTGTTACAGATTTTAGATAAAACTATTTATCCTCAAATTCTTTTTCCGAGAGACAAAACTTTACAGAACCTAGCTTCCTGTGCCATTAAAGAACATTTGCCTCATTTCCTAAGGGGACTTTTTAAGTTAGATTTCAGAAGAGATAAAGCTATTGAGAGACAAATTCGGAGTATATTTATTTATTATATTGGAATTTTTCCTATATCGAATAATCCACATCCACTCGTAAAATTATTTATCGATTCATTTTCCCAAAAGCCTAATGCACTAGATTTAGGCGCTTGTCTTTCCGTTCTAGAAATACTAAAATCAAGTTTGCTGTCTAATGTGGAAAACCCAGAGAGTATTTTCAGATTTTATCAGGAAATATTCCTGCAGACCCCTCCAACACATAAAAAAGAAGTTGCAAATGTTATTCTAAAATGCGCAATGGAAATATTTATGGGCCGCACAGACTCAACAGAGTTTTTGAAAGGACAAATTAAAAAAGTTTTGTCACATTATAAAGACAAAGCCATGCTGTCTCAAGCAAAAGTGGTTTTGGAACCAGTGATAAAGTGGTTTATTGAAGAAAAATTACAGTGGGCAATCGATAGAGGTTTTACAATTTTGGATATATTTGTTGATTATGTACCACAAGTTATGGTTGATCATGTAGGGTTTCTTAAAAAAAGTATAGAAAATCATGAAAGAAATAGAGGCTTCGGAGAGGATGAACAGCTTCGATCTGGATTTCAGAAGATTATTGCTAGGTTACAGTTAAAGTTTAGTCATTCATAATTGTTCATGTATTAGTTTAGTTGGAAATCTGTGAGTCGTGAAATATGATTGTTAATTAATCACAGCTGTTTATTTTTCTGCAAGTAGCATATCTTTGACTATTGTTGTTACAAATGAGGATGCATATTAAGTATGACAAATCATTATTTTCATACATCAATTTAAAATATCTTGTGTCACAGATAAAACAAATTCTATTTTAATAATTAAGAAATATTTTTATATTCTGTGTTTGTAACATAAAATATTTTTATGTTTTTTAATAGGTATATCATATTTCTTTAAAAAAATTTTGTATATTTCTTTGTAATAAAATTTCTTAGCACAAGTCAATAATCATTTGATTTTACAGTAATCTTAGTTTCTCAAAATATCAAATAGTTTGATAGTTTGATTCATTGTTGAATATATTCAGAACTTAACAAATATTGTTGCCACGACCCACGAATGACCTAGATTTCGTATCTGGTGATTTGTTTTTTAATATCATTGCCAACTTTTTCATTTTCTTTTTATTTCAAACTTCTGTTATTTTACCATGTTTTTATTAACTTCGATTCTTGTTTGTGTGTTTGTCAGGGATAAATCTTGCAATCGATTTTTAATTAACTTCCCGACTAGCTATATATTTGAAATTTTCAGGACAGCTCACAACACGGTGACAATACATTTTTTTAATACTTTTAGTCAACTGTTTCAGGTCCCTACTGCCTTCGGCAGCGTTTATATGATTCAACAGAAAAATTATTTAACTAACTTCCCGACTAGCTAGACATTTGAAACTTTCAGTATGGTTTAAGACACGGCGAAAATGCAATTTTTAAATATTTTTAATCAACTGCTTCGGGTTCCTGCTGCCTTCAACAGCATTACCAGTACAAAGCTTGCAATCGATTTTTCACTAACTTCCCAACTAGCTAGACATTTGAAACTTTCAGAATAGTTCAGAACACTACGAAAATGCATTTAAAAAATATTTTTAACCAACTGTTTCAGGTTCCTGCTGCCTTTGGCAGCGTTACCAATACAAAGCTTGCAATTGATTTTTCACGAAATTCCCGACTAGCTAGATATTTGAAACATTCAGAATAGCTCAGAACACGGTGACAATACATTTTTTAAAATACTTTTAGTCAACTGTTTTAGGTCCCTATTGTATGTGGAAGCGTTTCGACAGAAAATTTATTTAACTAACTTCCCGAGTAGCTAGACATTTGAAACTTTCAGAATAGTTCAGAATACGGTGAAAATGCATTTCAAAAATATTTTTAACCAATTGCTTCTGGACCCTGCTGTTTTCGGCAGCGTTACCAGTACAAAGCTTGTAATCAACTTTTAACTAACTTCCCGGCTAGATAGCCATTTGAAACTTTTATAATAGCTTAAAACACGATAGCAAAGAATTTTTTTAATACTTTTATCCAAATTCTCCGGGTTCTCGCTGCCTTCAGTAGCGTTTATATGATTCAACAGAAAATTTAAAAACATGATGTATAAAAGTTCTTTTAATCTTGTAATTATTAGTGCTAATGTTAATGAAATAATGTGCCAACAACCACAATTTTTAAATTGATCTTTTTTTTTTTTTTTGCATTTGTGAATTCTTTATAGGCACACATTTTTTTTATTATTATATTACAGAATTATAATTCTACTTTTTTAAACAACTTTTTGAAACAATATCAATATTATATGAATTTTAGAATTTGGTTTAAATCTATCTATATAGTATATATAAATGGCTAAGAGATAGGCTTGGGCTCTGTCTCGTCTGTGTGTGGATGCATAAGTATTCTTCTAAAGCTCCCTTCTCTTTCTTTTTCTTCTTCTCCTTCTCTTCTCTTCTTCTTCCTCTAAAGCTTCCCCTATTGCTGGAAGAAGTGTAGCTTCTAAAAATGTTTTTGTTAACAAACTTTGACCTACTGGCACGCAAACAGCATCAGTCCGAATTTTGCATATTTTGAGTGATTTTGAAATTTTTCCCGCATTCAGAAATTGGTTTGTTCCCGAACCGGGGCTTTTCTAGTATATTCATATAACAATACATACCTTCTTAAGGAATTTGTGTGTTATTGTTTAAGTCACAATTTTATACAAAATTTGTAGAAATTCATCATGTAATATTGCTTCAAAAATTTTGATTATTTTTAAGTTTAACTATTAATTTTTATTAAATAATCTGAAGTAATTGTGATATAAATTGTATTGAAATAATCTATTCCTAGTGTAAATTTAATCACATACACATTTCTAGTAATATTCATCTTCATGTGAAAGAGTATAATTTTTCTTTGTCAAATTATAAATTAAATTTAAAGGCAATATTTTATGTTAAGTTTAATCGTTTTTCTGGCTACTACTAAATTTTGTTGGCTATCAGATAGCTACCCCTTTCTGATACTATCCATTTAAGATGTTTTGTCTAATATCTAGAAACATTTTTGATGAATTATCCTGACACTTGTAAAGAACTTGTTATACCTCATATATTTTAGTAAAATTTTTGCTGCAGAAGCCAAAAGTTGAGCAGTAAAAAATTGAAAGAAAGACAAACTATTTGGGATCACCCTGTTAAAAGTAATGCTTCAAATGTGTTCTGGCTGGTAGCATGTGATTGTGAGTACCTAGGGATGAAACGGATAGTGATTTTGCCGGATATCGGATATCCGGAGCTCCTTTGCCTGCCGGATACGGATATCCGGCATTAGTTTTGTTTTTTGTTGTGTTGTATATTTCTTTTCTTTTTCTTTATTTTAAAGCAATAAAATATAAACATATTTCATATACTATTCTTTTAAACCCATTTTAAATATAATTTACTTAAGCATATTTATTTAGCATTCTATTTATTTGTGCAATATTGCAATGAAGAATAAAACTTAAGTCTAACATACTTATTCCTACATTTGCAATTTGTCGCAAATATATAGGTTTTGTTCAGAATTATAAAACAAAAACTTATCATTTACACATTTTTTGCAGTACTAAAAAATCTGTGCTTGATATGTACACTGGTCAAAAAAATTAAAGGATCAGCCCGTTTTCTCTTTCTCTTCTTTTGCACATAATTTTTAAACAAATAAACATATGAACATAAAATTTGGATGGCCTGTTCATTATCATATTATTAACCGAATCTTATGTAATTTTAGCATAAGAATAATTTTTAAGCTAATAAATATTCAGTTTTCTCTCAAAAGTAAGCTTTTAAAAAAATAAAAAATTTCAATAATTTTAGGAAAGAACACTTAATGAAAAATGGTCATAAGGATGCCTTACAGATAGGTAAAGACGCACACGCGTTCCTATGTTAGATTACAACCAAATCTTTCTACCTGCATTCATTTTCTGTTTCTTTTTTTTTCTTCTTCTTTTCGCATGTGAATAACTTTTTAAAAAATATGCATACAAACATGAAAATTGGATAAGATGTTCATTATACAATTATTTTTCGACATCATTATTATTCTAGTGCTGAGTATAGTTTACAAATTAGTAATTATATATTTTTAAAAAGTTCATTATAAAAGAAAAAGAAAAGTTAATACAAAAAGAAAAATCGAGATTTAGTTTAACATTTCAAGGTATGAGCGTCTTTACCTATCTCTAATGCATCCTTAACACCACTTTTCATTATGTGTTCTTTCCTAAAATTATTGAAATTTTTAATTTTTTTAAAAGCTTACTTTTGAGAGAAAACTGAATATTTATTAGCTTAAAAATTATTCTTATGCTAAAATTACATAAGATTCGGTTAATAATATGATAATGAACAGGCCATCCAAATTTTATGTTCATATGTTTATTTGTTTAAAAATTATGTGCAAAAGAAGAGAAAGAGAAAACGGGCTGATCCTTAATTTTTTTGACCAGTGTATTAAAAAAAAAAGAAACAAAATATTTTACTAATATAATCATAGTTGAAGGGTTGGTTATTTTCATAAGAAAACGTATATATTGTGGCTATCACACACCACTTACTGTTTAAATTGCGCAAAAGTTTAACCATAGCTTCACACAATAAATATTTTACACATGGAGTTTGGGGCAATTTTAATCAATAGATGCTGAGATATTGGCTTGTGAAAAATCATAATAGCAGATCCACTTGTCGGCTGATATACACCTAAATAAGGCCGACATCACTTGAACAGAATTTTTGTCACACAAACACAAATTTTTAAAAATTGATTGACGGTTATTGGATATCCAGAGCTTTTCTGCCTCCTGGATACGGATAACCGGCATTAGTTTGTTTTTTGTTGTGTTGTATATTTCTTTTCTTTATTTTAAAACAATAAAATATAAACATATTTCATATACTATTCTTTTAAAAACATTTTAAATATAATTTATTTAAACATATTTATTTAATATTCTATTTATTTGTGCAATATTGCCATGAAGAATAAAATGTTAAGCCTAACATACTCATTCTTACACTTACAATTTTTGGTGAAAAGAATTGTCACAAAAAGACAGGTTTTGTTCAGAAATATAAAACTAAAACTTATTATTTACGTATTTTTACTTTCTCTTACCCATAAGGTAGAGAAAGTATTGTTTGTGTTTTGGGTCAAATTTTCGAATGCGAGTTTTTGTTATATTTACATGTTCTGAGGTCCCCTGAATACGAAAATTATGTTTTTAGCAAATGGTCTGTGTGTGTGTCTGTTATCACATTATCAGCATATCTCAAAAACAAATTATGGCAGAAAGTTCAAACTTGGTATTCTAAATGTGTATCATATAAGGATGCTACACTAAACTTTTCGTTAAGATCAAGCTAATGGTTCGTGTACAGGGACACTCAAAAGTATTCAAATACATTACGTCTATGGGGGAAATTGCAGGTAAGTAGAGCTTAACATCTATAGACTGCACTCAACCAAATGAAACAAATATATATTTTTTGTAATAGAGATAGTCAACAGGGAAAAAAAAATTGTGTATGTAGGAGCCTCGCCTCCCCCCCTGGGGGGAAGTTCCTCCTCGAGGGGAGTAAATTTTCATGATGGGTGTCTTTCAAAAGAGCTCACCAATACCTTTAAAACGAATGGTTGAACCATCGATCGATCTGCAATAATTTAAAACAAAGTCATCGATTTTTTTTTACTTTTAACAAAAAAAAAAAAAAAAAAAAAAAATCGTAATTTTTTTTTAAATATTGAGAATAAAATGGACTTTTTTTTTGGATATCTAGTGTTATACTACTTCTCTAACATGGAAATCGTCTGCATTATCATAAAAGATAATTTTTTAAAATTATTTTAATAAATTATTTTTTAAAAACTGAATTATTTTTTAATAGGCGAATTAAATTCTATATAAATGTAGGTGCATTAATGAAATGGGGGGTTGAGGGGGGCGGTAGCCCCCTCACACAGAACTAATTATCATATAAAACTCTTCCGAAGCCTAATTTGAATTGTTCAACACAGGTTTACATAACAGTACTCGTTATCTTACCTATTAATCTGCAACCTGTATTTATAGTATTAAATTTCAGGGTAAGAGAATGTCGTGTGAGTGACACACCAGATTATTTACAATACTAGTATTAAAAAAATGAAGTAAAATATTTTACTAATATAATCACAGTTGAAGGATTATTTTCACAGGAAAACTAATATGTTGTGGCCATCACAAAACTTTCTTCTATATAATTCTGTATAACAGTGCCACTTACTGTTTAAATCGTACAAAAGTTTAACCCTAACTTCTCATAATAAATATTTTTCAAAAGGAGTTCGTGTAATTTTAATCAACAGATGCTGAGATATAGGCTTGTGAAAAACCATAATGGAAGCTCCACCTGTCGGCTGATATACTCCTAAATAAGGTCACCATTCGCTTTCATAATGGTTGTCTTGTATATAAAGTTTCATGCACTTATGTCAGAAGTTGGGATTAACTTAATCTATTCATTGGGTAAATTGTAGTGCAGTATTGCCACCTGTTGGCCGATATACACCCAAAATAAATCATAATAGTTTTTCATAATGGCTGGTTCTCTCACATACCAAGTTTTATGCAATTATACACAATAGAATATGAGATATAGCCTTCCCCTTTTAGGGGGAAATTTTTGTATTACAGAGCCACCTACTGGCCAACATGCAGTGAAATTGAACCAGCATAATTTCTCATAATGCCCTTCCAACATGAAGTTTTGCATAGTTATGTGAAATAGAACCTAAGATATAGCCTTCCGTGAAATTGCAGAAAACACTGTATAACAGCACCACCTGTTGAGCGATTAGCACGAAAATTTGATAGGCTCTAATATATGCCAAGGTACATGTACATATATATTTATGTGAAATTCTGTGCAGTAGTTTCTGAGATATAGCCTTCCTTTAAGTTGCAGAAATCGCAGTACGGCAGCACCACCTGTTGAGCCATTTGCCCCAAAAGTTGATAGGCACTGATTTATGTCATGGCACAACTACATATAAATTTATATGTAAATCTACGCAGTAGCTCCAGAGGTACAGTTGAACAGAATTTTTGTCACACACACACAGACATTTTTTTTTAATATGATCAAACCAGGTTCTGAACTTCTTAAAATGTGTAAATCCATTGAAAACCAGAAGTTGAAAATTTTTTATGAATCCAATGCTTTCCTCTGAGACATATATAAGAAAGAAGAAAAAAAATTCTAAAAGCTTCAAACTAGTACGTTATGGCCATCACAAAACTTTCTTCTATATCACTCCATATAACAACGCTACATGCTGTTTAACTTGTACAGAAGGAACTTAATCATAGCTGCTCAGAATAAAGATTTTTGAGATGTAGTGTCATGTGGAGAAGCACAGAAGGTGAGGAACAGCTATGCCACCTGTTGGTCGATAGACACCCAAATTAAGCCAACTTACGTTCTCATATTATTTATCTTGTTTATCTCTTAAATTTTATTGATGTTGAGATTTAGCCTTCCTATTCACAGAGTAAATTGCAACATAATATAGCCACCTATCGACCAATATGCACCAAAATTGAATCAACATGATGTTTTATAAAAATGACCCTTTCCCATACTAAATTTTTAGTAATTATACACGAATGAATCTGAGATATAACTTCCCAATTCACGGGAAAATTGCAGCATAGCAGCATCACCTATTCGCTGTTATGCACAGAAATTGAATGAACATGTTTCATAATACTAGCCCTCCCTGTGAAACACTTAGTTTATTTTTTTAATTATGCACAGTATAAGCTGAGATATAGTCTTCCTCTAAATGGGAGAAATCACAGTATAGCAGCGCCATCTGTTGAGTGATTTGCACCAAAAGTTGATGGGCGCTTTTTTTTTTTTTTTTTTTGGTAAGATGCAACTATGTATAAATTTATATGAAATTCTGTGCATTGATTCTTGAACTAGAGCTACTGCGCAAAATTTTTGGCAGATACACATTTTCTAAAAATCGTCAAATTGTGTTTTGGTTCCTTCAAAATGCGTAAATCCACCGAAAACTGTAAGTTGAAAATTTTCACGAATCCAATACTTCCTTCTATTTAATTAGAAGAAAGTAATGATTCAAAATGAATTTTTATTTTTTCTTTGTATATTTTTTACTTATTTTATATTTTTATATTCTGTATAGATAAGAAAGAAAATTTTTCATTAGTTATTAAAGTTCCTTAATTAAAAGTAAACTAAGTTTTTCTGCAGTACAAAATAAAAAACTTTAAATAACTGAACTTTTTTTTTTCTTCTTCTTCTTTAACAATCTGAAAGTGAAAGTACAGACTTTCTGAAAATTTAAATATGTATTTTTATTTGAAGTAATTTTAATTTTTGGAATATATCTATGCAACACAACAGGGAATTCTAAATTCAAGTGCTTTAGTAAGATATTTCATAAAAAATGCAAATTTATATAAATTGATGGGTTTCTTAAAAAAAATCCAAATCGAATAGGGGTCATTCTCAGATAATGGTAAATATTGGTTTCAGAAAAAAAATTAAAAAAAAATATTTTAATTCCTGATTTTTTTTTACATTAATGCAATTATCCATGTCTGCTATAGAGGAAAAAATTACCAGCAGAGATCATTTGCCTTAATTACAGATTAATTAATTTTTTAATTTCCATTGCAACATGATAATGACATTTGTGAACATGGTAATGACAGACAGAACCACAGAAATGACCAATGGCGAAATAATTACACATTTATATATGGATAGCGGTATTTATCATTCTAATTTGTAACAGAAAAATTAAAATGTCTAGACGATATATAGTGGCGAGATTTTTTGGAATAATTTTCACTATACGGATCCTATAGCTGTCTGTTTTAACAGGCGACATAAAGTGATTTACACTTTACTGCCCAGCAGTCATTACCATGTTCCTAGACATCATTACCATGTTCCTAGATATCATTACCATGTTTTCAGAACACCTTGGTAATGACTTTTTTAATGTTAAGCCTATTTATGGCTAAATTATAGCAATTAAAAGCTAATACAATATTCATTCTGTATGTGGTCCCAAAGGTCTTTATAAATCATTCAGTAAATTTAAATTTATTAATTGCGTATTTCCGTAATAATGGACTTTGTAATTTGTTTGTACACACAATAAGTACACTGACTATAATTTTAGAACAAAAACAGCAAAATGAAATAATTTGTATTTACTTAAACTAAAAAAAAACTTGTCTGCTTGTAAGGGCATGAAACACTTTACTTTTTGACAGGTTGATAATTATGACAGCACTATCTAGTACTGAGGTACTGAAAAAAAACTTACACACCTTGGTAATGACAATTACCCTTAGGGACAAATTTTAAATAAGAATAATTAATAGATTTCTTTTTTTTATGCCTAAAATTCCAAAGATATTAAAAGTAGAAAAGTGAAATATACCTAGCAAATTGTTAGCTTTGTTTAATTTTTTTTCAATTCTTTAAAATAAAGGTTCAAATAAAAAGTTTGGAGTTTGGGACAAGCCTTGGTAATGACATTTACAACTTAAAATTTTTTTTAAATATTGAAATTTTACTTTTTTTGGTATTTAGATTGCTGCACAGTGTAGTGCTTGAAAAGAATTGTTGAAAAAAAATTTTAATTTTCATAGCTGACTTGCTCAAGTAACGTTTTTTAGCCAAGGACACAAAATTTACCATTGTGTGAGAATGACCCATAGATAGATGGCGCAAGTAATGCCAGTGCCAGATGGTCTGCTAGTATGGTCACAAAAACAACAGCTTTCTTGTATATGGAAAAGTGGATTGTAAATGAACAGGCAGGTTCTAGTCAATAAATGCACATTATTTGACTCATTCTCAAAACATTCTAACAACTTGTACTTCCAAGACTAACAATATTACTGAACAATCTAACAACATATTAACAAAAGTCATGAAAACAGAGTTATGTATACACTGCAGCTGCAGAGAATGAATGTCATTTGTTCAGAAACAACAATGAACAGCTCATTTTATTGTTATGGGGAAGATTAGGGGGAATGTTATAGATCAATCTGGAAAAACCTAGCTAACGCTGTACAAAATTAAAATAGGGCTTCTATATTTCTTAGACATGAAGCTACTATCGGCTAAATTTGTTTACTAAAGAGGCTAAAATCGATTTTCGCAAAAACCAATTTAAAAAAAAAGAAAAAAAACTTTACAAGCTACAACTGATCTAAAAAAAAATTGTCGCAAAATTTTCATCTGACGGGAGTTTAAGCTTGAATTTTCTCCGTCGGATATTTGGCTTGAAATTGCCGGATATCCGTATCCGGTGTGCTGATATCTGGTACCCCGCCAGATATTTAAAACTCAGCCGGATACCGGATAGTTACCGGATATCCGTTTCATCCATACTTTTAACTACAGCTTCTCACAATGAATATTTTACATATGGAGTTCAGTGTAATTTTAATTAACAGCTGCTGAGATGTAGCCATGTAAAAAATAATAGCAGCTCCACCTGTCAGCCAATATACGCCTAAATTAATTCGGCGCTCGTTTTCATGATGGTTATCTGAAAAGTCAAATTTTGTGCTCTTATATGAAATAGAAATTGCGTAGCGCCACCTGCTGGCCATATATACACAAAATAAATCAGCATAGTGTTTTATAATGGCTGGTTCTCTCATATACCAAATTTTCTGCAATTATACTCAAGAGAATCTGCAATATAGCCTTCCTGTTCTCGGGAAAAATTCCAGTATAGCAGCGCCACTTATCAGCCGATATGCACTCAGATTGAATCAGCATAATTTCTCATAATGCCTTTCTGACGTATTAAGTTTCGTTTAATTATACACAATAAAACCTGAGATATAGCCTTCACTAAAATTGCAGTATAGCAATACCACTTGTTGAGTGATTGGCAGCAAATGTTGATAAGCACTAATATATGACAAGGTGCATCTACATATAAATTTATATGAAAATCTATGCAGCAGTTCCTTCAATATAGCCTTCCTTTAAATTGCAGTACAGCAGCACCACCTGTTGAGCGATTTGCACCAAAAGTTGATAGGCACTAATTTATGTCATGGCGCGACTACATAATATAAATTTATATGTATTTCTGCGCAGTAGTTCCGGAGATACAGTTGGAACAGAATTTTTGTTGCACACACACACACACAGACATTTAAAAAAAAATGATCGAATCAGGTTCAGGACCTCTTAAAATGTATAAATCCATCCAAAATAGGAAGTCGAAAATTTTTACGAATTCAATACTTTCTTCTGTTGAATATAGAAGAAAGAAAAAAAATAGAAAATTTCAGGGGATTTGCTCATTCTTTTAAGTATTTAATGCTAAAAACTTCAAACTGGTATATTACTGTTATAACTATCAAAAGACTTTCTTCGATATCACTCTATATAACAGCGCTGCATCTGTTAACATGTTTAGAAAAAGCTTAATCATAACTTCTCACAATAAAAATTTTAGATATGTAGTTTGGTGCAGTTTTAATTAACAGATTTTGAGATGTGTGGAGAACCACAGAAGGTGAGGAAAAGCTGTGCTACCTGTTGGTCGATATACACCCAAATTAAGCCAGCATTCGTTCTCATATTATTTATTTCCCATATCAAGTTAAGTGCAATTAAATCAATAATTGTTGAGATATAACCTTCCTGTTCACAGAATAAATTGCAGCATAGTAGTGCCACCTATTGGCCGGTATGCACCAAAATTGAATCAGCATAATGATTTATAATAATAGCCCTCTCACATACCAAATTTTATGCAATTATACACAATAAAATCTGGGATATAGTTTTCCTATTTACAGGAAAATTGCAGCATAGCAGTATCACCTGTCGTCCGATATGCACCGAAAGTAAATAAGCATAATGTTTCATAATGGACACACACATTAACTTTTATTTAAATATACGCAATAGAAACTGAGATATAGTCTTCCGTTAAATGGGAGAAATCACAGTATAGCAGCGCCACCTGTTCAGCGACTTGCACTAAAAGGTTGATGGGTTTTTTTTAAAGGTGAACTACATATAAATTTATATGAAATTCTGTGTTTTTAGTTCTTAGGCTACAGTTGTTACAAAATCTTTGTCAGACAGTTTCTAAAAATGGTCAAATTGTGTTCTGGACCCTCAGAACATGTGAATCCATCAAAAACTGGACGTTGAAAATTTTTACGATTCCAATACTTCCTTCACCTACTATTTTATATAGAAGAAAGTAATAATTCGAAACAAATATAAGGTAAACGCACCAGTAGTGGACACTTTAAGGACATTTCCCGGCTATCTTTTGTGTGATTTCCTAAATTTTAGAGTTTCAAAAAAAAATTAATATTTCACACCTTTACTAACTCTTTCTTAACCCGATTGTAGTATGAAAATTGCTAATTGTAGCATTTATATATGTAAAAAATCAAAAATCCGGAGAGCTTAAAATGAGCCAGTAGTGGACACACTAAAAACCCAGTACTGGACGTTTTTTTGTTCCAGTAGTGGACCTCTTTGAATTTTTGCTTTAAAATTAAAGTGACGAAACGTTTCTATATCTTGGGGACAGGCCCGTTTTAGCAGTTTGTCCTCACATACATGAATCCCCGTTAGGGCCAACATTTAGGGCTGAAATTTGAGTGAATTTTACGTCGCACTAGTGCTACACTACTAGTTATTGGAGACAGTATGGGAATCTCTAATAAGGCTATCCAGGAGACATACCATCACAATTTTCTCCTCTTGGCCGCAATGTCCTCCATGTTCCCATCAAAGTTAAACTTTTGAGGATTATCAAATGTCTCCGGACATTTGATAGGGGTGAGTTTCAGACATCGTTGACTGCCCATAGTGTAGTACTAGTGCGACATAAAATTCACTCATACTCAACCCTCTAAATACTGACCGCAGTTATGCTATTTCAATGTTGATGTTTTTGGTGATGCTATTGCAATGAGAAGGACCCTCCGTGGCCGAGTGGTTATGTCACCACACTGCTAATCTCCTTCGAGCATAGGAGAGCGGGTTCGATTCCCGCGTTGGCACTGGGTGTTTTTCTAATTCTTCGTATTGCAATTCTGTCATGTGCTATCTATCTTTATCTGACGAAGATTTACAAGCGCACTTCGAGTAAAACATACTGATGTATATGTGTTATCAATCAATCAATTCAATGAGAACCGAACTTAACCAACAAGTCCAATATTGAACGGGCCGCGGTAGCCCAGTCGGTAGATCGCTGGCCTCGTAATTGGAAGATTGCGGGTTCGGTACTCGAGCCGGCCAAAGACCGTCGTTTACACTAATGGTGGCTGGTGCACGTAAAATCTGTCGTGGCCGCAATGTCCTCCACGTCCCCATCAAAAATTGTACCTCTGGGGGTCACCGAAGCGGGAGAGCCATCCTTTCCGTGGAGGATCAAAATTGCGATGGCATATCTCCGGACCACCTCTAGGGGTGAGTCCCAGACCGTCGCCAATTGTCCATCTGCGCAGCACTAGTGCGACGTAAAACCCAACCAATATTGAAAAAAAAAAAAAAAAAAATGCGAATAAAGAAAATTTAAATGTCCCAAGATTTTCTCACGATTCAAGCGAATTTCCATCTTGTTTAGTTTCCTAAATTTGGGAAACTGGGATCCACCTTCTCCGCAGAAGATCAAAATTGTGATAGCATGTCTCCTTACCCTCCTCGGAGTGAGTCCCAGAACGGCGCCAATTGCTAAATAAGTAGCTTTAGAGTGACGTTTGAAAACTCTGACTTCAACTCTAAAATTGCGAGATTACAGATTTGTGTCCACTACTGGATCTGATCTTAAAATTCACATCAGCCAGTAGTGGACAGGGCTGTTCACTATTTGTCATGATGACATTTTTTGGTACCAGCAGTGGACACTCATAAAAATACTATGTGTTAATACAATATTTAAAAAACAGCAAAAGAAAATAATTCTGTACACTTATTTTAGTCATATGAAAGCAAAAGGTAGAAGAAATCAGTTAAAAATAAGCAGAGAGAGAGCAAATAAAATAATAAAATTTCATTTCCTTATTCAAAGTGATAAGAAGAAAACGGCAAAATCACAAAAAGTGCAAAGTTTTTTAGTTAAACTAACATTATTTTGAAACTAACGGCCAGAATTATTTTTAGTTAAAGGGTTTAACAGTAGAGGACTATAACCTTCCTGAACACTGCTCGAATCTTCAGAATTATTAGGTAACTTATTTTTCGAGTTTAAAATTAAGTGTCCACTACTGGTGCGTTTACCTTACGTATTTTTTTCTTTGTATACTTTTTGCATATTTTGTTATTTTGTATTCTGTGTAGATAAGAATGGCAATCTTAGATTATTTATTAAAATTCCTTAATTAAAGAATTAAGTTTTTCTAACATACAAAACCCAAAACTTTAAACAATTGCAAACAAACATTTTGTTTTTCTTCTATAACAATCTGTAAGTACAGACTTTTTTAAAAATTCAAATATTTACTTTTATTTTAAGCAATTTTAATTTTGGGGAATATAACTATGTAAGGCAATGGCGAGTTCTAAATTCAGTTGCTTTAGCAAGATATTCCTTTAAAAGTGCAAATTTATTGCCGAAACGTCAGTGGAGGTCTCCCTGTTGAGACTCAAAAAGATTTTGGATTCCGGATGTGTGTCTGTCTGTTTGTTTCGCGATAGTGGACACAAAAATTACGCTATGGACTTGACATTTGGTACACATTAGACCCGAGCCCGTAAGCCCGAGCCCGAGCCCGATCGGGCTCAAATTTTACGCAAGTCTTCGGGCTCCGGGCAGGCTCGGATTCAAGCTAAAAGTTCCGTTTATTTTATTCTTCACTAACTGAAAAATGTAAAAAAGAAAAAAAAAAAAATCTGGAGTGACTCCACTCGACTTTCCTAACATTGAGTAACTAACAGTTTTGTAGATAAAATAAAGAAAGAGGAATTGCTAAACAAACAAAAGAGAGAAAACCATAATAGAGTGTTTTTTTCTCCATATATCACACGAGGTTTTATTTAACGCTACTGAACTTTGAGCCCTTAGATCATAATGATAAAGAATTTTTCGTTTTGTCCCTGTAAAAATCTATAGATGCTAAATTCACCAAAATGCTTATAGTTAGTGCAACAGTGATTTATAATATTCATACAAATTTTCAGCTCAATTGAATAAGGCGTTTAGATGCTATCGCACTTTTAAAAATTTGGTCTCATAGGCCATAATGATAAAGAATTTTTCTTTGTGTCCCTGTAAAAAAACTGTAGTGCTAGATTCACCAAAATCTATACAGTTGGTGCAAATGCGACCTATAACATGTGTACAATTTTTTTGCTCAGATTAATAAGGCGTTTAGACGCTATCACACTTTTAAAAATTTGGCCCCATTGGCCTTAATGATAAAGAATTTTTCTTTGTGTCCCTGTAAAAAAACTATAAGTGCTAGATTCTCCAAAATCTATACAGATTGAGTATCTGTGACCTATAATATGGGTATAAAATTTTTGCTCAATTGAATAAGGCGTTTAGATGCTATCGCACTTTTAAGATTTTGGTCCCATAGGCCATAATGATAAAGAATTTTTCTTTGTGTCCCTGTAAAAAAACTATAAGTGCTAGATTCACCAAAATCTATAGGGTTCGTACTATGGTGACTTACAATATACGTACCAACTTTCAGGTTAATCGAACAAAGCCTTTAGACGCTAGCGTGTTCACAAACATACACACATACACACATACACACATACACACACACATACATACATCATCGTAAAAATAGTGAAAACGGACTCAGGGGACCTCAAAACGTATAGAAACATCAAAATCTCGAATTCGGATTTTTGACATGATTACAATACTTTCCTCACTATAGTGTTCGGAAAGTAAAAAAAGAAATTTTATTCATTTTGAGAGCACCTTTAGTAATGCCATAACAGTCATGATAGGTTATAAATCACAAAATAATCTTGCAAACCTTAGTAGCTTTGACTTTCCTTTTTCTAAATAGAACTTTTTTTTTCAACGGGATGCATATTATGTCATAATATTATACAGTAATCCTTCCTCCTTCGTTATATTAGACCTCATTATATCACTCATTCGGATAAATTTTTTGTCCCCTGATAGGCGCGTTATAAACAATGGGTTGCACTATAAATATATATCATGTAAATATATACATGTATACAGAGACACAGACATTATAAATTGTTATAATAACATTTATAGTTATTTAAATTGAGGTTTGATAATAAGAAAATTAATTTGAAAAAGAAAATGGTATTTAATTTTACTATTGTGTAGGCGTTGCATAGCGTACCACTTTCAATATTGGGCTCGGGTTCTGATCACACAAAATTTTTCGGGCTCGGGCGAGCTCAGTTCAAAAATGTTTCGGGCCCGCGCGGGCTCGGATTGCCAAAATAGAGCCCGAACTCACCTCTAGTACACATGTTCATAAGCCCCACAGAATTAGCTGTACAGTTTTGGGCGTGTATTTCATTTGCAGTTCGTGTACAGCTACATGCCAAAGTTTTTCTTATCATTACGGCCTATGGGAAGAATTTGTATGCACCGTGATAGCGGATGTAAAAATCCTCCGATTGACTTGCAAATTGGCACACACGTTCAGACTCTGTATAGAAATAGCTCTATAATTTTTTATGTCTATACTGTTGTACAGGGATACGCCAAAATTCTTATCATTACGTCATATGGGGTGAATTTCTTTTAGACGCATTTTAACGTCATTACTTTGTAATTAACCAAATTAAATTAGCGTACATTATTGAGATGCTTAACCTTACGTTTTCTGCAGAAAATACAAGAAGCGAAAAAAAAAAAAAAAAAAAAAAAAAAAAAAAGGCCGCACTTGAATATTTTTATTTTCATCTTCTACAACCGCCAATTTTATCGTTTAAAAAGCAAATTTTCGAATAGATTTTATTATGCTGTCCTCCACATACACTTTAGCATTGAGTCCAGTGTTAAAAAAAAATGCAATTGCCAGAAAAACTGTGATTTTAGAAATTATTTTAAAAGTGGTAAGAATAAGGCAGTTAACGATGCCCCAAAAAGTATCAATTTTTGAGTGAAAATCAAAAAATATTTTAATACGTGAGACGACAAAATAATTAAATGTTAACGAAATATTGGTAAAATGGTTTTTAGCAAAATATAAAATTTTTTGGCCATTTAAACTAGAAATTTGGCTTTAGGCGGCCACATTGCTCCTCCAAGCAAGATAACCGCAAGTTAAAAAGCAAATGTTAAAAAAATCGATTTGTATAATGTTCAAAACTTAAAAAAGATTAAAAAAGAGGGGTATAGCAAAATACTTTCTTCAAAAATAGTCCGGAAGCAATTAAACAAGTCAGGTTAAAAACCAGAAGATCTGCAAAAAAATCATTATTAAGAACAAAAAAAAGACATCAATTGACCCCCCCCCCCCAAAAAAAAAAAAAAAAAAAAAAAATAGCAGTTAATTATCGGGCTAAACTGAGTTTCTCTGATGAGTCAAGTTTAATTTATTTCGAGTTGATGAAAAAAACTACTAGGACGGTAAAAGTGGAACTGATTTAATGAAAATTGCTGTCTTAAAACAGTGACACATTCTCCGTGCATTATGGTACGGAGGTGCATACTTTTTCAAAGAATATGACAAATTTTCATGCTCAAGGGATCAATTAACTCAAAATAAAGCACGGTGATTGTAAATGTGGATCCTGACCGACTATTTTGGAGGTATTTCAGACTTTTCTTTAAACAGCATTTCAAGATGATAATGCACCTTGTTTACGGCGTCTGTGGTACATCAATTTGAATCAAATTGTTAAAATTACTTATCGATTCTCATGAGCACCTATATTTCTGTAAGTAATAATATCTTTTTTCACTCTAAGTTAAATCCCACAAAGAATACCGTAGAATTTCTTCTTTATTAGACTTGGAAAAGTTGGAAACAGTCCTAATCATCTCAATTCGCTCTAAAATGTTTAGTCATAAAAAGGCGCGGGGAGAGAGAGGAGGATTCGAAATTTGCAGCCTACATCTTTGCAAGAACTAGAAAAATTATTTACAATATTTAGCACAGTGAAATTTTTGAGATTTGTATCAAAAAACGGTATAATACTATGCCCCTGTGCATTAAAGCAATAATTCCATATAAAGGTGGATTTAACCCAATGCAGAATACATATTTTTATTAAAAAAATTGCTTAGATCTAACAAATAAATATTTTTATTTCACATATTAAAATACAACTTGGTTATTTTTTATAATAAATCATAATAAAATACAATGTGTATGGTTATTGCATTATGTTTAAAAAAAAAGTTTTGTGTAGATTTCTATAAAGTACTTCGTAGAGTGTAATAAAGTGAATTATTAAATCGAAAATGTACATAGGTATCATTTCTTCCCTTTGGTATGATGCAAACATGACAGTTTTATTTGTTTCAAACATTAATTTAAGTTATTACAAATGAAAAAGGTATAAATCACTTTTTCTGCAGTGCGGCTTTTTTTTTTTTTTTTTGTCGCTTAGTGTATATACTTTTAGGCTTCATAATTAATATACACGACTTTACAAAAGTGTTCCGACAATATCACGTAATCATCCAAATTATGTCACTTTCGAACAATTGTTTATGAAAAACGTAGAATAAGTTGAATAGTTCTTACTGATGCATACAATGTTTATGGTTCGTTTACAGAGACACACAAAAGAATTTCATGACATTATTGCTTATAGACAAATTTTTATTTAAGCGCATTTTAACACGTTTATGCTGCATTCAACATAATGGAATTATCAAACATTCTAAAGATGTATAAACGCATGTTTACTTAAAAAAAAGGAATATGTATAGACTAAATGATTTATTTACAGGACCACACAAAAGAATTAGGATGACATTCTGTAATTATCCAAATGATGTTAAATTAGGTTGAAATACTAATGAGTTATAATCAATTAATTAGGTGTATTCTTTTTTAGTATATATAATTACTGTGACGCCTTTTACGGGATACATAAAAGAATTTCGTACTATTATGGTCTATAGTCGGTATTTCTTAAAAGTGTATTTTAACATGTTTACACCCCATTAAATACAATGAAATTTTTTTAGAATTTTAAAAGCATGTTTTTCTGTGTAAAAATATGGGCATAGAATTTACAGGGTTACACAAAATAATTTCGATATGTTGTTGTTGTCGTGTGCCACTCGGAAATTCCGAGCCCCGGTAGTGGAACTACCGGACTTATTTTAAGGCAAGAGGGTTGCGTCTTCCGTTATTAGGAACGCCTCATAGGGAGGAAGTACGACTTCTAGTTCCATAAGCTGGTGAAAGATGGCAGCACCAGCCAAACTCGAATTTTGATCCGGATCAGAGCGAGTTTAGACCCATGTTCCGGTACCCCCAGTGGTATAATTTTTCGATATGTTATGCAATCATTTTGCATGAAATTTGGTACACGTATTTATGAATTACAGGGAATTAATGCAAGACTTTCTGTTATTAGGAATACATACACTTATATACGGATAGTTATAGAAAGAAAGAGAGATACAGCATTGGATTGAGGGGGGCGGTAGCCCCTTTCAGAAGCGTTTCTGTTTATGTAGGAAGTCAATTGAATCAATATATATGAAATATAATGGATAAAAAAGAAGTACGAATTAATGTTTTTATATTTTAAATTATTATTTTCATATTTTCAGGGTATTCTGTTTATATTTCAAAGTAATATTGCAAAATAAATTAAAGGAGATTGCATATTAGGCTGTAAGACTAAAAGCATAAAAAATAACGAATGGGAATTTACAATCGCGATCATCATTTGAAAAGAAATAAATTAATCATTTAAGTATTTTGATATCTGGAAATATCCTATAAATAAATTTAATAAGCAATAGAAAACTATCTGGGCGCCGGAAAGATTCAATTAAAAGAATAAAAGATTTATGATTCTAAATTAATGGTTGATTACTTATGTCAAGAAGAGAGCAATAAATAATTGTATTAATGACTTGGCGAATTGGCAACTTTGGCGGGTTAAGGCTCCAGACTGTCTGGGAAAAACGAAAATACAACCAATAAGACATAAAGAAAAGTTGTTGTTATTAAAAGGATAGCCAATTATAGAAAAGGGGATGGAATTAGAACTACGCCAAATTACACCAAAAATTACGGGTATAAAATAGAAAACTCACAAAAATTAAGGAGCGATTTTAGAGAGATTTGAACTATCAGCTGCTAAGAACTAACTAAGAAACCGGCCTCGGGGCCCGGACCTCGCTCCCGAGGTCCAGAAATGGTCCGGAAAGACTACGGCAATTTTCGATTAAAACGTCCAACTAAACCCCAACTTGTATTACGTACTTAATAGCCGAACTGTCCATTGCCTTCATAGTCCTTATAATCTATGGATATTCACTAAAAAGAAGTGCCAGAAATAAAGTCTGTTTACTTGGATCCACGACTGTACACCAGCAGTACATCCCAGATGTTTTATTATTTTACATTTATATAATATTATAAGGAATAAATAAAAATGATTTGTTGAGTAATGTGTGATGCAAACAGGACGTTGAGGCTCCTGACTTGCAGATCCACTAATATAAATGGGATTTTTTTTTTTTTTTTTTTTTTTAATCCTGAATCGAATAGGCAGATGTGGCGCAGGCAATGCCAGAGGGTCTGCTAATATAAATGTATGGTCATAATCATAAAAACAACTTTCTTGTGTATAGAAAGGTGGATTATAAATAAACAGGCAAGCTCTAACATAATTTGACTCATTCTTCAAACAGTCTAATAAAGCTTTTAATCATCAAACAAAAATCATGAAAACAGAGTTATTATGCAATGCGGAGCATGAATATCATTTGTTCAGAAACAACTATTAACGGCTTATAGTCGTGGAAAAGATTAAGAGGAATGTTATAGATCATTCTGGAAAAACCTAGCTGACTCTGTACAAAATTAAAATAGGGCTTCTATATTTAATTTCTTGACCCTATGCTAATACTTTTGCCAAATTTGTTTGCTAAAGTGGCAAAATTCGACTTTCGCAGACGCCAACTTTTCGTTTTCTTTTTACCGTTATAAGCTACCTAAAAAAATAAATTAAAAAAATTGGTGCAAAAATTTCATCTGCGAGGAGTTTAAGCTTGAATTTCCTCCTTCGGATATCCGACTTGAAATTATCGGATATCTGTATCCGGAGTGCTGATACCCGGTACCCCGTCAGATATTTAAAATTCAGCCGGATACCGGATATTTAACGAATGTCCGTTTTATCCCTAGTATGCAAGATAGATATTTATTTAATATATATATATATATATATATATATATATATATATATATGCTGATACAATTTGGGTGTATATCAGACGACAAGTGGGATTTTTACTATTACCTTTCTTTTATTTTTCAGATGGCTATAATTCAGCATCTACTTGTTAAAAATGCACCAAACTGCATATCTAAAATAATTATTGTGAGGAATATATTGACTAAATTTTTGTGCATATTAAGAGATAGGTGACGCTGCTACATAATGAAATGGTAGAAAGTTTTATAAAGGCCACAGCATACTAGTTTTATAAAAATGTATCCGTTAATAATGATGATAAAGAGCATGATTAATGTGTGTAAAATTATATTTTTCTAATTATATTTTTATTTGTTTATTTATTTTAATATAATGTCTTGTCAGAAGATAAAAAGATTATATTATATCTGTATCTTCAGGGCCCGATTAAGCTTTGAAGCTAGGGAAGCTCAGTATCATTTCGGGAAATCTTGTTTTCCTGTTACATATTGTAATATAAAAATGCTATAGACCAAAAATTAGTGTGTCTTTATAGTTTTTTTTTTTTTTTTTATCGTATATCTGTGTGGTTTCTACTCACAACTGAAAAATCGTATAACTTATTGAATATGAACATTCAGACCTTTGAGCTTAAATAATAGAATTTTCTTGAAATAGTGAGTATTTTAATAACAGGAGACTTGGCGTTGGAATATTAAAACCCGAATAAACTACTACGTCAGAATCGCCAAAGAAAAATATTTGAGATGCATACAGCTGTTTCGGTAGCCTTAAGCGTACCGTCTTCAGTGCAAAAAGAATTCTGAATCTTGAGAAGCGCTCGTATATATATAGGAGAGGGTCTCCTATATATACGAGCACTTCTCCAGATTCAGAATTCTTTTTGCACTGAAGACGGTACGCTTAAGGCTACCGAAACAGCTGTATGCATCTCAAATATTTTTCTTTGGCGATTCTGACGTAGTAGTTTATTCGGGTTTTAATAGTGAGTATTTTACTTTATTTTAGGCAAACTTCTCAGAAAAAATTCAATCTCAGTAGGAAAATCTGAAACAGAAAATTAAAGATCCCGTTTTTAGTCATTTTGGAGGGGGGCCCTCTTAAATTTTAGAGGGGAAGCTTGTGCACCCCGAGCCTTTTGTATAATCAGGCCCTGTGTATGTTTAACCTATTATAAATATTCATGAGGTTTTAATATAATATTAACTGACTATGAAAAATAGGCATTATTAACAGGCATTAAGCTAGTATAATGTTTCTAAGAAACAAAAATATGCAATTATTTATATATATATAATAATATGTAATATATATATAATAATTATTATATATATATTATTATATATATATATTTAAATATATATAATAATATATACATATTATATACAATTATATATATATAATATATACATATAATATATACCTTATATAATATTATATATACGTATATAATATATTAATATTATATTAATTATATTAAATTAATATTATATTAATCTTTCTAAGAAACAAAAATATGCAATCATTTGAAATAGTACTGAAAGAATGAAAAAAATATATATATAAACAGATTTTTTTTTTTTTTTATAAAATGAAATTTTGTGAAAGGACTCTTTTCATGAATTTAAATTTTGTAAAGGGAACCATTTTATGGATTTGGGAATTTTGTGAAAGACCCATTTCATAGATTTGAATTTTGTTAAGGGGACCATTTTATGAAATAGAATTACGATGCACCCCATACTTCGATGCACGGGGCCGTGCCATTAGCGGAAATTGATAAATCCGAGTCCTTAGCAGAAATGTTATCCCCCCTCGGTGGCGTGCTTTTAGCATACGTGCTTTTAGCGGAAATGTATAATAAATTTAAAAATAAATGAATAAATAAAAAAATATTTAAGTAAAAAAAAAAACATTGTTTTAAATTAGAAGCTTTTTATTGTGAAGCCCTAAAATGCATAAAATAAAAAAATATTGCGGCAAAGACATTCTGTAAAGAAATGAAAGTTTTAACACTAAAGAAATTTTAGAGAAAAATATAGATAATTCACTTTTGCAAGAGATGAAAATTTTTAAGTATTAAAAATATTAAAAAAAAAAAAAAAATATTCGAGACTAATATTCTTAATTGTTAGTTTTTTGTATAATTATTCATTAAGCCATAAATTTCAAAGGTCTTGAAAGCTTTTTAAAATATTTTGAATATTTAAAAATTTTCATCTCTTGCAAAAGTGAATTATCTATATTTTTCTTTAAAATTTCCTTATTGTCAAAACTTTCATTTCTTTATAGAATGTCTTTGCCACAATAATTTTTTATTTTATGCATTTTAGGGCTTCACAATAAAAAGCTTCTAATTAAAAAAAAAAAAAAAAAAATGTTTTGTGAGTCCATAGTTTGACAACTAATGCAATATAAAAGTAATTTTAGGCGGCAAGTTGCAAGGGAAAAGCCTGTCTGCCTGTGATTATTGTTTATCATGTGATTATTTTTCAATCCGCTTCCGCTGAATTGAAGTTTTTAATACATTTTGAAATAAAAGCATGTTTTTAATTTTTTTAAATTTGTGTTGCATTATTACTTTCTTCTATATATATGTCTATATAAGAAGATAGTATTGGATATGTGAAAATTTTCGATGGATTTACATGTTTTAAGATGTCCTGAATACGATTTGACTGTAATATTGTGGACGCCCTCTGTCTCACGAATCAATGACCGAAATTTAACCAAACTTAGTATTTAGTTGGACACTGACCTAAATTGGTGCAGATTAGATTTGAGGACCAATCGCTCAACAATTTGTGCTGAGATTATTATTATTATTATTATTATTATTATTATTATTATTTTTTTTTTTTTTTTTTTTTTTACATTGTATTACAGGACAAAATCTCCTATAAACGCACATAACAAGGGTTATTTTTGATGCACGATTGTAAAATCAATATTAATTATTGATAATAGTAAAGGTAAATAAAGAAAACCAATGTGTGCATGTAGCAGCATCGTTTCCCTCTCTTCAGAGGGGGGGGGGGGAGATTTCAGTATGGGTATCTTTCTAAAGAACTCATCTATATCTTTAAAACGAATGGTTGAATAGATCTGTAATAATACAAAACATTTTTTTTTTTTTTTAACGAAAAAAAGAAGAAAAAATGACATTTTTTCTGATGTTGACATAAAATTGACTCTCTTTTGCCATTTGGTGGTATACTTCTGTGAGATAAAAATCGTCTGCATTCATCATGAAGAACAATTTCAATAAATAATAATTTATTAAATAATTTTTGCTGCGTTAATCTGTATAAAGATTATATATAAGAATGTCTTGTGGTAGCCACAACATAGTACAGAGTGTCCTAAAAGTTCCAGTACTGACGTTGATGTATTTTTTATTTACAAAACAACAAACCTTAAAGCGATTATTTTTATGCTAGTGATAAAAGGCACATTTAAAATAACGGAGGAAAAAATACAGAACTTACATTTATAATAAATGTTCAAAATGTCCACCCTTTTCTAGGAGGCAAAGCTGAACTCGTTTGCGCATGTGTTTAGAAACGCGTTTTAACATGCTGGGAGTGACTTCTTGTAGAGAAACCTGTACACATCTGCACAGAACCTGTATTACGAAATTGTCGAACGAGCTGATATAGCATATTTTTACTCGGTATTGCATCATCTGGATATTTATATCGCCAAACATCTTTGCATCTTTCATACGATTTACATTCAAAATAAGCTTCATACAGCGTAATTCTCTGAATGTGTGATAAACTCATTTCACTATGAATAACAAAATAACATAAAACTTTATTCTCACACAACTTGAGCGAGAAAAGAAACAAACGATAAAAAATAAAGAATTGATGCAATAATAAGCAGACGATAAAATTTAATATTTAAAAAAAAATCATGGATACAATGAGTTCTTTAAACTGGAGTACTGGAACTTTAGGACACACTGTAGTTTCTATTGGATATAGAAGAAAGTAATAAATGTGAATTAGGTATAAATTCAAAGAAAATTCAAGCTATAATTCTTTTTTTATTTGAAATATTTTTTTAATTACACGTTGAAACATAATAAATATATTTAAAACAATAGTGATTCCAACTGGATGACTTGTTAGCAAAGAGGTGACGAAAATATATGTAAAAAAATATCTTGAATGAATATAAATTTCAACATACAAAATTAATATTTTCGTAAATGTCCACAAACTTGGATTACATTATTACAAAGAAAAAAAAATTAAATAAAGGTACATCTAAACAATAATCAAACACAAACTTTACATGAACAATCTACACAACAAATAATACAAGAAAATTATTAAATACATTGCATTATTTTATTCATTGTTTATCAATAATTTACAGTTGAATAAAATAAAACCATTCGTAGGAAACTGTAATCTTTAACTGATAGTGATACAAAAACATCAATCATAAATTTTGGACCGAAATCAGTGTAAAACTATACATTAACTGTGAATTTTTTATTTTAAAATTCCTTCTGGAATGTCTTTTCTTCCTTTCTTTTTTTAAAAATAAATGTCCATTATTTCTTAATGGAACTTGAAAGTTAATTTTAATTTATGTATATTTATTAAAGGTGTCTTTTAACAAAAAAGAAGACAATTTCATAAAAGAAAATTATATTAATTGTTAATTCATAAAAGAAAATGTTCTTTTAAATTATCTATTAGACCTTAGTTGGTTTAAAGAAGGAGAAATTTACATAATTCTCTTTATATAAAGGTTTTTTTTTTTTTTTCTTTTAATAACTACTTTAAAATGCATTGTTATAGATTTTTAAAGTTGTACATGTGCCAAAATATACTTAATTAATCCAATTATTATTATTATTATTATTACTGTTGGTTATTCAACCGTAAAAATTTTATTTATTTATTTATATTTATTTACTTATTTTTTATTATCATTATTATTATTATTATTATTATTATTATTATTATTATTATTTTTAATATGTATCAACGATTTTTGGATATACACATAAACTTTATAAAATAAAAATTTAAACAGATAAACAGTTAAATATATATTTCTTGTCTGAAAAAAAAGTTTTATTTGTGTTGTTGTTATAATTTCAATAAAATTATAATAAAATACTCCATGGATGAAAAGCTTTATTTTTATCAAACAATTAATTCAGTTTAAAATTTATAAAATTTCTTAAAATAATTTATTTATTTATTTTATTACTTTTAATTATTTTTTATTTTACGTGCCATTGTAAACGAATCTGATATTCCAAATCTTAGCTATTTGTTAGCTTGGATATTTATCACATCAGTTCAAACTTTAAGTTTTAAATTTAATTTTATAAATTATGATGAAAAAACATATTTGCCACTATACATTTAGAAAAAATAATCATTAAATAACTTAATTTGCTTGAATTTACATAAATTTAAGTAAAAACACATAAAATGCATGCAAAATAAATTTGGAACTTTTCAGAATTTTAAACTCTGATATAACGAACAAATAATGCGTTAAGTGAAGATTTTGCAATGCGTAAAAATGTGGTACTCCATAAGTAGAAGGCACGTAAGGTTTCAGCGCATTAAAATACGTTTTCCCTCCCTCCAATAGTAAGCTTTAGCAAAATGACCGTTATTTTTTTTTGCAAAATGGACAATAGTAAATAATTCATTCGTGTTAAAAAAGTATTTTCTTCTTCTTTTGTTTGACTTTTGCATAAAGAGTGCATGACACAGGCATTGAAGCTTCCACTCATCATCTCGTTATGGCTCCTAGAAGAAAAAAATAAAAAATAATAATGCATTGATTACATTAAATAAGAAAATATATATTAATAAAATCAGACTTTTGTCTGTAAATCTGTCAGAATCGAAAAATTTTGCGATATCTGCACGTTTCACACACCATGAAAGCCGAAAATGACTTCAGAAAATTTTGCCTGCGTGTGTGTATGTCATCGTGTATGTATGCCGCTTTTTTTGTCCGGGCATCACGCCAGAACGGCTGGACGGAATTGAGCGGCGCTTGGCAGAAACTTAGTTCTTCACCCAACTTAAAATTATATCTATCAAGTTTTCCGAAATTCCCCCCCCCCCCTCCGTTGCCCCATGGGGGAGAAAAGTCAAAAACACATTTGTCCGGGTATCACTTCAGAACGGCTGGACTGAATTTAACGGCGCTTCGCAGAAATTTAGGTCTTTACTTAACTTAAAATTATAGCTATCAACTTTTCAGAAATTTCTCCACGTTTCTTCCTGGGGGCAAAAGACAAAAACACGTTTGTCCGGGTATCACTTGAGAACGACTGAACTGAATTCAACGGCGCTCAGCAGAAACTTAGATCTTTACCCAACTTAAAATTATATCTATCAACTTTTCAGAAATTCCCCCGTGTTGCCCCTGGGGGGCAAAAGACAAAAACACGTGTGTCCGGGTATCACTGGAGAACGACTGGACGGAATTCAACGGCGCTTCGCAGAAATTTAGGTCTTTACTTAAATTAAATTTATATCTATCAACTTTTCAGAAATTTCCCCACGTTTCTCCCTGGGGGGCAAAAGACAAAAACAAGTTTGTCACCCGTTTGTTCACTTGAGAACGGCTGGACTGAATTCAACGGCGCTTGGCAGGAATTTAGGTCTTTACCGAACTTAAAATTATATCTATCAACTTTTCCGAAATTCTCCCACCGTTGTCCCCTGCAGGGGCAAAAGACAAAAACATGTTTGTAAGCATAACTCGGTTCCTAATTACTTCACAATAAAGAAATTCTACATGGGGAGACTAGACATGAGTACAAATAAAACATCTGCGATTTAGGAATTTCCGATTTTTAAGGGAAGGATGGGGGGAAATCGATTTTTGGCGGGAAATTTCGAAAATTCCTGATTTGAGTAGAACTCTACCAAAATTGGAACAAAGATGCTAAAAAAAGGCTATGCGACTTTCTTAGGATATTTCCTAAAACACATTTTTGATTTTTTGTGATTTGCCATTTTTTTTTCTTTTGGGGGGGGGGGGGGGGTATGTGTTACAAAGGGCAAATTCGAGACACCCTTTTTAGCGCTAAATTTGTTCTGGGAAATTTATGAAAGCTGTGCTCAAGAAGTTTGGTGCTTGGATTGTTTATATGCATCCGGCACATAAAGAAACGGGATTTATCGAAATACCCCCTTCCCCCCCAGGGGGAAAGGAAGCAAAAAAAAAAAAAAAGTTTGTAAGCATAGCTCGGCCCCAAATTACTTCACAGTGAAGAAATTGCACATGATGAGACTAGACTTGAGTATAAATAAAACATTATGTACGATTTTAGAATTCTTGATTCTTAAAGGAAAGAGGGGAAAATCGTTTTTCGAGGGGGGAAATTTCAGAAATTCCGGATTTTTCAGTAGAGCTCTACTAATGATGTTACAAAGGTATTGAAAATAGCTTGTGTGGTCTTTAGACTATTTTCAAAAACACTTTTTCGTTTTTTTGTGATTTTCGATTTTTTTTTTTCTTTTTTGAAAGGGGGGGGGGTGTCCCCACTTTTTAGCGCTAAATTTGTCTTGGGAAATCTATGGGATCTGCGGTCACGAAATTTGGTGCGCAAATTGTTTATATGTATCCAACACTTATTGTAACGAGATTTTACGAAAAATCGCCCACTTACCCCCTTGGGTTCCACTTACCCCTTTGGGACCATATTTCATATAAAAAATTATCTGAAAATACTTATAAAAACAATCACGCACAATTCCCACTCTACGGGAACGGGAGAATGTAGTTATGGTAACCTTTGAGCATAAGAATGGCGGATGCGTTAGCTCTTTATATAAGAATCTTACCCAGTACAGAGTAAGAGGGAAAGACGTCGTCGAAGGCAATCGGGACCCCGACCAAGGCTCATGTGCAAATTCGTTTTTTTTTCTGCGCGTACACGGCGAACCCACTGTAAGGCTCTACCGTAGGCATTAGGCACCCCGCTTAATGCATGCAGGGAAGGCACTGTTGAAGGCATCGGTGACCCGTACTGTGAATATCGAAGCGGCACAATAGGAATTTCGTCTAAGAATTATATATATATATATTTTTTTTTTTTTCAGAATTTATATTTATAAGTGATTCATTTAAACATAGTGGCCAGCGAAGCGTGCTTATATATACATACATATATATATATATATATATATATATATATATATATATATATGCTACATTTATACAACCGTAAGTTCTTCAGCTTTAAATATATCAACAATACATTTTATTTATTTTAATATATATACCTGTATTTCCTCTTAAAAATGGCCGTCATGTTAAAATGTTTCTTTCTCATCTCATTCTACCAAAAATGGTAAAATTTATTTGATACCAATGGTACTTAAATCACCCTATTTAAAAAAAAAAAAAAAAAAAAAAAAAAAAACATTTTTTTCTTTTCAGAATGCCAAATTTTATGGCAGAATACAGAAAAGCTTATTCATTACAATTCGATATATCAAACTGAGATATTGATAAAATGAGACAAAAATCACTGCAAGTAACTGACTTGGGTAAAAAAATTTATCTTGACTTTACACGTATATCAAATATGGCAACTGTAGATTTAACATAATGTATATATATATATCAATATTTAACTCTAGATGTCACTTTACACGCATATCTGTTAACGACTCTGATCAGAATGTAACAAATGTATACTACGAATTCGTAAATCAATAAATCATATAATAATCATTTCCCAAATTTTAAATATCAAGATTTGAGTTAGTCTAAGAAGTTTTGTGAAATATTAGATATCTTTATAAAGACTACATATGAGTGATTTGGTTAATGCTTTATCTAGAATTGAACAGCTACTACCACATTGTTTTCATTTCTGATATGAACAATCGATTAAATTTATCTATTATTTGTAACCATAAAATTTTTCCAAGTGTTATAACTGAATGAAGTAAATATTTGAAAGCAATTAAAATATATTTAAAAATTGAGGTATCGATGTACGAAAATTTTGGAAAAAGTGGTATATTCGCCAACAGATCAGTCCAATTTTCAAAATTGGCCAATTTGGCGTACTATGTAGTGGTAGTAGTTGCCGCCCTGGAATGGAACAAGACGCAATAAAAAACGGATCTAATGAAATAGTCAAAATCGGTGTACTCATGAACTGTACTTCTCGTAGATCTGCTTGAAAGGAATGTCTCTCATGGACTATAATGTATCCGATATCTTTTGTTGATCCTTGAATATAAACCAGCTATTTATATCATTTTCATTAGAAAATATACATGTAGTTTATACCTGAATAACATATATCAGTTTCAAAGCCTTCTAGAAATGATTACTGAAATGCTACTGTGAAAAGACAAACAGATTGACCGAAATCATAACACTTTTCAAGTTCGCTGAATAGTATGCACTGTAAAAAATTTGCACTTTGCCACTAAATTACAGTCAGTGACAGTAATTTCGTGTACAAAGTTCCAGTCACTGACCGTTAAAATGAAATTATGCCCGTAAAGTTATCACGGCATATTTCTCGAAGAAGAGAAGTAGAGAAGTGACATTTAACTCTCCGAAATGTATTGAAATTCTTTAGAGTATGCTATCATTACATGCAACTGCTTTTTCCAAAAAAAAAAAAAAAAAAAACTTTTATTAAGAATTTATATGAACATAATTCGACATTGTTTTCGATTTCGGTTGACAATACTGCTACTATATATGTTAAGATTCAACAAATAAATCATTTGATAATGGAAGACTACTCGTTTTACATATTTTCTAATTCAAAGTAATGAGTTTGAGACAATCTAAATAGAAGTTTTATGTAATAGGATATCTTCTCTTTCAAAGGTTAAAGTGATTTAGTTGACATCTTATTCCCTATGCTAAGATAGTGTAACCTCATTAACATATATATATTTTTTTTTTCCAATGAATAGTGTATAAAATTTATTTATTGTCAGTGAAGCAGAAATCTTGCTTACCATTCACCCTGCCGGATTTTTATGACTGAATGTAGTGCATGTTGTGTATGCATTATAATAAAGAGATATTTCCATACCTGAAAATTTAATTTTTAAGTTATCGTAATTTTCGGTGTATAATCCGCATGTCAGATAAATCAGTTTTGCAGCAGAAATTTTATTTAACAGAAAAACTTACATTCGTGCGAACTGTTACTGCTAAAAAATATAAATTATTTTGTTGAGTAAAGTTTCTGGTGGAGGAAGCGCTTATCTTATCTGCGGATTATACGCCGAAAATTACAGCACTCGTCAGGAAACGATATATATATATATATATAAATGATAGATATCGTAATAAAATTTAATCTTAAAATTTAGCAATTAATAGATACAAAACAATACCAACACAAAAATATAGAACTGATTTTAACTAAGAGGAAAGACTGACACTAAATTGTTGCGGTTTAGATTAAGAACCAATGAGAGACAAAAATAACTTAAATTACTTACGCCGACATGAATGATAATAAAAAAGGGACCATTAAAATTATATATATATATATTAAAGCCTACTAGCCATTTTTTGGCCTTTCTTTCTTTCTTTCTTTTCTTCTTTCTTTTTTCTCTCTTCTTTTTTAGGACTGAGGGCCTATTAGTCTCAATCTGGGATTTTTGCGTTGTCGATTTCGATAGTTGGACATTTGTCGAAATCTAAAATTTATCGAAAATATAATTGAATAATTTGAAAGCGATGTTATAATTTGAAAAAAGAAAAAAAAAAAAAAAAAAAAAACTAATAGTCCTCCGTCCTAAACTAAATTCTGCTTTTGCCAGAATTTCATCAAAATCTTTTTTTTTTTTTTTAATTATTGAAAGAAAAAGAAAAGAAAATTAATAATAATCAGCATCGTTACAAGCGATATCGAAAAAGTTTTTTTTTAAATAATTTTGAATTAGGAAATAAAAAGTGCGCGTGAAATAACATGAAATAAAATTAAGTAAAAAAATGAATTTAATGCAGCCCCCGAAAACGGGGGCTGCTCATGCATATAAAAAATGCGTATTAAAACGAGTCGAAGAAGGAAGCGAAATAAGTATTGAGTTATATTACGATAAATACGATATATAATATAATACGATATATTAGACCTATCGTCCAGGGTTAGTAGGCATTTTCGTTGAAAGAAATAGTTTGTTCGTTCGGTGCAACTTGCACATTAATCCCGTGAGGTACAACTTTCACATTAGTCCCCCCCCTTTTTTTTTTTTTACTTTGGGGGGGGGGGGGTTCATGTGCTCGAAGCGTATATACGTGCGTCATACTGATTGCTGCGAAAGCGGGTTACCAGCGTTTTCAGATTCATGCACAGCGAGGAAAGGGTGTCCAGTGATGTTTTTTTTTTTTTTTTTACGTGCGTGCTAGTGATTGCCGCGAACCGAGTCACGGGCGTTTTCAGATTCATGCATAGCAAGGTAGGGGTGTCCAGTGATGTTTTTTTTTTTTTTTTTTTTTTCATTTACGTGCGTGCTAGTGATTGCCGCGAACCGAGTCACGGGCGTTCTCAGATTCATGCACAGCAGGGTAGAGATGTCCAGTGATTATTATTATTATTTTTTTTTTTTTCTAATGATGTAATTTTTTTTTTTTAATCTCATTTTTTGACTGTAAAACTGGGCCACGTATTTTTTAAAATGACTAAAATGAATTAAAATGAAGTGTTGTCACATAAATTTCATATTTTTGTTAAGTAAAAAATATCGAATTGTCGTGTCGAAAAACTGTTTGCAGCCCTGGATTCAGAAAAATCGTCCCTTTCATTTGGTACTGAATTTGAAACGATAGAACTGATATTTCTAATTTATTTTGGTACCACACAAAACTGGTCTACAAAAAATCCAGGTTGAAACTAATAGACCTCCGTCCTTAAAAAAAAAAAAAAAAAAAAAAAAAGTAAATAAATAAAATAAATAAATAGATAAAAATAAATAAAATAAAATGAATAAAAATAAATAAATAAATAAATAAATGCATAAAATATTTTTTGAAGTTGTTGTTATTGCAACAATGGTTAACATTAACTAGACTCGTACTTTCATTTTCTAAACTTATTCATAGGTATTGCTCAAAGAATTAATCAATGAAAATGTTTTAAAATAATATTTCTTTTAATTATTTAAATATAACCAGTAATTAATTAGTTATATATTAGTAAAATTCTTTGTGATAACAGTATTTGTTTAGATTTAAGAAAAAGAATTTTAAAAAAAGCGGAGAAAATCCTTTGTACTTTCCGAGCATACATATGTTAGGTAAGTATTATAATCATGAAAAAGCTCAACTTTGAGATTTTGCACTGTTAAAAATTTTAACAGAAAACTCTGTGTAAGCTATTATCTTAAGTCTTACGTAAAACTACACAGAAAAATAAACAGAGATGTTAAAAAACTTATTTTACGCATACATTTTAATAATTAATATTAATTTAATTAATTATTGGTGAGAATATATTTCGGACTTGGAATGTTTTTTCTAAATTAGAAACAGTCATTTTTAATTTTAATTAAAAAATTAAATAATAAAATTACTTAAAAATACAGAATAAAGATTGAGAATCTCGATTATTGACTTTTAACTAAGAATTACTGTAAATTTACAGAGACTCTGGATAAATATTTACATTAAATTTACAGAAATTTTTAACAGTGTGGTCGAGTGTGGTGCAATTTGTAAACATCGAGTTTCGCTACAAATTTGGGAAAACTGTAATGGAGGCGTACGCATTGTTAGTGTATGTGTATGAAATAGAACATGTATATAGATATGTATATAGAACCAGTGAATAGAAAATGTATTTACCACAGGTTCAATTTATCCGAAAAGTACGAAGAAACTGTCGCCGTTGAGCTGCGTTCAGGTCAATTGAAAACAAACAGAAATAATTGATCCAGCCTAATCTTAAATAGGAAATAAATTGCTGATAGTGAAAAATATGAAGTTTGTAAACAACCACAGTACGCTGAAACACACACACACACACACATATACATATATGCATTAATTGTTTCAAGTTCTAATGTTAGGATCATACTTTTTCTACCCGAAAGAGTTGTTGCGTGATTTTGCTATTTGTTATGATACTTACGATGTTTTTTTTTTTTTTATTCACCATGAAACACTAATTTTTCAACGTTACACGTATGCAAAGTTAATACGTATTAATGACCATTGATCACTGTATATTAATTGTGTTACGACGTTGGGTCCTGATGAAAACTTATGCTCAACTATTTCGACAGGAAACAACCGCTGCGTGTTTTTGCTGTTTGTGTTGTTTACTCACAAAGAATTTTTTTCTGCATGATTTAACACTAATCTTTTTTTTTTTTTTTTTTTTTTTAACTATTGACGAATTTTATTAAATAATTTGATAATTTAAGAAAATATGCATGTATAAGTTTATATGAATATGCATGCGTAAAACATGATTTCATTGCCTTGGGTCCTGATGAAAAGTTGTGTTTAACTTATTTTGATTCGAAACAACTGTTGCTTTTTTTTCTATGTTTACTTAAAACTTTTTTTTTCCCCTCATTCAACATCATTTTTTCGGTACACTTTTCAGCAAATTGTTAATGAAATAATTAAAAAAAAAAAACCTTAATAGCGTCTTAAATTTTCTAAACAAACAACTGAAAATATTCAAACTCTGTAAATAAGATGTTAATCTTTCTAACCTATATTTTGCACATTTTGAAATATTTATCACTGTTCCGTACCCAATGAAAAGCGCTGTTGCAGCAGCGTCATCTGAGTTGAGCAGTGTGAGATGTGTATTCGCGTCGATATGAGTTGTTAAAAAATGTGAAAATAAATTAACCCTTTCCGGTAAAATGACGAGTCTAGCTCGTCATTGGTTTTTCATGCCATATCGCACAATGACCAGCTACACTCGTCATGCTTACTGTTGAATATAATAATTAATTTAGTTTAAAATTTCTAGTGTACTGAATTTGGCAACACCTTTTTTACTTGTGGAAATATCACAGATCCCTATCACATATTGTTTACCGTTAGAATTTCTTGGTACAAGTCACGGCCGAATTGTTGTTAGTCTGTAAGATTTCATTCTTGTAAAAATTTAGTATGAGCATCGGTCAATATATATTTCTGTAAAGGAAAAACGTGTTGTATAGTAAATACCATAATGGGTAAGAGTTTTGCAGACTATGAAGGTCAAGGTGATTGGAGCGATTATGAAGAATCAAAAGAATATATGAAAGGATATAAGAAAATATTTTTTTACATGTTTGACATTGCACTCTACAATTCATATGTTTTATATAACAAAATCAATAATGCCAACAAAATCGGAATTGGGAGCTTTCGACTGGACATAGCAGAACAAATCCTACAAAAAGTTACACTACCGGATTATAAAACCCGTGGACGTCCTTCATGTAGTGACACCCCGGCTAGGTTGCAGGCTAAAAGATGGGAACATTTTCCAGAATACATTCCTTCAACTCAGAATAAAAGAAAACCTACTAAGAGTAAGACTACTATATAAGAGGCTAAATCATTCGCCGCCATTTGTACGTCAAGTCCGTCATTGCTAAATTTAAGATTACTATATAATTGTCTTATATAGTTACATATAATAGTCTTTTATGGTAGTCCGTCATTGCTAAACCTAAGATAACTATATAATAGTCTTTTATAGTCTCATATAATAGTCTTATAGAGTAGGTTTAGGTTAAGCAATGACGGACTTGACGGACAAATGGCGGCGAATGATTCAGCCTGTTATATAGTAGTGGTGCCGTGTGTGTTACAAGAATAAAATTAGAAGTGAGACTCCCAGGCAGTGTAAACAATGCAGGATTCCTTTGCACTTACCAGAGTGTGTTTTGAAAAGTACCACACGCTTGAAGACTATTAACTATATACCTTATTAAAGTTTTGCTCTGATTTTTTCTTAATTTTACCGTTTTTAATGTCATTTAACAATATGTAAAAATGAATATTAATTAAGAATATGTAAGAATTATAAAATGAAACAAGTTTTTTTAAATAAAAATTAAATGGTTATTTCATGCATACTTTTTCATTATTAAATCGTACCGGAAGGGGTTAATATCAGTTAAGTGATACAGTCCTTGAGAAATGCATTTGTGTGAGTAATTTATAGTTTAAACAATCACTAAATAAACTTTATTATTATAAAAACATAATTTATAATACAATCGATTATTTGATAAGATGGATTGCAAATTATAAAGCTATAAGAAAACAATACTGTCATTGTCCTCTAAAAACCATTCACTTACGACGACAATAGAATAGAATTTTAGATATTTTTTTAAATCGAATGAATCGGTTCATCAGAAATATTGATCATGTATTTGACGTACATGTCAATGTTTTCGTAAAGGAAAATCATTATTTTTACTTTCTCTTACCCATAAGGTAGAGAAAGTATTGTTTTTGGGTCAAATTTTCGAACGCGAGATTTTGTTATATTTACACTTTTTGAGGTCCCCTAAATACGAAAATCATGTTTTTAGCAAATGGTCTGTGTGTATGTCTGTGTGTCTGTATGTCTGTCTGTTATCAGCATATCTCAAAAACAAATTATGGCAGGAAGTTCAAACTTGGCATTCTAAATGTGTATCATATAGGGATGCTACAGTAAGCTTTTCGTTAAGATCAAGCTAATGGTTTGTGTACAGGGACAATCAAGAGAATTCTAATACATTATGTCTATGGGGGAAATTGCAGGAAAGTAGAGTTTAACGTCTATAGACTGCACTAAACCAAATGAAACGAATATATAATTTTTGTAATAGAGATAGTTAACTGGGAAAATTTTTTTGTGTATGTAGGAGCCTCGCCTCCCCCCCTGGGGGGGGGGGAAGTCCCCCCTCGAGGGGAGTAAATTTTCATGATGGTATCTTTCAAAAGAGCTCGCCAATACCTTTAAAACGAATGGTTGAACCATCGATCTGCGATAATTTAAAACAAAGTTATCGATTTTTTTTTAACGAAAAAAAAACTTAGAAAAAAAATCGTACTTTTTTTTTTTTTTTTAATTTTGAGAATAAAATGGACTTTTTTTTTGGATATTTGGTGTTATACTACTTCTCTAATGTGGAAATCGTCTGCATTATCATGAAAGATAATTTTTTTAAATAATAATTTTAATAAATTATTTTTTAAAAACAGACTTATTTTTTAATAACCGAATTAAATTCTATATAAATGTAGGTGCATTAATGAAACGGGGGGTTGAGGGGCGCGGTAGCCCCCCTCACACAGAACTAATTATCATATAAAACTCTTCAGAAGCCTAATATGAAGTGTTTAATACAGGTTTACATAACAGTACTCGTTATCTTACCTTTTAATATGCAACCTGTATTTATAGTATTAAATTTCAGGGTAAGAGAAAGTCGTGTGAGTGACACACCAGATTATTTCGACTGTAAATCAACCGTCTGTATCACGTTTGCTGGCTGAAAAAAGTCAATTGGTTTAGGACACATTTTCTAAATGTATCTCTTCTTATGCAGTCTGTTTGGTAATCGGTATATAAGAGTGTCATTATAAAATGCCGTCAATAATTTAGGTGTATGTTTGTACATGTGTTTATAAAATTAGGCAGTTTTCACTATATTCCATATATGTCGTGCAGTATGAGGATGCATTGATATTTCTCTCCAATCTTCAATAGCTTTACAATGCTTAAATACTTTTCTGATATTATATTTTAAAAGTTGAACATCTTTCATTAAATAGTTGCGAATTGCGAAATTATATTTTAATTACTTATTTGATAATAAATTTTTATTAGCACTTTATAAAGATCTGTTCTGATTACTTGTGAATATTTTAATACCTATTTTAAATATTTTTTCCTTTTTTCCCTTTTAACCCTTTCAGGACCATAAGATTTCCAAGACTAAATATGCCAATACAACACAATATTTTAGCTATTGTGGGTGTAAAGTAAGAGAATATCACCAGAAAAACATAGCAGGGTGTATAGGTTTCCTATAATTTCATGGGAAATATTTTCCCTATGGACCATAAAAGTAAATAGACGAAGAGTTAGGTTTATTATATCGGTATTTTATTTATTGCTTTGTAATACAAATTTATTGCTTTGTAATATAAAAATTGTCAGAAAAGTAAAATAAATAGCTAGTTATGGTATTCTACGAAACAATTTCGTTTACTTGTGAAGCACAAGTGGACATTGCACATAACACATTTATTATGTGTCCTATTTTCTATACGTTTTTTTTATTCGTTCAGAAACACATTTGCTGCCTTGGACATACGTTTTATTTTGACATTCAGTAAAAAAAATATCGATTCAATAATAATTGAACAATCGATAACGATTTTTGTAGAAGGGAAAAATATTTCCCTTGGGCGTGAAAGGGTTAATTATTATTTTAAAATAATTATTTTTCTTTTTATTGATTTTATAAAGAGGTCTTAAAAATTTGTAATAATGTTAGTTTGTTTTACATTATTCTGATGTAAATAGGCACGCGGTATTTATTTATTTTTTTTTTGTCCGATTACTGAAATGAAATAATTTCCTTGTCCGAATTTCCGAAGGAAATTTTTAAAATCGTCCGAAGGACCTGTGTTACAATTTTTGCTTTTTTAATAGGTTTGTCTTCGAACCTAAAAATGTCATTTTTCATTAATCAATTCATAAAAAATGCTTTTTTTTGTGGCCGTAAATAAAATGGGGTACTTTATGATTTATTGCCTAAATCGGAAATATTTCGCCGCTGATATAGATAAAGGAAAAGAAATAGAGAAAAAAAGAATGCGATAATCGTGTCTAAAGAGACAAAAGAGACAATATATCACTAGTAATAATAATAATAATAATAATAAAATTTGGTGTGAAACAGCCACACGACTTCCATTACCCACTATAACATGTATTATATGCACTCTTTGAAGGTAATGTGATCAGAAGACATAAAATTGACCTAAAAAATTAATATCAATACACCTAAAAATTTTCCGGTAAGATAAAGCTGATACACGAGTAAAGATATATAAAACATATTTACATAGCACGTTAAAAAATAAGAAAAGAGAGAAAAAAAAAAAAAAAACTGGTGTCAAACAACCACACGACTTCCATTACCCACTATTACACGTAATATATGCATTTTTTGGAGATAATGTGATTAGAAGGCATAAAAGTGACCTAACGAAGTAGACACTTAAAAACTTTCCGGTAAGAGAAATTTTATACACGTGTAAAGACATATAAAACAGAGTTTACATAGCGAGTTTAAAAAAAAAAAAAAAAAAGAAAAAAAAAGAAAAAATATTGTTAGAGGTATTTTTTGAAACATCAATTTCCGAGATCTAAAACTAACCTACCCAATGAGGATGGCTGTTAATTTTTCTGTAATGACCCCGTAATATATATAAAAGGATATATATATTACGGAAATATAGGAAAGGATATCTAAAATGAATTTATGTAACGATTTTCTAGAAAATCGTTTGAGCCGTTTTTGAGATACCAACTTTTACCAAAAAATGGCATACACAATTATTGACAGGAAAACAATAATTACATACAAAAGAATATTCAAAAGGGAGTTAATATGGCGATTTTGAAGAAAATCCGTAAAACCGTTTTTAAAGAAACACTCTTGCGAGACCTGAAATTGAGATATTTATACACGATGCCTATCAATTTTCCTGAACTAACCAACTCTATTATTTAAAAGGACATCTAATAGAGTGTCTATATAGCAACTTTGAAGCAAATCGATAGAATAGTTTCTGAGATACGGACTTACGGTTCTACTTCCGTTTTCCAATGTCCCCCTTCCGCTATTTCCAATTTTCACCAAAATTTGGACATTTCTTCTGTGCACCAGACCTGTCTCAATTCTAAAGTTTCGTAGTTCTATCTTTAATAGTTTCGAAGATATGATAGCCATAAGATTCCCCATATACATACATGCACACACATACAGTGATCAATTGCCAAAAACTACTTTTTTGGACTCAGAAGACCTTAAAACATGTAAATCAGGTGAAAACTCAATATCGAATTTTTCGACCGAATATAATATTTCCATTGCCTATGGTAATCGGGTTGCTGTGTTACACAGTTTACTGCGTTACATCATGAATAAATCAGAATGGTGACCAATATCCAGTTTTATAAACATATATCTTAACTCCCTTACTTACAAAAACTACTTACCTATCAATATGTTAAATTTGCAAAAACTTTTACATATTTAAAAATAGAAATTAACTGTTTTATTGACTTGTAGTAAAATATGTTTAACAGAAGTCTCCTATTTTTGAGGAAAAACTTCGAAAGCTAGATGTAAAAAGGGGGGGGGGAGGGAATGCTATGTTTCTTACATGCATCATAATTATTACTTCTGGCATTATTTTCATTAACCGAAGCTTTCTGTAGATAATCGGACTCAAAACCACGGAGTAAAATATTTTTCACATATTTGCTTACAATTAAACAGAGAAATAAAAGTTTGTAATGTACAAAATAGTGTTGTCGTACTAAATTCCGTCAGATAAGTTGCCAATTTTCGTTATTTAATCGCCACGTGACGAGTGACGAATGGATATTTTCAGGTCTAGGTTCCTGTTACACAAATTAGTAATGCTATTAATATAATTTTATTTAGCAACATATGCTATTGTGAAAATGAATAACGTAAGTTGATTTTAAAGTGTTCTGAAAATAATTACAACGAGAACGAAAAATCATGTGCTACACATTGATTATTAACACTTTCCAACTGTACGTACTTGTTGTATCATCTACCTTTCAGTGTTCTTTGACTACGTTATAACACAAAGGACAAACGAAAAGATTGAAAGGCAAATAGATAGACTAACTGAATTCAAAATCACTCTTAAACATTGTATTTATTGGAAATTGTTAAAAATGATTAATAATAATAATAAAAAAAAATTGCAGCCCTTGGATTCTAATTGCAGCCCTTAATGTACCTGATTATTTTAGTGTAGCCCTATAAATCTGAATGTTAAGCGTATCATATTATACAAAATATTATTTTTGCATATTAACAATAAATGTCAGTTTCTTTATGATTTTTACAGTGGAAAGTTATCTAAATGTGATTTATAAAAATGTCTGTTCTAAAACGCAATGCACTGGGACTTTTTTGGGTGTCCTTGTATACAAACCAGTAGTACAGGACCTATTAACGCCATTTTAAATAGAGAACATTCCGTAACGAACTTGAATAACATTTGTCATTTTTTAAAAATTCTGAAAATATTTACGAATGCTGGGGGTGGGCAGACAGACAGATAGACAGATGCATAGTCGGACAGACAAATACACAAACTGGATTCATATTCACACTTAAAAATTGTTAGAAAGTGTTAAAAACGCTTAGTGTAAACGAAAATGCAATTCCAGCAAATTTCCAGAAATAGACTTTAATGCAACTGAATATTTTTGTGTTGCTCTGTAAACCTAATTATAATCATACTGTATTCTATAGAAAGCATTCTTTTGTGACAATGAGTAACATGTTTCAATTTCATTAAGATTTGTGCAAGAAGTTATTAAAATTCGGTTTATAGAAATATCTCTCACAGAACACAATGCCTTGGAGTACTTTCGGGTGTCGCTGTAGACAAACCAGTGGATGTATTTACTCCATTTTCAATAGAAAGCATCCAATAGTGAACTTGATTAACGTATTTCAATTTCATTAAGATTTGTGTAAAGAAAAGGTATTAAAGTAGGTTTATAGAAATATATTTCATAGAACACAGCGCTTTGGCATACTTTCGGGTATCCCTGTACACAAACCACTCGTGGTATTCACTCTGTTTTCAATAAGGAACATACGATAGTAAACTTGAGTAACATATGTCAGTTTCAAGAAATTGCATGAATATTTAGGGGAGTTAGAGCGCGGAAAAGACAGTCAGATAGACGGACAGACAAACTGAAGTCATTAACACTTTTCAACCTTATTGGACAGCGTTAATAAAAATAAGAGCTTTAACAAGCAGACAAATTAGCAATTTATAAACTCCTTTTTAACATTTTCCAACAAGGTTGAAAAGTGTTAATGACTTCGTTTTGTCTGTCTGTGCGCGCTCATGTCGTACAGGTCGCGCTTGCTCCTTTGGTATGCTGTTTGCCTAACTCTCGTAAAGATTCGTGGAATTTCTTGAAACTGATATATGTTATTCAAGTTCACTATCGGATGTTTCCTATTGAAAGTGGTATGAATACCTTTATAGGTTTGTGTATAGGGACACCCGGAAGTATTCCAATGCATTGTGTTCTACTCGTATGAGAGGTATTTCTATAAACCAAATTTTAATATCGTTACTTTACACAAACGTTAATGAAATTGAAATATGTTATTCAAGTCCACTATCGGATGTTTCCTATTGAAAATTAAATAAATACCATCAGTGGTTTGTATACAGGGACAACCGAAAGTATTCCAAAGCATTGTGTTTTATGAGAGGTATTTCTATAAACCATATTTTAATACCTTTACACAAACTTTAATAAAATTGAAATAAGTTATTCAAGTTCACTAACAGATATTTTTTCTAGAAAATGGAGTAAATACCTAAATACCATCACTGGTTTATGTAAAGAGACACCCGAAAATATTTCGAAGCATTGTGTTCTGTTAGACCAAATTTTAATAACTTTATTTCGCACAAATCTTAATGAAATTGAAATATGTTAATCATTGTCACAAAAGATGCTTTCTATAGAATATAGTAAGATTAGCAATAGATTTACAGGGCCACATAAAAATAATCAGTTACATTAAAAGCTATTATTGGAAATTTGCTGGAATTGCATTTTTCTTTACATTAAGCGTTTTTGACACTTTCTAACAATTTTTAAGTGTGAATATGATTTCAATTTGTGTACCTGTCAGTCTGACTATCCATGTATCTATCTGACTGTCTGCTCGTCCCCGGCGTCCGTAAATATTTTCAGAAAAAAAAAAAAAAAAAAAAAAGCATGTTATTCAAGTTCACTATGGAATATTCCCTATTTAAAATGGCATTAAAGGTTCTGTAAAAATGATTTGCGTACAAAGATTCCCCCCCCCCCCCCAATAAATAAATAAATAAATAAATAAAAATAAATAAATAAAATAAATAAATAAAATAAAAATAAAATAAATAAAAAATAAAATAAAATTAATAAATAAATAAAAATTAATTAATTTAAAAAATGCCAGTACGTTGCGTTTTAGGACAGATATTTTTATAAATCACATTTAAATAACTTTTTTACTGTAAAGATCATAAAGAAATTGACATTTATTATTAATATGCTAAAAGAATGTTTTGTATAGAATATGATATGGTTGACTTTTAGATTTACAGGGCTATACTAAAATATTCAGATACATTAAGGGCTGAAAGTAGTAGCTAAGGGCTGTATTTTCTTTTTGCATTAAGTATTTGTAACACTTTTCAACAATGTTAAAGAGTGATTATGAATTCAGTTAGTCTATCTCTCTGTCCTTCTGTCTGTCCGTTTTGTGATAACGTAGGTAAAGAACATTGAAAGTTATACAAGTACGCAGAGTTGGAAAGTGTAAATAATCAATGCGTACCGCATTTTTCCTTCTTGTTTAACAGCACAAGGTGTCCATAGAAGGTCTGACACATTTTGATGTTCAGTATTTCATAAAATAATAAAAAATAATGAAGTTATAAACAAACTTATATAGTATTTATGCATAGACTAGCTCATATATTTTCTTTATAGTGTAAACGTTTCTACTAAAAAAAAATTATTTTCTGTTTGAATATATTGTCTTTTGTAAACATTGTCTGAGAGCGTTATTAATTGTATGTTTCTCTCTTTTGTTTTTGGCAACGATTAGAATATGATGTTATGTTTACTTCTGATGTGTTTGTTCGATGTTCGACGTTTCATTCGATGTGATTAATCGCCACAATGTGTACCTATGGAGATCTGAAAGCCCCCACGAATATAATCAGTTACAAAGGCTCCCCCATAGGTAGTGGGTGCATTTGTATGTGGCCATGTCCTTGGTCCTTTTTTTTTCACTGAAAATACATTTAAATCTATCATTTACTTAGACATGTGGAAAAACATCGTATGTCCAAGTCGAAGAGCTTCAGCCACATGTCTTTTTGCAACAAAATGGTGCACCATCTCACTGGGGATACCATCATTCGTAGCCCTTTGAATGACCATTTCACAAGGAGATAGTTTGAGAAAGGTGGCTTATTTCCTTGGCTATCCATATCACCTGATAAAACATCGCTGGATTTTTTTCTTATGGAATTGTAAAAGACATTGTTTACAGGAGGAAAGTGTCAAATGTAGATGACTTAAAAGCCATGATTACAATTATAATAGCCACTGTGAATGCCGGCATGTTTGATCATACCTGGTGTGAAATGGACTACCGTCTGTTCTTCATGTCTATTCTCCATGTCACAATAGGCGCACATGGTGAAATTAATTGAAAAAGGCCATAAGTTTTTTCGAATCTATCTAACCATTAATGTTATTCATTTTTATTTTTATTCACTATTTTATGAATTATCAAACATCAAAATGTGTCAGACCTTTTAATAGACACCCTATATTAAAAAAGGTGTGCCATCACTCCATTCTACTGCTTCTGGCAAAATAAAATTCTTCTAACAAAAATTTATAAGCATATAATTTGACAGTTATTTCGATTTCACCTGAACTTTATAATACAATACGGCTAATATATGTTAGATTAAACAAATAAATCAATTGGAAATAGAAGAATACTCATTTTCACAGATTTTCTAAATCAAGGTAACGACTTTGAGACAATCTAAATAGAAGTTTTATGCGATGTGATATTGTCTTCTTCATAGGTAGAAATGATTTAGTTGACTTCTTATTCCCTATGCTAAGATTCTTTGTTCGTTTTAGCATATTTTCCCTTTTTATTCCTTGAATGAATAGTGGAGAAAATTTATTTATTGGCAGTGATACAGAAAGACCTGTACCGGAGATCCTTGCTTGCCCTTCAGACTGTCAGATTTTTATGACTGAATGTAGTGTGTGAGTGTGCTGCGTATTATATGAAAGAGATACTTCCATTTTTCTCTCGCCATCAATTTGACAAGAGAAACATCGTTAGTTTTATCTTTGTTTTCTACGGAACGACGACGTTTTTTAAGGTTTGGGACAATAGCATTTTTTCTTCCTCTCTTAATACTTGTGATTCAAAGACTTGCGCATTCAAAAGTATATATCAAGTCATGACGCATTTATGGAGATAACTTCAAATGTAACCTTCAAGTTTAATATCTGCCTAGAAATAAACTTTGAAATGTAAGAAAAAGTCTAGAGTGCTCCACTTGATTTTCCGTACATTTTAAATTTCATCGGTGCATTAGTGTTTAAGAAATCGTGTCCACCGAATTAAAAGATAGTAGTACATATTTGCAGGGGCCGTACTCTCCGCCCTTTTTTCAGGACACTCGAAAATGAGAAATTTTCAAATACATTACTATCACTAATTTTATAAAATAATCTCTACCCTGTACAACCATGACACATCACTATAAATATATCAAAAGTATTTCTATATTAAATTAGTGGTGGCATAAAAGGAGAAAATTTCTTATCTCTGAGAGTGTCCTGAAAAAAGGGCGGAGAGTACGACCCCTGTATTTGCCAACATACTAATTAATATTCCATAATATTGTTAGTCCTGCCTTCGCTTTCACACCAGTATCTTTTTAGAGTATTTTTCATCTTATTTAATCGTAATTGCATTTGGTGAATATTACTCTAAAAATTTACTGGTGTGAGAAAAAGGGCGGGACTAACAACACTACGGAATATTAATTAGGATACAATATATTAAAATCACGCAATCAACTGATTGGGAAGAAAAGCATATTTATTGAAATTTATTTTTCCAATTGAGTGAAAATAATTTGTAAGTCAAAGATCTGGGGTTCGACTCCCGGTCCAGGCATTATTTTCACTCAGTTTGAAAAATAAATTTCATTAATTAGGATGTTGGCAAGTATGGTAGTATTTAAAAGCGATTAAAGTTAACTACAAATAAAACGAACCTTATGAGGGAAATCTCCAAAAGCTCTCTCTCCTAGACTTTTACTCCATGGACAAGAAACTTTGGGAAAATGTTATAGACATACATTGTACTATTAAATTAATTTTATTTATTTTTTAAACCCATGTTAACCTCTTAATTCTCTATCTACCACACTACTTTAAAGTACCATTAGTTTAAAAATCGTATAAAATCGAATTTTATGGAAGAAATTTCAAAGGTATTTATAAAAATAGAACGTACACATATGTATCTCACTTTAACCTCATTGCTACCTGTAGCCGTTTTTGTTACATAAAATATTTTATAGAGGGCTGTTATTATTCTTGCTTGATATTTTCTCCTAGATCTTTGCGTGTGTTATAATTAATTTCTATATTACCTCAAGAATCTCTCATCAATCTTAGAAAAAGTACAAACAATGTAAAAAAGTAAATACGATTTTACACTTTTTACTTTCCGAACACTATAGTGATGAAAGTATTGTAATCATGTCAAAAATCCGAATTGGAGATTTTGATGTTTCTATACACTTCGATGTCCCCTGAGTCCGTTTCCACTATTTTTACGATGATGTATGTATGTGTGTGTATGTATGTGTGTAAGTATGTGTGTACAGTCGGTAACAAAAGTGTCCGAATACTAGCAAAAATTCCTATATAAAAAAGGTACACTTCATACGGTTCTGTTAAATAAATCCTTATATCGAATCATGCTCTTATACTGACTAAGAACAGAATTCGACAAGGATTTATTTAACAAAACCGTATGAAGTGTACCTTTTTTACATAGGAATTTTTGCTAGTGTTCGGACACTTTTGTTACCGATGTATGTCTGTGAGTGAACACGCTAGCGTCTAAACGCTTTGTTAGAATAAGCTGAAAGTTGGTACGTATATTGTAAGTCACCATAGTACGAACCCTATTGATTTTGGTGAATCTAGCACTTACAGTTTTTTTACTGGGACACCATGAAAAATTCTTTATCATTATGGCCTATGGGGCCAAATTTTTAAAAGTGCGATAGCGTCTAAACGCTTTATTAATCTGAGCCAAAAAATTGTACACATGTTATAGGTCACAGTTGCACCAACTGTATAGATTTTGGTGAATTTAGTACTAACAGTTTATTTACAGGGACACAAAGAAAAATTCTTTATCATTATGGCCTATGGGACCAAATTTTTAAAAGTGCGATAGTATCTAAACGCCTTATTCAATTGAGCTGAAAATTTATATGAATATTATAAATCACTGCTGCACTAACTATAAGTATTTTGGTGAATCTAGCATGTATAGGTTTTTTACAGGGACACAACGAAAAATTCTTTACCATTATGATCTATGGGCTCAAAGTTCAGTAGCGTTAAATAAAACATCGTGTAATAAATAGAGAAAAATACTCAAACACTCTATTATGGTTTTCTCTCTTTTGTTTGTTTAACAACTCCTCTTTCTTTACTTTATCTACAAAACTGTTAATTACTCAATGTTCGGAAAGTCGAGTGGAGTCACTCCAGATTTTTTAAGGTGTAAACATCTTTTTCGACCTCATTAAAGAACTACCTCACAAAATCCTCATTAATTATAATGATGAGGTGATATCCATAATTTTTATTGCATATATCTTTTATAAATACTTTTAACTAAAAAAAAAATGTTTCAAATACACTTTTATCTGTTTCATAATGCGGTATAGATAAAGAAATAATGAATTAACAACTGAAGCATTAATAACATTAATCTATCAGTTGTAGTATATATATCATTTCCATTACGTTAACTGTAAAAAATAATTTTCTTAATTAAAAGATATCTATTTCTAGTGTTCTAAAACACATTGCTTATTTGACATCATTTAAAAAATTGTTCTGTAGACGAAAATATAAATATACCATCTCTCTCATAATTATCTTTAAAACATTATACAATGACCTGGATTTACGCTGGTCAGTCGAAATCAACAAACTATGTGTATTTCATCTCTATCAACCATTAACGAAACTAAATTTATTTCTGTCTAAAAATTTCTCAACCATATTTAGATTCTATTTAAAAAAATAACAACACATTATCCCAAACTGATTACATGATCTAAAAGTAAACCCCACTTAACGAAGTTTTAACTCTCGCGGGAAAGCTTTATTCATAAATGTGTATGTTTGATAAATATATACTTCATAATGGTTCTGAAAGCGGGGTTTTAAAACTGTTATGTGGTAATTTTGATAAATATAAAGAGATTAAAAATACGGCCACACCTATTTACCAATTACGGTTGCTTAGCGACGATGAGAATAAGTTTTTTAAGGAATATTAAGTCGTAACAGTAAGCTTTGACTTTCTTGATTTTATGATTGCAAAATATCAGGGGTCAGTTGTGCTTATAATCAAGCAGTGATTGGTCATAAAGAAACTAACGACGATTCTTCAAAACTCGAAACTGAAAATAAAATAGTTCAGCGAATTTCAATGCCGATGACTTATTGTGTTCTTAAATTAGAAAGAAGGAGTATCCCCCCTTTTTATTTAAGGATTTCATAGAATCCTAAATTATTTATTTAATGATTAACTTTTGCGTGACTCTGGTCGTAAAGTTAATGATTTTGGGATAACATTGCATGGGCAAGTGAAGGATTGTCCTTGATTGTTCATATTCAAGATCGTTCAACAGGCATAAAATTTCAAGGGAGCATGTTCGTAGATGGCAACCATAACAATTTTATACGGAACTTGCTGGTTATGATCGGCAAAATATAACATTTAAGAGAACGTGAAATCCTAATATAAAAACTGTTATTTTAAGAAAAGGTCAGAGACCTTAAAAGAAAAAAAATGTTTTAAATGCTTTTATTTTAATTTACTTTAAATAATAGTTTTAATTTTAGATTTTCATGTTTTATTAAATGTTACATACAGGTGAATGATGACACTGCGACTATATCCGATTCGAAAGATCGATTGAATCGATTAAATTGCAGTCGATTACGAATTGATATAAATTAATAGATACGTCGAAAATGCAAATGTTAACCCCTGAAAATGCATCTAAAATTTTATTTTTACGAAAAATCGAAAAGTTACATAAAATCAGTTAAATTACAGTCGATAATGAGTCGATTTAAATGGCTGTCCAAGCTAACCAAAAGAAAATGCCAATATTAATCCCTGATAGTTGCATCTACTGTAGAACAACGGTAACAACCATGCAGTCGCCAGCAAAAGTATCCGAGCACTAGATAAAATTTCTATGTAAAAAAAGTACACTTAATTCTGTTTTGTTAAATAAATCCTTGTCGAATCATGTTCTTAGGCTGACTAAAACAGGATTTGACAAGGATTTATTTAACAAGCCAGTATTAAGTGTGCTTTTTTTACATAGGAATTTTTGCTAGTGCTCGGATACTTTTACTGCCGACTGTGTATAAATAAAGAACAACCAGAAAATTGAAATTAAATAATGCATTTATAATATAATTTGAGACTATACCTTTTATTTCTTTTCTTTTTGCAACAATAATAATAATAATAACGATAATCATAGAAACATACTTACATAGTTGGTCAATGAATGGATAAAAGGATGCTAGCAACAGCTAATGAAACCACTGTAGATAAACCGTTACAACTTAAAAATGATGTTGCCTGGAAAAAAAAAAAAAGTTATTTTGATGAAATTCTGGCATATTAATGCACTAAAATACATAATACCTGCTAGATACATGCCAATCAAAAGCGATTATATCCAAAGATGGCTTAGTTCCTAAAGGGATCTACAGTCGGCAGCGCAAAAGTATCCGAGCACTAGCAATAATCCTTGTCTAAAAAAAAAAAAAAAAAAAAAAAAATACACTTAATATTGCTTTGTTAAATAAATCCATGTAGAGTCATGTTCTTAGTCAATCTAAGAACATGATTCGACAAGGATTTATTTAACAAAACAGTATTAAGTGCACCTTTTTTACATCGGAATTATTGGCTAGTGCTCGGATAATTTTGCTGCCGACTATACAGAGTTTTCGCTCATATTGCTGTGAAAGAATATTATCAAAATTCATTCCGCTGATGACCACTGATACGGAAGTATTTGTTAATAATTATTATTTAATTAATGATAACTTCGGCCATATGTATGAAGTTTTTTTTTTATGTACCATTTGGAAAGAAGTAGAATTTCCTTACCAATTTTATTTTTATATGAAAGCATATACCTTAATTTATTTTTCTACACAATTTCCTCCAATATTAAGGCACTTATCGCATCCTCAGAGTTTCAGAGTACTAGTAGTACTCTGAGATAGTACAGTTATTCTGAGATCGCATCGCACAACCAATTTTTGAATCCCCTCTTCATAAAGTCTGCCGCCTGATTGGACACACTGCAACATGGGCGTTTTGACCACATCATCGCTGCTGTAGTGAAGACCACCCAGATGCTTCTTTAAATGCAGGAACAGGTGATAGTCACTGGGCTCTCGATCGGGACTGTACGGATGGTCAGTAATGACAAAAAATTGTCCTTCTTTCTTCATCATGAACATTTGTGTGGTCATTTTTAAAAGCTCTAACCCATTTCCATACAGTTGTTTTTGCTCATAAGGTTTTTTTTTTTCGTACACTTCACAAATCTGATGATGAATTGTAGCCTCTTTCATGTCTTTAGCATTACAAAACGAATCAGCGATTCTTTTTCCCATTCGGTGGGATTTTTAATAGGCGGTTCCATATTAAGTACTCAAAAACAAACGTTAACATGGTCTAATGTTTTCGTAATGGTGTCTCTGACTTGTTGTTTAACAACATTGTTGAACGCACGGAATGTCGCCTGAGCGTAGTCGCACAGGAAACGGTACTTTCTTTTTAAAACATGCCTCGTATTACACACATTTCTGATGGAAATGCTGAATGAACGAAAAGAAAAAATGACAGGATTTGAACTAAGCCCTTTTGATATAATATGCCAGTGCTTTACCAACTCTGGTACCAGGTGGATATCTGATTTAAACCTGTTCACATATATGTACTTCTTCAAATATTTTTAACAATGCAAGTTAATTATTAAACTTTGTTATTTAATTTATAAATGCCATCAAAATCTATAAAATATCTACGATGGTGATCAATAATATACCTACCAACTTTATACTCAATTGAACGACATTATGTTTACTTACATATATACGCATACATTTACGTATGCACATATCACCGTAAAAGGTAACAAAAATGAATTCAGGTAATCTTAAAACATATATATATTATATATACACCAAAATCTCATAGTAAAATTTTTTTATGATTACAATGCATAGTGTATGTTATATTATGATTTCCTTGCATAGTATATTTTCGAGAGTGGGGAAAAAAAAAAAAAAAAAAAAAAAAGAAAAGAAAATGGGAGGGGAATCATTTTCAGAAGTGTTCAATTTACAATGAATGATCATATAATTAGAAATTGTTTTGATTTTGATATTTTTTCTGTTTTCTGAGGATATACTGCATGCAAAATGGTCTTGAACTTCAGACATGCAAATAACAATCTTGGATTTATAAATCTCAGTAACGATTTAGTCCAAAAGTAAAATGAAGAAAAATATAGTTAAGTATCATAATAATCTCTATATCATAAAAAAGCTACAAATGACTTGTAAATTTTACGCATGATTTTATTTTCTATTTACAATATGTTTATTTATTTATTTTTTGTAGGTATAGGATGAATTTTTAGACAGGTATATATATGTGTGTCTATATATATATATTATTCAATAGTATATCATTAAATGTCTCTGTATAACTTAAAAAAACTATTTAAGGTATTAATATATATATATATATATATATATATATATATATATATATATATATATATATATATATATATATATATATTAAAAAAAAGAAAGTGGCGGTTGGGTGGACAGATGTTTGATTAAGGAGGATGTGTGGTATTGTATGGCTGGTTGGTTGAGAGGGTTTATTGTTAAATTAAATATCTAAAAAAATAGAAGGGATTATTGCTATTGCAAGATACGTTATTATTATTATTTTTTTTTTCTGGTCGATATTGTGAATTATGAACTCTTCATACGTAAGATTTAATTGAGTGCATTTTGGCTATTGGTGGTTTCCTATGTTTATATTGTCCAAAATATCCAACTAATAAAAAAATAATTAATTAATAACACTAAAAAACAAATAAAATAATAAATTAACTAAGATAGCCTTGAATTGCTTATCCTTACATGTGTGCTTTTGGGGATTATTGCTTGTGACTGAAACTTTTTACAACTTAACATTTAATTCTTGTTATTAAGATTAAGATTAAGTTTAACAAAAATTAATATCAAAACTGTTTAATTAAGGTGCAACATATTCCCTTAAATCATTAAGATAAAACATCTTCTATTAAATAATACACTTAATAGCAATTGATGTTTAATCCTAAAACATTTTAACTGACTATTACTGTTTATCGAACTCCACGATAGATGGCGCTAGCACACTGTTGTATTAATGTTTGCGGTCCTTAAATTCCTCTCCATGAAAGATTTTAGGTTATTTGATTTAAGAAAAAATTTAAATTCCTCATAAAATCATTAAGTACATTTATAGATAAGAAGTTAAAAAAAAAAAAAAAAAATGCATCTTTAGTATTAACTAAAAATATTCTAATCAATTTTTTTTTTTTTTTTTAACATTAAAAAAAAAAAAAAAAAAAAAAAAAAAAACAGTGAAGCATGAAATTAAAGAACAAAATGTGAAATATTTATGTTGTACAAAGTAAATTATATTAGAGCAATTATATTTTACAAGAACAATGACTTAGATATATCATAATATTATACTATTAATATTGCAGAATTAAAATAAAATTATGTAGTATCGTGATTGAATACAATTGTCATTAATTTTCTTAGTGATATAAGAATAGTCGAGAATGTAGTAATATTCGTAATCTAGGGCGTAAGATTACTTCCGAATTAGCATAGAAAATTATTCTTCATGACTTTCTTTAATTAGCTTCTGATTTTTGGACAAATATTTAACATGCTACAAAGTTGTCAGAAGGAAACTTTATGCTTTTGTCTGAGTTATAGGAAATTTACTTACACACTAAACGCTTGCTCAGAGGAGTCACTTATGCATTTTAAGGATATCTTTTTTCCTTGTTCTACCTTCGATTTATAATAAGGCATGTAAAAATATGGTTAATTGAAAGAGGTGGGTTCAATATTGCACCTATATCCACATTCGATGCTGTTATAAAATTTCAAAATTTATTTCAAGTTGTCGAGAGAATTGCCGGCCACCCCACTCTCTGCAGTAAATTCGATTAAATTTGAGTAACCCTGTATATAATCAGTTTTGAGTAGTCCTCTATATAATATAGACGTCAAGCAATTTTTTTAATTTAACACACACACACAAAGAAAGAAAAAAAAAAGCATGACTTAACTTGATCTGCATTTCAAGCCATTTCCAAACATAGTATTAACATATCAGAATTACGTTGTGTTTACCCTGTAAACGAGTGATATATACTTTTCATAGCATACTCCATGTATATAAAAATATTTTTCTGTGCATATAAAGAACGTGGATTTCATTTCTTTAGTGCAACCTAAAAAGGCTAAACTGTACCAACAGGAAATTTTGCTCTTACACGTAATGCAGTTAAACATTTTTTGTAGGACCGTGAAACCGAATTATTTGTCCAATTTTAATAACAAGTTTCAGTTTTGGGACAAACGACCAGCATTCCAGTGCAGAAAAACGCAGGTCAACCGGACGGCGGTTAGGTTAGCTCTTGAAAATAAGCGATTAGAGAGCATGCCAAAAAATGTAGACCACTTAGCCGGAAAAACATTGCCCAAGGTGCACCACTTGGAACCACTAGTTTAATGGTGGACAGAACCAATAAACAGAGCCTATCTCCATAATTGCTTGGTATTACATGATGATTCCGAAACGGCGGATATTGGCAAGCTACAGAACACAGGTATTATTTTTCTTTTCATTTTGTACTGCATTACCATTGAAAATAAAAAATAAAAATAAATTTAAAGTATCATTTTCATATGATACAGATTTCGAATACCGAGTCAGGACCATAGATCTAGTAATAGTACATAGATTGATCATCGTGGGGGGGAGGGGGGAGGGAAGTGATTCCTTTTCATTCGGAAAAAAAAATGGCCATTTTGCTCTCTATGGCTGTCTTTCGAAAATTGAATACACACGGATAATTTAGAAAATAAAATTTATAAATCATTTATGCACTAAAGGGGAATGAAAAACTCCAGATACATTTTCAAATTCATTTTTCTTTCTTTTTTTTTTTTTTAGCTCTATTCGTTTATTTGTAAGTTCTATTAGTTAGTAAACTCTATTAGTTTCGTTAACATTTAAAGTAAACTTTTTTTTATATATTACAACAAGAGTGCTTTACCTCCGCCACTGCTAAATACATTTAAAAGATTTTTGAAAATTCCGTAATACTTACTAATACAAAATATTAAAAAATATTAAAATTTAAAAAAGTATTCCATCAAATATGAAGACAGTGATTATTTTATGTTACTAACAAAGCAACTGATTATAAAAATTATATTTTTCACAAATTAATCCAATATAACTTACTTATGAAAACTTATCCCATTTCCTTTCATGTATTTTTAAAATAATTAAAAGCCATGCAGTATTTCGACATTTTAATATATTCTATTCCATTACTATTTCTGACTTTTATACTTTTTTTCGGCATCACAAATCTTTGCTCGATAACATAGGGATGATAGATCTATATAAATTACTATAACTATGAGTAGAACTTCCTGATATTATTTTTTCTTGAGTTATGTTGATACAGACAGACACACAGATCAACCAATAACAACTCGAATTTCTGATTCAGGAAACCTAAAAAAATGCAAGTAATCAAAATTCCAATTTCAAAAATTCGATCCAAAAACAAAAATTTCTTTTCTATATAAGGGTAAAAAAAAAAAAAAAAAAGAAAGAAAGAAAAAACCTTCTTTCTTTTTTGCATCATAGAATAATGAAGTATAAAATGAAAGAAGAAAATTTGTTGTACAGAGTAAATTTTATTGGAGCAATTATATTTTACAAGAACAATGACTAGGATATATCATACAGGTCGTCATTAATTTTTCTATTAATAAACGAGTGGTTGAATATGAAGTGCAATTCATAATCTAAGGCGAAATATTTCTTCCGAATTAGCATTAAAAAACGATCGTGCATAACTTTGTTTAATTACAATTTTAGGACTGATGTTTAACATGCTACGAAGTTTTCAGGAGGAGATGCTTTTGTCTGAGTCATTGGAAATTTACTCACGCACAAAACGTTTGTTCAGACGGGTCGGTTATATGTTTTAAGGATCTCTTTTGTACTTGTTCTCTCTTTGATTTATAATAAGACATGCAAAAAACTAGTTGACAGATAATTGGTACTTCGTGATTTTTATCTTGCTTGATTGTAGAGTCGTGTAAGGTTTCAGAACCATGTTGGTATTTTGAGAAGTCGTTAAAAATGAATAATAGCTGAAATAAAAAATATAATAATTGGAACACAGATATCAAAATATTGCTGTTTGGTTAATTGTTAAGGCTAAGGGGATTTTCTTTGCGAAGTGCATTAATTCATATTAACCAGATGAGGGACGGCCAACCCGTGACCCTCGGACTGCATGCTGGAGGTCTGCACAGGCCGGGCTTACGGCCCGAGCCCGAGCCCGGCCCGGCCCTCGGGCCGGGTTCTGGCCGAATTTTTCAATCTGTTCTTAGGCCGGGCCGGGCTCAGTGTTTTTGCGTATACTCGGACCGGGCCGGGACTGAATGAAATTTTTTCCGGGCCGTGTCGACCCGAATCTTTTTCTAGTTTCATCATTAATCAACGAAAAAGGAAAATGATAAAATATTTCTTCAGTCATTTATTTCACATAATTTTACAGGCTGGTATATCACATAAAATTTTATTTTGTTAAAAAATGTCTGTAACTTCAATTTAATTGCTTATCAGTCTGTCTGTTCGCGATCTTATTTTCCGCAAATATTTTAGCATGTCTAGAAATTAATATATTTTATTTCAAGTAATATTAAATGGTTTCCTATTCAAAATTGTATGCATGTCACTACTAGTTTGCGCACATGTTCAAACAAAGGAAATGAGATACGTTACTGTGTATAAGGCATTGTGCCTTATGGTCTGTAGAGTTTAGGTGGTATGAAGGCTATAAAAATCCTTCCACTGTAACTTTTTCTTTAAACTCCTTTTTCTTTTCTCCAGTGCACTGAATGGGAGTAGCATCATTTTTAGCATGTACAAAAGCCTCTTTACTACAGAATATGGTTCGATTACCATAAAAATTTTGTTTACCGGATCACATGAAAGATTCGTATGCATTATGGTACATAAGAGGAAATGGTTGAACGTGCATTTTTAGTAGTAATAACCATTTTAAATACCGTCCGATATTGTTTGATGAGTGTTAATATTTTCGATTTGACTTTCTGTCTGTCTTTGTGCCTTCTGTACGTCTGTAATAATGAACTTTTGTTTATATATAATTATCTTGTAAAAGTTCAGCAGTTTTGTTAAAGAAGTGTCTATTGCTTCGCTATATAAAACCTCTGCAAAACACATACTAAAAATCTTTTTCATAGAAAGGCATGTATTTTTTTTTTTTGAATCGGGCCTGATTTTATCGTTTTTTGTCTGGGCCGAGCTGGGCCGTACACTGACAAAAAATAAACGGACCGGGCCGGGCCGAATTTTTCAATTTCATACCGGGCCGGGCCTCAAAATTCCGGCCCGTGCAGACTTCTACTGCATGCAGCTGACCGTATAATGTATTACGGCCCGCGACAAAGTTCAGAGATTTTATATTTTTTTATTTTATGCTCAACGCAGCAAAAATATTAATAAATCCACTGAGTAAAAATGATTAAAATGAAACATAAAAACGAAACTGTAACAAGAGAGAAAAATCATACGATTCGTACAATTTATAAAACACTTTCGAATTATTTAATTATAGAGAAAGAAACCTTACAAAATCTATTTTTTTAGCTTATTTAAAAAAAAAAGAAGCATGTGATATTAACTTTTGCGTGGCCTGGCATATTGTTTAAAAATAGCATGCCTATTATACAGCATACAAAGTTTAGCTTTCTTTTCTGTCCCACTACCGATTTTCGCCCAAAAATTGGGCTCATCTATATACTGGGCATACTATAAAAACTCATCTATATACTGGGCACTAACAAATGCACGCGAAAAGGCATCTAGAAGGGAGTTATAATATAAGGAGTTTGAAAAAAATCAGTAGAACTGTTTTCTTCTGTGACCTAAAACTAACCTATCTAGTAAGAACGTTTATCAGTTTTCCTGTAGTAACCAATTAATATATACCAGAGGATATCTAAGAGGAGGTTTTATTTAACAAATATGAAGGCCTGTTTCAAGCATAGATATAGTAATATATATAGATCTATCATCCCCATGTTATCGAGCAAAAAATTTTGATGCCGAAAAAAAGTTCTAAAATCAGCCATTAGAGAGTATTGAAAAAAAGAATAAAAAGAAAAATGAATTTGAAACTGTACCTGGAATTTTTCATTCACCTTTAGTAAATAAATTATTCATAAATTTTATTTACTAAATTGTCCGTTTGTATTCCTGTGTGTGATTTACTCGGGAAAAGGCAGCCATTACAGTGACTTTTCCCGAAAAAAAAGATATCACTTTTTCCCTCTCGCTGATCAATCTATGTCTTACTATATCTATGGTTTCAAGATACCAACTTTTTGTTCCATCTCCAGCTTTCCAATTTTTTCTCAAACTTAGCAAATTAGTCTGAAAACTGGATCGATTATAAAATTTCGTTCTATATTTTTCCGTTTTGGATACATGATAGTAGGAATATTTGCCCCCCCCCCCCCCATATACATATAACATACACACATACGCACGCGCGTAATAACCAGTTTTTAGTACGCTTTTATTAGCTTCACCTGTATGTATGTTTGTATGTTTGTAACCGCTCTGGGAGCAAACAAAAAATCTATATTGTAAAAAAAGACTTTCCCTACGTGAACGCTGTGGCTGTGAGGTAAAGCTCCGGGCTACGAACCTAAAGGTCTAACGTTCGAGCTCAGTCAGGGGAGATTTTTTAAAAATGGTTTTTGTTTAATTCTAAATTATTTAATTAAAGATTAACTAAGATTTAATTAAGTGTATGTAAATAGTATGGTGTGTCACTCACACGATTTTCTCTTACCCTGCATTTTAATGCTAAGATAGATATTTTGTGCTTTTTAGCTCACATTTCTATAAAAGTGTGTTCTTTAATTTTTTTTAAAGTATCATTTTATTAAAAACTAGCTGACCCGTCCGGCTTCGCACTGATGAACAAATTTTAGTTAAAGATGGATTGATATGTAAAAAATCAAGAAATCTATCAGTTTATATGTTATAGTCAGGCAATATTATTAACTGGAAAGTCAAAATATAATTTTACAATTATTTTTTTTAATTAGTTGTTAAATGTTGGCAATTTTTACTTAATGCTATTTATTTATTTATTTATTTATTTCATAAAAAGAAACATTTCTTTACTCATGAATAAAAAAATATTGAAAAATAAACCTATGACATGAAAATGTTTTTGATAAAATTGACGTCATAATAGCTTTAATTATTATTTATTTGTTCATTTCGCAAATATATTTAATTATTTCCATAATTGATTATTATTTTAATAATGTATATTAAAGGAGAAATCAATAATATGAAACAATATTCGTACAATATATACTATTACAGAATCTGGTGTGAAACAACCACACGACTTCCATTACCCACTATTACACGCAATATATACAATTTTTTTTGGAGATATTACTTGCATTTTTTGAGATTTTCGAGTAAGAGAAACTTGATACACGTATAAAGACACATACAACAGAGTTTGCATAGCGAGTTAAAAAATAAGGGGAAAAAAATAGATAGTTATTTTTTTAAACACGAATTTCCGAGATCTAAAACTGAACTACCTAATCAGGATGACCGTTAATATTCCTGTAATAAGCACGTAATACTTGAGAAAGGATATCTAAATTGGATTAAAGAAAAAATTTTCAAGAATACGTTAGAGCCGTTTTTGAGATACCAACTTTTACCAAAACTTAGCATACTCAATTATTGACCTAAAAACAATAATTACATACAAAAGGATATTTAATAGGAAGTTAACATGGCGAGTTTGAAAAAAATCCGTACAGGCGTTTTTAAAGGAACGCACTTGCGAAGTCTGAAATTGAGCTGTTTATCGAGGACGCCTATCAATTTTCCTGAACTAAGCAACTTTTCAATCGAAAGGGCATCTAATATATTATTTATACAGCAACTTTGAAGAAAATCATTAGAGGTGTTTTTGAATATGGGCTTACGGTCCCATTTCTGGTTTTCGATGACCCAATTCCGGTTTTTCAATTTTCACGAAAATTTGGAAAATTTATCTGTACACCAGACCTGAATCACTTGTGAAATTTAGTAGTTCTATTTTTGTTAGTTTTGGAGATATGACAGCCAGAAGATTACACACACACGTGCACATATACACACACACTGACCAATTGCCAAAACCTATACAATACTTCCACTACCTACGGTAGTAGGGTAATTGAAGTAAACACATACATCTCGTATTTACTACGATGATATACAGATTTTCGTATAACATTTTCGATCGCCAAATACAAAAATCGCCAATGACGATAGATATCAAATCTATGCTTTGTTTTCAATTAAAATATTGAAACTTTTAATTAAAAATTTATTTTACCAAAATTTATTATAGCTTCTAGCACTTAGAGAGAGACAGTGTAACTTTTGATTATTGAAAGAAAAAAAAAAAAAAAAAAAAAAAAAAAAAGCAATCGGCTTTTTAGTTCTAGCGATCGTTCTCTACATATGCATATAAACCTTTCTTCTTTTTATATTAGTATAGCTATAGAGCATAGGTATATTAAATAGGTTTCCAATCAACATAATGTAACTCAAATAATTAAATGCTATTTACATTTCAGTAATGGCTGTATGCGCTATGTATATTGAGCTACTTGCCATAACTGTTAGTTGCTAAAAATAGTCGCCAAATAAGTTTAAACATCTCAATACGCAAGCGAAGTGTGATATCACTGACCGCCCATGGATGCAAGAAAAAGATTTTCCATGTTAATCGCTCATTGGATTTTTTTTTTTTTTTTTTAATTCTAGAAGAATTATTTCCCGATTTTAATCCTCATATTTGGGTATAGATATGTATTAGTTATTGTATGCATGCGTTAGATTGAGTTATTTTGCTGTCAAATTGACAAAATTTTAATTTTAAATTTCAAAACTGTCACCCTTGGCGTTTTTTGTATTTGGCGATCAAAAAGTAATACGAAAATATACATGCCAGATGTATATTTTCGTAATATGTATTGTACGAAATATTGTTTCATATTATTCGTTACACTCTTAATGTAAGTTTTTAAAATAACCATGATTTTTGAAAGGAATTAAATTATATTCGCCAGATAATTTGGCGATATTTTTTTTTTTTTTTCTGCCAAGGATGACGGATATCAAATCTATTCCGCTGCAACATATTAGTATATTATATCAGATACTTTATTTAGACATTTGAAAACAAATTTGACTTCAAATTATGATAGAATATTTATCCTTTCCCTTTTAATTAGTTTATTAGTTGGATGTTTATTGTGTAAATATCATCCTTTGAAATGAAATGTTTATGTTTTCAATCGAATATGGAAATTTGCCATTTTTTTTTTCTAGAGTTTTGAAATTTAAAATTCCAATTTTATCAATTTTACAACAAAAACAATTTAATCTAACGGATGCACATGATAACTAATACATATCTATATCCAAATATGGGGATTAAAATGGGGAAATAATTTTCCTCGATCTTTATTATTTTTAACACGCTTATATTAGCTTCACCTGTATGTATGTATGTTTGTAACTTCTCTGGGAGCAAAACGTGATTGCACAAAATCCTTCATATCTCAAACAAAAAACCATTGTGTATGGTTTCCAGAGCTTTTTAAGAAAACGGCTGATGGCTGAGCTACAAAAATTTGCATGGTGGTTCGTAATGACCTCTCCTGATGCACCTCGAAGCCCGATTTTCGAATTTTGTTTTAGTTTTCTTTTAATTAATTAAAAAATTAAAATAAAAACCTTCTAATTACTGATAAATTGGCCATTTAATTTTAATCCTTAATTTAATTGTTGCCAAAAAAAATTATCATTATTTTTTGGACAGAAAAAAAAAAAAAAAATGTGAACAATAAAAATTACATTTATTTAAAATATTTAATATTATTCCTTAATTTAATTGTTGCCAAAAAAATTATCATTATTTTTTCGACAGAAAAAAAAAAAAAAAAAAAAAAACGTGAACAATAAAAATTACATTTATTTAAAATAAGGAAAGTAAATTAAAGCGTGTTCTTTAATTTTTTAAAACTATAATATTATTTTACAAAAAATCCAGTTAACTTTTTATATTATTGTTCGCGTGAAAATATATTTTATTATATGTCTAAAAATAAATTAATTCGTAAATCTTTTTGGCAACAATTATAAATTAAAATAAATAATATTATAAAATAGAATTTCTTATTTTATTTTATTTTATTTATTTATTTATTTTTAAATTCCAATTTCGTTTACACACATCAGTTTAAACCACGGAGTAATAAAGACTCCGTGGTTTAAACATTGATGCTTAGATATTATATCATATCATATCAAATTAAATTATTAGAAAAATAAACACTTTTAATTCTATAATGACGTCAGATTTAACGTGTAAGTTTAACAATTAAAAAAGCTTTATATGAATTTCAATTTAATGCACGTGCAAATATATTTCTTTTCTTTTCACGTCAAGATATTTTAAAAACGAAATGAATATGTAAATGTTTCTTTCATGTTGGCAGCAGCTATTTTTTTTTAATATTTCATTATTTCCATTTCTATTACGGCTTCTATTGGGATTTTAATTAAAATGCTCAGATTTTAAACTAAAATTTATTTTATCAAAATTAAATATAGCCTATAACAATATGGCATACTGTAGCTTTCGGTCAGTGAAAGAAGTTTTTAAATCGGTTCAGTAGTTTCAGAGATTACCCTCCACAAACAAACAATTTTTTGCGCTTTATATAATGATATAGATATAGATTACTTTCTTCGGACTCAGGAGATTTATGAAGCAGCTAAATAAGATGAAAACTCGATATTAAATTTATTTACAAATATGAATATTCCTTCACACAGGTATACATCTAAAAATTTGATTTGGTAATTTTGGTTGATCTTTATGTTTTTTGGTGTGCTGAAACCGAAAATGAAGGCAGTTTTTCTCTGTCACGTTATACATTTTTGTCAATACAAGGTGTCTACTAACACAATTACTTCCGTGATTCTTCTAGCAATATAATTATATGGTAACTTCTGTAGTATGCTTCCATGATTAATTGTAGTTAATCATGGGAACATACTAGAAGCTACCGAAAATGAAGAAACTGTAACGGTAGGTACCCTGTATAGACAAAAATTTATACGTGATCGAGAAAATATGGCTTCATTTTCGGTTTCAGCACACCAAAAGTCATATGTATAATCTAAAATTTTCGAATCAAATTTTGCCAACATTATTTTCATAAATCTGTGTTATCAATAGCAGTCGGATAATGGAAGTAATAATAATCCGTTTCTATCATTTTTTCTTTTCATAATCTGTCTTGTGAAATACTCGATAAGGAAATATTTTTCTCTCAAATCAAATAAGTAACGCGATTAATAAAAAAGTAGTTTAGAAATTCCTCACACATTTCTGATGCAAAAACTTTGAATAAAATCCGTTTTTGAATGATAGTGTTATAGTTTAATAAATATTAATAATTTCATAATTTAATTATACAGTAGGTAGTAGGGGAGGACGGGGCACAGTGGACCAACCCTATTCAAATCTATTAATATTCAACTCTTTTAGTTCATATGGATACACATGTATGGCAGAATAGTACTAGTTGTATGCAGCAAAAAAAAAAAAAAAAAAAAAAAAAATCACATGGGAAATAGTAATATATCCCTTCTGAGCAGTTTTTATGTTTTGAGGTGCTCAAAGTAGTTTTTTCACATTGAAGTTTTTAAAATTTTATAGAGATTGAACTAGTGACTGTAAATACTATATAGCTGTTAAAGGAAGGCAATATATTGCTGTTTTTAAATTCCTAAAAATTATTAGCATATTTATAGTCTATATATTATTTTATTATTATTATTTGTTTTACTCTGACACGGGGCACAGTGGACCACCTTCCAGTGTGCCTAAAAGTACAAATTAGATTTAATATATTTGTTTCAGTTAAATTTATAGATACAAATATAATGTAAAGTATATCTCAAAGTAATAAATATCTTAATGTTATCATAAAATAAAAATAATAATAAATTTCTGAAAGAGCAAGTATTTGAATAGTAATATAATTATTGTTAATATCTAAATTTATTAACTATTTGAATTATATAGTATTACTATCTATATATCTGATTTAATAAATAGTAGGAATTATTTATTATTTTTGTTGTTTTTAGAGATCACATGTGAAAAGCAAAAGAAGTAGCTTAATATATTTTATTTAAATTTATCCTACAAATACAATGTAAATTAATTATATCTCAAAATAATTACAAAAATATTAAATATTTGAATAGTAGTATAATATTTATTAATATCTTAATTAAAAAAAATACTTGATTTATATAATATTAATAAAAGAATAAAAAACAATATATATTTAAACTTAATAAATTTTCTTACTGAGATTTGATTTCTTATTTGTTTATTTTAATTTAACTTTGGTTATTTTATTACATGAAAATGCTAAAATTATGTTATTTAGACTAGAATAGTATAAGAAACTAATTTTAGAGAAAAAAAAAAGTAATTTATATTAATTTAATATAATCAAAACAGGTTGGTCCACTGTACTCCGGTGATGGGGCACAGTGTTCCACTTTGTGAGTGCTCACAATTTATTTTTTAATTCATAATGTATTCAAAATATTGTTATAAAAAAATCAAGACATGTTAAGAAGGGCTTAGAGATTGTTTCCTATTTTTTTTTTTTCAAGTACATTGCTTTTTTGTTTTTTGGTGAAAAAAATCCACTGTGCCCCGGTCTCCCCTATGCTTATTTGATGATATTGGATGATGTTGTGGCCATCAAAATTTTTTTTATATATACTATATCATTCGATATAACAGCGCTACCTACCAGTTAACACTGTGAGTGAGATATCAGCCATACGTGACTGACATTGAACTTTCCGTTTAGGCCGCGTCAACCACCGGTGCTTGACAGTGTCAAATATAATATATAGCCGCGTCAACCACCGGTAGCTGACAGTCTAAAATAGGATATAAAACTAAAAAAAAAAAAAAAAAATTACTTTATTTTAAGTAGTTAGGGGTAGGTGCTCCAGTGATTGACATGCTCCAGTAATTGACACCCTCCCCTAAATAATTAATAAATAGGTTAAAAAAAAAAAAAAAAAAAAAAAAAAAAAGCAAGTGTTAACAATTTTAACATTGTATGTCAAACACTGGAGCATAGATTACCTATTACTGGTAAAATGAAAAACTAGCAGTGTCAAACACGGAAACATTGGAGGCCAGTTACTGGTAAAGTGAAAAACTGGCAGTGTCAATTACTGGAACATTGAGTGGGTGTAAAATAAAAATTGATTTAAAAAAATCATAATTATCAAATGTATATATTTTAACATATAAGTAGTTCTGAAAGTCTTTCATACCATATATAATAATTTAAAATTTCCAAAAATTGTTTCTGATGACTAAAACATTACAAACAACAGAAATTGCTCGAAAAGTGTCAATCACTGGAGCACTTACCCTACTGAAAATTTATTTATTTATTACAGGATTATATCATTAAAGAATTTCAATGGATTTTATTGAAACAAGGTAAACATAACGTGCTTCTAAGCAGTTCGCGTGCCCTGACGGGAATTTCCTTAAGAATTCGCGTGGCGCTCAACGTGTTAATACGAACAAATATTTAAACAGAATTTTTACCACATGCAGACAGACAAAGAGATAGATCGATGGACACTATTTAAAACTGGTCAAATCGCGTTTGCAACATCTCAGAATGTGTAAATCAAGGGCCGCGGTAGCCCAGTTGGTAGAGCACCGGCCTCGTAATTGGAAGATTGCGGGTACGGTACTCGAGCCGGCCAAAGACCGTCGTGTACACTAATGGTGGCTGGTGCACGTAAAATCTGTCGTGGCCGCAATGTCCTCCATGTTCCCATAAAAAATTATACTTCTGGGGGTCACCGAAGCGGGAGAGCCATCCCTTCCGTGGAGGATCAAAATTGCGATGGCATGTCTCCGGATAACCTCTAGGGATGAGTCCCAGACCGTCGCCAATTGCTCATCTGCGTAGCACTAGTGCGACGTAAAAACCCAACCAACCAACGTGTAAATCAATCGAAAACTGAAAGTCGAAAATTTCTACGAATCAAATAACATATGAATATAGAAGAAGGTAAAAATGCTTAAAAAACTAATATTACCTTCAACTGTGTTTTAAATGCCTTTTCTCTCAAAATAAAAAATTATCAGAAATATAGATACAAAAAAAAAAAAAAAAAAAAGCAATGAGTCAAGTTTGTAAAGAAAATAAGACTTACACTAGATTTTTCCTCTTTTTTTTCTTCACCTTCTTCCCCTTCTTTTTTTTCTTCACCTTCTTCGCCTTCTTTTTTTTCTTCCTTTTCTTCACCTTTTTTTTTCTAATTGCAAACAAAAGTAATTAATGAGTATAATCACAATTACTTTTCATATATGCATGTATCAAACAAAAATATCTATACATTAATTAAATAATTTTTTTTAATTTAATTTTAATATCATGACACTACTTTTATGAACAAAAGATTTGCTTTAGTGTAAGAACATTTCTATGAATCTTTTGAAAGTGATTAAAAGAGCTATTATGTTGTGACCACCACAAGACTTTCTTCTATATTATCATACATACAGTAAAAATTATTAATTAAAATTATCCTCCACAATGAATGCAGACGATTTTCATCTTAGAGAAGTATAACACTAAATTTCCAAAGAAAATCAATTTTGTTCTGATGTCTGAGAAAATGCAATTTTTAAAAATTAAAAATTAAAGAAATCCATAAATTTGCTTTAAATTATTATAGATCTAGGAGTCGGGCATTTGTATTAAAGGTATTGACGAATTCTTTTAAAAGATACCCATATTGGAAAGTTATACCTCCCGGGGGAACTGCTTTCTAGATTGGGGGGGGGGGGGGGGGAGAGGGGTGCTTCTATATGTATAAAAAAAAATTTCTAGTTTATTATTAACATTGTCAATAATTTTTACTAATTTCAAAATTATTCGTTAAGAATAACTCTCATTATGTACATGTATATGAAATTTTGTCCTATACTGCTATGTTAAAATAAATAAATAAAAGGAAAAGGATAACAGCACTACCTGTTGAGGGATTCATCACTAAATGTAATCAGCACCAGTTTAGGTCGAAGTCCAACTAAATATCAAGTTCGTTGAATTTCATTCATAGTTCGTGAAATACAGCGTTAAAAAAACTGATGTTCACAGAGGCACACATACAGACATTTTCTAAAAATGGTTAAGTGTGTTCAGATTATTTCAAAACATCAAAACATCTCATCCATTAAAAATAGGAGGTTGAAAATTTTCACGAATACAATACTGTCTTCTTATATATATATATATATATATATATATACAGTCGGTAACAAAAGTGTCCGAACACTAGCAAAAATTCCTATGTGAAAACAGTACACTTCATACGGTTTTGTTAAATAAATCCTTGTCAAATCCTGTTTTTAGTCAGTGTAAGAAGATAATTCGATAAGGTTTTATTTAACAAAACCGTATGAAGTGTACTTTTTAACATAGGAATTTTTGCTAGTGTTCGGACACTTTTGTTGCCGACTGTACTTAAAACAATATGGTACATAAGCTCCACCTTATATTTTAAATCAAATTTATCAGTTAAGTAGTAAGTATGATAACATACACTGTTTAAAGAATAATCATTAGTTAATGAATTATATTATAAATATCCATAATGTAATTAATATTCAAATTTTAAAAATCTATTTAGTAACATAAATTTATCTGAACTAAATTATGTAATAAATATATTATTTAATTTCTATAAAAATCCATTACAAGTTGAAAATAATATTGATAAAAATTACTTCCGCGCACTTCCCAGCTTTATATTTTATCGTAATTATATATTCTCCAAAATAATAAAAATTATGATCCGGAGGTCGGCATCTCACAAGGGAATGGGGTGGATGTTACAGTATGTTAGATGGTTTATTATCATAGTCTTTATTATCGTAAATGGGATTTTGGGTTTAACAGTACACACTTTTATCGTTATATTGGTGACATAATTGTAATAATTAATCAAAATTTAAAAGATCTAAAAATCAACTATCCTTTAGACAATTTTTAGTTAATATTAAATCAGAAGGATAACCTATTGATTTAATATTAATTAAAAAATTCTCTGACTCATAATTCTAAAAATTTTCGTAACTTAAAAATTAAATTTGAAAATAATACAATATTAACATATTTATATGATGAACGTAAACATTTTGGTTTTAATGCTAACATGTACTCATTTTAAAACGTGCTTACATACTATATTTATTCTTAGAAATATAATTCTTAATAATTTGTTTAGGATAAAAAATAAATAAATAAAAATAAAAATAAAATAAAATAAAAAAACAATTATCGCAATATAAAAATATAAATAGATTTGTGTATGGTACTATATAAGGCTATAAAAGATATAGTGAGCACAAAGCGGGAACGGGAAAGACACTGCTGAAGGCAGTGGGTGCATGCGCAGATTTGTTTCTTTCTCAGGAACTATTTGAACAATTGAAATAGATTTTTTTTTTCAAAATTGTTTAGTTATAAGGTCGTTCATTTAAATACAGTGATCAAAGATTTAGGCAAAGCTCGCCAATATAGTAAAAAAAGCGAGAACTATAAAATACAGATATCAAAACTAAAATATTTAATAGGTGCCGAGAGACAGCCATCTTTAAAGTCGTAGTTCTTGAATAATAGCAGATTTTGTCGCCCAATAAATACCCAAACTGAAGTGCCTAGGGAAAACATTACGGCAGGCACTAGGAACCCAGACCTGATGCAACACAGGCGGGAAAGACGCTACCGTAGGCAGCGTTTACCCGAAGCGAGGTTTACAGTGATTTCAATGGAATTTTTTTAAACTTTTTATTTATAAAGCAATATAAAAATAGTTATTGAATTCTTTTGAAAACTCAATTAAATATAACGACCAATGAAGCGAGCGAGGCTGCTAGTTCTTAATATATTCAGCATCATAATAAATATGTTTGTTACTTTCTGAACACTATAGTGAGGAAAGTATTGTAATCATGTCAAAAATCCGAATTCGAGATTTTGATGTTTCTATACGTTTCGAGGTCCAACGAGTCCGTTTTCACTATTTTTACGATGAGGTATGTATGTGTGTGTGTATGTATGTATGTATGTATGTATGTATGTGTGTATGTATGTGTGTATGTATGTGTGTATGTATGTGTGTATGTCTGTGAGTGAACACGCTAGCGTCTAAACGCTTTGTTCGAATAAGCTGAAAGTTGGTACGTATATTGTAAGTCACCATAGTACGAACCCTATAGATTTTGGTGAATCTAGCACTTATAGTTTTTTTACAGGGACACAAAGAAAAATTCTTTATCATTATGGCCAAGGGACCAAAATCTTAAAAGTGCGATAGCATCTAAACGCCTTATTCAATTGAGCAAAAACTTTATACACATATTATAGGTCACAGATACTCAATCTGTATAGATTTTGGAGAATCTAGCACTTATAGTTTTTTTTACAGGGACACAAAGAAAAATTCTTTGCCAAATTTTTAAAAGTGTGATAGCGTCTAAACGCCTTATTAATCTCAGCAAAGAATTTGTACACATGTTATAGGTCACATTCGAACCAACTGTATAGATTTTGGTGAATCTAGCACTTACAGTTTTTTTACAGGGACACAAAGAAAAATTCTTTATCTTTATGGCCTATGAGACCAGCGATAGCATCTAAACGCCTCATTCAATTGAGCTGAAAATTTGTATGAGTATTATAAATCACTATTGCACTAACTATAAGCATTTTGGTGAATCTAGCATTTATAGATTTTTACAGGGACACAACGAAAAATTCTTTATCCTTATGATCTAAGGGCTCAAAGTTCAGTAGCGTTAAATAAAACCTCGTGTGATATATGGAGAAATACTCAAACACTCTGTTATGGTTTTCTCTTTTTTGTTTGTTTAACAACTCCTCTATCTTTATTTTATCTACAAAACTGTTAGTTACTCAATGTTCGGAAAGTCGAGTGGAGTCACTCCAGATTTTTTTTTAAGTCTACGTTTAATTTTAGAAGTTTCATTATACTGAAAGTGTTTTTTACCTGAATAAATATTCACATGATTGCCATACTTATCTAAATCAATTATAAATATCAATATCAATATCTTTATAAATATCAATAATGTAATTAATATTCAAACTTATGATTTTAAAAATCTATTTAATAACATACATTTATCTGAACTAAATTATGTAATAAATATATTATTTATTTTTTTTAAAAATCCATTACAAGTTGAAAATTATATTGATACAAATTATTTCCGCGCACTTCCCAGTTCTATATTTTATAGTAATTAAAATATAAAATAGTTTTATATTTTATCGTACTTTATTTTATCGTAATTGTCGTAAAAACTAAAAGAGTTTTTTTTTTTTTTTTTTTACTTGTTGATTTAGTTCATATGAATAACAATATTATAATGAGAGATATATTTAGGTTCTATGAGAAGTTTGTGAAAAACAGTTTTGATGATATTTAAAATTTTAACTGTAACATTCTGGAAATCATCCATTTTAAAATGAAACTATTATTATTATATGAAAAGTTAGAATGAAAATTATGATATATAATTTCTGACCTATGATCATTAAGTTTGATAGCCAGAGGATTACGAATTTGTGCAATATATTCCATGTGATATTCGTTACATTTAGTTAAGCATATAACATTTTAAGTCATACAGAAAATTACCAAATTAAAGGAATTGTTAATTTGTGATTCATCAGTATATGGACAAGGTAGATATCAATTAGAATTACAAGTCTGAAAATGTAGTTTGCGATTGAGGCAGAAAGGTAGGTAATAGTTTGGTGATCCAATTGAAATCCGTATAAATTTTTATGTACCCAGCACGTGAGACCTAGAATTACTATTACTGACCTTTGACATTTTATTTAAAATTTTGCTGAGAACTTTCATATATATCTTTTTTTTTTTTTTTTTTTTTTTTTTTTTTTTTTTTTTAAATAACGAAATTATACAAATATAAATAATCTGGTGTGTCAATCACACGACTTTCACTTACCCTGAAATTTAATACTATAAATACAGGTTGGAGATTAAGAGGTAAGATGACGAGTACTGTTGTGTAAACCTATGTTGAACAATTCAAATTAGGATTCGGAAGAGTTTTATATGATAATTCGTTCTGTGTGAGGGGGAGGGGGCGGCAGCACCCCCCCCCCCCCCCCTCAACCTCCCGTTTCATTAATGCACCTACATTTATATAGAACTTAATTCGGTTATTAAAGAATAATTCTGTTTTTAAAAAATAATTTATTAAAATTATTATTTAAACAAATTATCGTTTATGATAATGCAGACGATTTCCATATTAGAGAAGTAGTATAACACTAAATATCCAAAAAAAAAAAAAAAGTTGAATTTATTGGCAATATTACTTATTATTATTATTATTATATATATATATATATATATATATATATATTTTTTTTTTTTTTTGTTAAAAATGAAAAAAAATCGATAACTTTAATTTAAATTATCGCAGATCGATGGTTCAACCATTCGTTTTAAAGGTATTGGCGAGCTCTTTTGAAAGATACCCATCATGAAAATTTACTCCCCTCGAGGGGGGACTTCCCCCCCAGGGGAGGAGGCGAGGCTCCTGCATACACAAAATTTTTGTCCCAGTTGACTATCTCTATTATATCTCTATGTGCAGTCTGTAGATGTTAAACTCTACTTACCTGCAATTTCTCCCATAGACGTGATGTATTTGAATACTTTTGAGTGTCCCTGTACACGAACCATTTGCTTCATCTCAACGAAAAGCTTACTGTAGCATCCCTATATGATACACATTTATAATACCGAGTTTGTAATTTCTGATACTATTTGTTCTTGAGGTATGGTGATAACAGACACACAGACAGACAGACACACAGGCAGACACACAGACCATTCGCTTAAAACATGATTTTCTTATTTAGGGGACCTCAGAACATGTAAATATAACAAAAACTCACGTTCGAAAATTTGACCCTAAAACAATACTTTCTCGACCCTATGGGTAAGAGAAAGTAAAAAATGACATTTTCAGAATTATAAATAATTGAATAATAATAATAATAATAATTAATGAATTAATTAAAAATTAAATATATAAAATATACATAACCATAATATAAATTAAAAGTAATGAATTACAATAACAATCAAGCAAATTTAATGAAATTGAAAAATATAACTTGTTATAAACTTAAATATATAAGATAAAATAGAATTTTCAACTATTTAATATCTGGAATATAAATTATGAACTATTATACATATCTACAAAAGTCCCAAATAAAGCTAAACATTACAGACTCTTATCTATCAGAATAATAATAAAAGAACTAGACATTAACGAAAACTGATTCACCAGCTAATAAAAACTAAACATTAACAATAAAGAAAATTATTAAAGCAAATAATAATTAAAAGCTATGGTACTGTGAGACTGGTGTCAGATATATAAATAAAAGAAAAGGAAATTCAAGTAAAATTGATATTTAATATTTATAAGCAAGATACAAAACTACTACGCATCAGCAGCTATAATCAAGTCATGTATTCGTAAACTTGGTTTTTAGGAAAAAGGGTAGCCAAATTAAAACATCAAAAATATCACTGAATGCAAAAAATTGCATTAAAAATCAGGTGAAATAAGATAAACATATTCGAAATAATCCGCGCACAAGCTACGTTATAATTAAGAATGAATGAAAAAACATTTCAGACATTTCACAGGAAGAAAAATTCAATGTCACATAAAGAAATGGAAAATTTATTCTATATAAATAAAGAAAAGTGTCTGTCTGTGTGTGAGTTTGTGTGTTTGTCTATGCGCTCTGGTGCTCACACTACTAATCGTAGAGCAACAGAATTTGGCAGATTATTACCTGGAACTCTGTAAGCAGGGGTGTTTTCCGGGTTTTTCATTTTATTTCCCACCAGTATTTATGAATTGCATTTTCGGTTATATTTAATTGCTAAACTTTACTAGAAAACTACCAATAATATCACTTTAAAAAAATTCTGGTAGCAATTTCTGGGGACACAAACACCCCTGCCTGTAGGTAGGCACCTCATCGAGATTTTTTCGAATTTTGAACTTAAATTTTTTTTAATTAATTATTATTATTTTTTTTTTTTCGATTTTAAATATTGGCAAATAAAGCATTATGGAATGGTTTATGGAACGTTTAATTTTTCTGAAATTTATTCTTTTATTTCAATCGTCTGCATATTTTGGCAATGGCTATTACGCTACTTATTTTTTATTTGTTTAATTCATTCATTCATTCATTCATTTGAAGGTGATTTTTTTTTTTTTTTTTTTTTTTTTTTTTTTTTTTTTTTTTAAATATATATATATTTATTGAAAATCAAATGGTAATGCAATAGAAATAAATTGTTATGTTTATGTATAATATTTATAGTATAGCAACTTTTTATTTTTTATTTTATTTTTAAATTAATTCCTTTGAAATGAAAATTCTTTATTATTTTTTCTTTATTATTATTATTTTTATATACATATAATATTTATTAAAATAAATAAATAACAGGGTAGTATATAGTAGAATGGATTAAACTGATTAAAATTTAAGTTTAATTAAAATTTATTATTATTATTATTTTTGTTTATTTAATTCCTTTTAAAAGAAAATCTACTTTTTATTTCATTTATTATATTGCTCGGTATGATATGATAATATAGTGTAAAGAGCAAGGCCTGTAAAATACATGGTTCAAAAACTAAAATGTTTAATGGATGCTGAGATATAGTCAACTTTAAAATCGAAGTTCTTAAATAATAGTAGATCCACCTATCATCGATAAATACCCAAATTGAAGTGCCTTGGAAATACCTTTCTGCAGGCAGTGAGAACTGGGAACCTGGACCCGATGAAGTGCGGGCTGAAAAAGAGATGCCGTAGGCAGCGGGTTCCCGCAGCGAGGTTTAAAACGATTTCAATGAAGGTTTTTTTTTTTTCTTCCCAGTTGTTTATTTATAATATAAAAAATAAATAGTGATTTAATTCTTTTGAGAATTCATGGCGTAGCCTGCTAGTTAAAAAAACAATCTAAGAATGAAAGCATACATTAAAACAATACTTAGCGACAAGTGATTTTGGGAGCGCTGCGGAATTAAATATATGTATGTAATGGATTAATTACTGGATAAGCGTAAGATGACAGGCGTAGCACACAATAACTATTAGGATTTCTTTCTGGAAACATCTTTATTCATTCATTATTTCTAAGTCGAGACAGGGTAAGGCGAATGGAGTCTTAATCCGACACTCTGTCGATCCACGGGCGGCTCAAGCGGCGCCCCGGTCCGCAGAATCTGTTAGGGAGGCCTGTAGCGCCTACGTAATTTCGGAAGAGCGACCAAAGATAAGTTTATTAGCACTAGAAAACCGTGGAAAGAAGTATCCGTTTGTTTAATGTTTCGGCTTACATAGCGGATTTTCTGAGCTGCTGATTGGTTCTTTAGATCATCTGGGCTCTTAAAAGGGATTTCTGAGATTAATTAATATGCAGCTCAATGCGGCGACAGTTGCAAATTGCGTTAACGTCAGCGAATTTCGACTTATAATTTCGTTCCTTTTCTGATTTCTGAGTTATAAAGTCTTCTGCTAGGAAACAATCTTTAAAGGGGCAATTACGAATTATTCGAAATTATCATTTCGACTAGCGATTTTTACACTATTAATTTGGGTTTTTTACTAATTTAAATTTATTTATTTTTATCCCTTTCATAGATATATATATACATACATATCAACTCATTTTCGTCATTTGTAAATACATCTCTACTTCTAATGTGACAGGAATGATTATCGACATGTGATTGTGGATTTTGCTCCTTGCAAAGCTCCGATTTTCTAATTTCACATTTCCTTTATTATTACTTTCATATTTCCCTTATTTTTTATTCCAAATCTATTTGTTTTTTACTGAAAAGTTATATTTCCGGCATTTTGAAACCATAACAGAACTCAGTAAAATCTTAGAACAGACTGCGAATTTCGAGTTATTAACTCGTTTCATTGGCAAAATATAATCAACTATTTCAAAATCAAAATATCATCAGACTAGCAAACCCGTGCGAAATTTTTGCCACTTTTATTTTTTTTTTAACCTTTAAAATTTGAACCTATAAGTCTTATACTAATTTCACCGACAAATTTAAATTTTAATTTATCAAAAGCCAAAATTATTATTAGTTTTTGTGGGATAAAACGTTAATGATAGTTAAACCAAATCATTCAAAGAAAAGTTTCAAAATAAAATTCATAGCTGGCGACACGTTTTTCATATTTTCCCAGGCACGACAGCTTTAGTATAGGACGACTTTTTAATTTTTGCCGCCATGTTGGCTATTTATTTTTTAATTTATTCATTTTGGCATAATTTTTTGTTAAAAAAAACAAAACAAAAAAACTTAGTACCCATTTTGATTATGCTTTTTATTATTACATTTTTTAGTCAATTTATGAGAAAATTTCATATTTTGTTTATATCTTTACAGTATTGCTAGGTTTATATAGGAATGCTTGGAGAGATTGTAAAGATGCAACTTTTAAAAATAGATTTTTCTAAAACATGACCTCATCGCAGACAAATATCATCCTTTTTACTTCCCCATCATACTGTAGGTATGGGGAATTTAGGTAATCGTGAAAATTTTCGACCTCGGTTGTTTGACTTTTTTACACGTTTTCAGGTGTGAGGAATCCGAAAATGACAAAATTTGTATGGTGTCCGTCTGTAGCAACGAGATATATAAATTAGAGTGCTGATTCAATGGATGAAGGATTAGCTTTCCGTGGTTCAAGATGAATCACGTGACATGCTCCAATAGGTTGCTGTGTTTGGCCCTTTATCGCTACTTTGGCATTTAAAATATCAGTTCGACAAATTATCATTATTATTAACATGACAGTCCTATGACCGAAATAAATTGTTTTTTAAAAATAATTTTACACATATTTCACATTTTAATAAATAATAAAATACCTGTTTTTTCATCGTTTCTCAACAAAGTTTAAAAGTGTTTATAAAAGAAAATTTAAACTTTTAAAGAGCTAAATTTAACAACAAATAATAATTTTTCAACTATTTTTAAGCATTTTGTCGGTTAAAGTTCAATTACACGAAATAAAAAAGAAGTAAAATCAAAATCAAAATGGTTTAGAACAAAAGAATATTAAACTACATAAAGTAAACAAAAACATTGAAACCGTTGCCATAGAAATTTACTGAAAATGAGCTGTTACCAAGGAAACCACCGAATACGCATGTGCAAGAAGAGCATGCCACATGACTCATCTTGGACCTTCTCAAGGGTTACCATTTATCACTCTACTTTATATATCTCGTTGGTCTGTAGGGTGTCTGTTAGTGTGTTAGTCTGTGTACACAATATCTCAAGAACAAATTGTTGCAGAGAGGTCAGATCAGTTTTAAAATGTTACTTTCGACACTGGCAAGAACCCTATTCATTTGCAACATTCGAATTTAAAAACTTCGCAAGTTATTAGAAATTTACGATTTTCTTAACATGGGAGAAGAGGATAAAAATTCACTTAAACGTGCATTAAATGGAAACTTTTTACTGTAAAAATGTCAGACCAGTTTTAAAATGTCAGTTTTAATGCCGGAATGGACATCAGTAACTATAAATATGTTACTTTGAAAATTTCGCAAGTTATTGGAAATTTACGAATTTCTTAAAATGGCAGTATAGGGCAAAATTTCACATAAACGTCAATTTTGAGAGATATTTTCATCGTAAAGATGTCAAACCAGTATCGAAATATTGTTTAGGATACTGGCATGAATATCATAGACTATGATTTTTCCAATTTAAAAAATCCGTAAGTTATTTGGAATTTACGATTTACTTAACATGTCAGAATAAGGCAAAATTGAGCATAAACTTCCATTTTGAGGATCATAAATACATTAGTCAACTTCAAAATTACATTTATGATATTTAATTGAACATGATTGAATACAAATATTCTAATAGGAAAATTTCGTAAATTATTCGTAATTTACGATTTTATCAACATAGCGAAATTTTAAATTTTTCATATAAATATGAATTTTGAGGATTATAGCATTGGAAATAGTAGCATGAAAACTAAACAACGGAATTGACCCTGATAAAATAAATTAATAGATTAGAATAAGATAAATATATCGAAGTGAACGGTGGATAGCCTATTAGGCGGGGATTTCATTCTGTCACTGTATCAAGCTTTGGTCAAATTCATTTCTTTTAACATGATTATAATATGTCTCGCACAAAAAAATTATGAGAACATAAATATGATGGGGAACTGAGCAAAGTCCACCTATGCCAACTAGTTTTTTTTTTTTTTTTTTTTTTTTTTATCACTGAACTGAGTCATGCTTGCTTTAATATTACTTAAGTATTATTTTTTATCCTCGCGTATTTTATTAAGTCACTATCGTATCGTTTCTACAAAATTTAATCGTAACTGGTCCACGTTAGAGAAATAGTATATAGATAATTTGCCAAGAATGGCGACAGCGCCCTCTATTTCTTTTTCTATTTAGGGAAATTGACTTAATTTAAGAGTTATTTTACATGCTCATATATGTTTTTATACGCAAGGGAAGTGTGACGTCACTGACCGTCTGTGGATGCAAGAAAAATATTTCCTATGTTAATCGCTCATTGAATTTTTTGTAAAAAATTATTAAAAATCCAGGAAAATTATTTCCCGATTTTAATCCCCGTATTTGGGTATAGATATGTATTAGTTATCGTATGCATGTGCTAGAATGAGTTATTTTGCTGTCATATTGACAAAAATTTAATTTTAAATTTCAAAACTCTGTCGTCCTTGACGTTTTTTGTATTTGGTGATCAAAAACGTAATACTAAAATATACATGCCAGATGTATATTTTCGTAATATGTATTGTACGAAATATTGTTTCATATTATTCATTACTCTAAATATAAGTTGTTAAAATAACCATGATTTTTGAAAGGAATTAAATATGTTCACCAAATAATTTGGCGATTTTCTTTTTTTCCGCCAAGGATGACGGATATGAAATATATTCCGCTGCAACATATGAGTATCTTATATCAGACATTTTATTTAGACATTTGAAAACAAACTTGACTTCAAATCATGATAAAATATTTATCATTTTCCTTTTAATTAGTATATTAGTTGGATATTTATTGTGTAAGTATCATTCTTTGAAATATTTATGTTTTCAATCGAATATTTAAATTTGCCATTTTTTTTTTCTAGAGTTTTGAAATTTAAAATTCAAATTTTATCAATTTTACAGCAAAAACAACTTAATCTAACGCGTGCACATGATAACTAATGCATATCTATACGCAAATAAGGGGATTAAACTTGGGAAATAATTTTCTTTGATTTTTAATAATTTTTAATAAAAAATCCAATGGGCGATTAACATAGGAAATCATTTTCTTGCATCCACGGACGGCCAGTGACGTCATCACTTCGCTTGCGTATTAAGCCTGTTACAAATTATTTATTTCCCACTCTGCTACAAAATCCCTGAAACAAAATCCATAAGCCTTATATTTAGTATCTTAGGTTCCATGACCTTAGTATACTTTTAGATGCGATTATGGAGAATCCGTTCGGATTATTATGCAGGAAATGTAACTGAGAGCAAAAGAGAGAAAGGAAAAAAAAGAAGGTAGCAAGATCAGATCTATAACATTTGAAAAAGAAATCTACAAAAGGGAAGCGCATTGTATAATAGAATTACGCTCTGACCGGAAACACAAACCAGCTATATATCTTTCTTTTATTTTTATAGAATCGAGATCTGGTAATGAAATTGCCAGTGTGTGACGTTAGGTATCCGGTGGTTCGACTTTTCGAATTTCAGTTTTGATTTCTATGTGTATAGGAATGTTGTAGACGGAAACGGGAAAAGTATGATTTTTTTTCTTTTTTTCCCCCCGGTAGTCAGAGTTATTCCTGCTTCACCGGTTCTTAGTTTGGGTTTTAAATGAATTTGAGAACCAAGAATAACAATTCAAACTATTTTATAGTTTATCCAGTAATTATAAATTAAATTACAGTAAAGCACCGTTTATGCGTCTTTTTAGTTAAGTCCCTATTCATTCCTACTCATTTTAATATATATATACACCCCACGACAAAAAGATAGGTACAAAGGGTTTTTTCTTTGATTTTTCATAAAATAACATTACCTAAATTGTGCTTATCATTTATTATTATCATAAAATAACATTATTCCCGGACTAATTTTTGTTTTAAGACTAACTTAGAAATGTTTTAAGACTAAAATTTTTCTAATTTAAGACTACACTCCGCGACAAAAAGATAGGCACAAAGGGTTTTTTTTTTTTTTTTTTTTTTTTTCATAAAATAACATTATCTAAATTGTGCTGATCATTTATTATCATAACAAAATATTATCATATCAAAAACATATTAAATATTTGAATCATATTCAAAATATTCATATTCAAAATAATCATATTCAAAAATTTAAAAAAAAAAAAAAAACCCTTTGTTCCTATCTTTTTGTCGCGGTGTGTAGTCTTAAATTAGAGAAATTTTAGTCTTAACTTTTTTCTAAATTAGTCCGGGAATAGTGTTATTTTAGGATAATAATAAATGATAAGCACAATTTAGATAATGCTATTTTATGAAAAGTCAAAGGAAAAACTCTTTGTACCTATCTTTTTGTCGCGGGATGTATATATATCTTTTCTTTTTTTTTTTTTTTCCATTTATACGCCACTCATTATCGGTTATACGACTTTTCTACTTTCCTAAAATTTGCAAAATTTCGGGATCAGTCATTATTTTTCCATTCTAATAAGGGAAACTTTTCCTAGAAAACATCTTATATGGAGGAACACTGGATGAGTCGAAAATTCTTATCATAACTAGAACTGAATGTTGTTCTGTTCTGTTTGTTATTTAAAAACTTAAAATGTCGTGAAAGCATAAAACACTTTCATTGAAAGATAAAAATCGGAATTTTAAGAGAAATTGACAAGAGTGTAGGTTTAACGAAAACAGAATATATATATATATTGTATGTATATGTATATATAATTAACACTCAATATTTATTCATATAATATTCAAGATATGAAAAAATAATTAGTACTCAAGTCATGAATTTATGACATGATTTTTATCACTCTTTATAATAAACCCTTTTAATTTAAATATTTTTTTATTTTTCATTTGACTATTATCTTCAAATATAAATTCTACTATAAAGTAATTTATTAATTATTATCTTTAAAAAACTTTATTAGTTAGTAGTTAGACGCAAATTTTATTTTGCTTTTTTAAATTTTGATTATACGTCCTATTATGTCAGTCCCTTGAAAGACGTATGAACGGTGCTTTACTGTATTTAGTTATTTGTTTATTCCATAATATGTTGATTTTTAATATTTCTATGGTCCCTTAAAAATTATCCGAAACGGGACATATTTAAAAATATATTTGAGGTAAAAGTTTAACGCTTCATATTTCGGTGAATTGTGGCTGTAAACGAAGGATTTTATTTATTATTATTATTTTCATTTTCCACGAAATTTTATAAGGATAGTTTTCTTAAATCGTTGGACCGTATAATTTAACTTTAGTAATTTTTACAGGGACGCATTTATTGGCTTCCACTGTATTTAAAGTAACAAATTTTAAAATTATTGTCGCTTGTGTATTGTATTTCAACCACTAGTAACACAGATGTAATGTCATTAATATTTTAATATAAAATAACTAAAAAAGTCCTATTTTAAAAATATATAAAAAAGGCCTTCCGAAGATGTTCGTATACCGCAAGTTAAAAAAAAAAATTCTGATGTGTCGTGAAATTCTTGAGAAAAAGGAAAAGTGCATCACTCTGTGCAAAAAATTTCGAAAACATTAGTTGTACAGGAAAGTATTGTCGGTTTCAATTAGTAAAATGACACAGAATTTTTTTTTTTTTTTTTTTTTTATATATAAATACATTCATGTCCAAAATTAAACTCACAACTTTTTTTCTCGTTTCCTAGCTTTAGAAGAAATGGAAAACTTAAACAATTTTAGAAAAGAAAATATTTGAGAAGTGGTATAAAAGATGCATGAAAGATAGGTGAAGATACACAGGTTTTCAAATATTAAATTAAAAATCGGTTTTCTTTCCTGTATTTACTTTTATTTTTCTTCTTTTTCATCATCTTCTTCTTCTTTTGCGAAGAGCATTTTTTTTTTTTTTTTTTTTTTTTACTTTCTCTTACCTATAAGGCAGAGAAAGTATTGTTTTTGGGTCAAATTTTCGAACGCGAGTTTTTGTTATATTTACATGTTCTGAGGTCTCCTGAATACGAAAATCATGTTTTTAGCAAATGGCCTGTGTGTATGCCTGTGTGTGTATGTGTGTGTGTGTGTCTGTTATCAGCATATCTCAAAAACAAATTACGGCAGAAAGTTCAAACCTTGTATTCTATATGTGTATCATATAAGGATGCTATACTAAACTTTTCGTTAAGATCAAGCAGATGGTTCGTGTACATGGACTTTAAAAAGTATTCAAATACATTACGTGTATGGGGGAAATTGCAGGTAATTAGAGTTTAACATCTATAGACTGCACTAAACCAAATGAAACGAATATATATTTTTTGTAATACAGATAGTCAACAGCGGAAAAAAAATCCTGGGGGGGGGGGGGGGGGAGCCCCCCTCGAGGGCAGTAAATTTTCATGATGGAAATCTTTCAAAAGAGCTCGCCAATACCTTTAAAACTAATGGTTGAACCATCGATCTGCGATAATTTAAAACAAAGTTATCGATTTTTTTTACTTTTAACGAAAAAAATCTTTTTTTTTTTTTTTTTTTTTTTTTTTTAAATATTGAGAATAAAATGGACTTTTTTTTTTGGATATTTGGTGTTATACTACTTCTCTAATATGAAAATCGTCTGCATTATCATAAAAGATAATTTTTTTAAATAATAATTTTAATAAATTATTTTTAAAAAACAGAATTGTTTTTTAATAATCGAATTAAATTCTATATAAATGTAGGTGCATTAATGAAACGGGGGTTTGAGGGGGGCGGTAGCCCCCCTCACACAGAACTAATTATCCTATAAAACTCTTACGAAGTCTAATTTGAATTGTTTAACACAGGTTTACATAACAGTACTCGTTATCTTACCTTTTAATCTCCAACCTGTATTTATAGTATTAAATTTCAGGGTAAGAGAAAGTCGTGTGAGTGACACACCAGATTATTTAATATACAAACGAACATGAAAATTGAACATGATTCACAAATTAATAATTATAATTTTTCAAAAAGTCCGTTATGGAAGAAAAAGAAAAGTGAATACAGTATGAAACATCTGATTTTTGTTTAACATTCGGAAGCATGTTTATCTTTATCTAGCTGTAAGATATCTTTAACAGTGTTCCTCATTTAGTTTCCTTTTTTAAAACTATTTATTTATTTTTTTAAATTCTTCCAAAGCATAATTTTGTGAAAACTTGAATTAATATCAGTTTAAAAATTATTGCTTATGTTAAAGTTTTATAAAATTTTATTAATTGTTTGATAATGAGAGAGAGAGAGAGCATGACACCCAAATGTTATGTTCGTACAAAAAGTA